>JAYESA010000020.1:113051611-113426611 GCA_036927795.1 Iris macrosiphon
GGATCCAATTATGGGAGAGCCAGTATATGGAGTTGCTCTCATCTGCTAATGGTGGTCAGGATGACCCTCAGGAGGATCAGAATACTGAGGAGGCAGTTCCTGAAGGGGAGGAGGTTGTTGATATATAGCCAGTACCAATGGTTCCATTGAGGAGGAGCGATAGAGAGCTTCAATAATCTACGAGATACTCACCGGGTGAGTACGTTCTACTGACTGACGGGGGAGAGCCAAAAGTTTTTCTGAGGCTTTGGAAGACGAACACAGACAGGAGTGGATGGAGGCTATACAGGAGAAGATGACTTCCATATATGCCAATTCTACTTATGAGCTAGTGTAGTTTCCAAATAGCAAGAAGGTTTTTAAAAATCGACGAATGTTAAGAGTGAAGCAAACAGATGATGAAACTCACCCTCGATACAAAGTGAGGCTGGTATTTAAAGGCTACGGTCAGCGGAAGGGCATGGATTACGATGAGATCTTTTTGCCAATCGTCAAGCAGACGTCTATTTGGGTAGTTCTAGCATTGGCAGCCAGTTTTGACTTAGTGGTCAAGTAGATGGACATGAAGACGACATTCCTCCATGGTGATCTTAAGGAGGAGTTGTACATTGTCACACCCAGTACCGAAATACGGAGACAGACATGGTCAGCTACCCAGTATAAGATATAGAATGCTATACGGCAATCACGGCTGTAACTAGACAAGGGGGTGCATTCTACAATCATGTCACTTAGGGTCACATAGAATAACTAATGTCTCAATCAGTCAAACGAGGATAGTAAACATAAAATATATATATGACAAAGAAGTAAGGCATCCCAAATGCCTTGCCAAAATATTCTAAAAACCAGCTATACAAAATAAGAAGCTGGCAGAGTAGCAAAAGTACATTACCATGGTCAGCTACAGTCTAATTAAGATACAATCATGTAAGGAAACTAAATATCCAAATTTAGGGCTAACAAATGTCGGTGGCTAAATGCCCAAAAGAAAAAAATATACAATAACGAGTAGTGATTAAGAAACCCACTCGTGTCCCTCAGCGGGCATTCACCTGGTGCACGCCATTGTTCAGGGGGGAGTAAGCTGGATCCTCTGGTGTTGGCTTTAAACCTGGCCATGCAAAATCAGTGGGGTTAGACCCTAAATAGCAAGTACCGCAAAGGAAGCACGAATGAAGGAACAAAACCAGTGAGTAAATGAATACACACACACACACACACACACACACACACACACACACATATATATATATATATATATAGTTCGATCTCATAGTTTTGGTCTATAGCCTATCATGATACAATAATCTAACCCTACTGTAGAAGCATGAAAAATACGCTGGATAGCTATACGCAGCATATTGATGCAGGACAGCATAAACAGAGGACCTCAGAGCCATCAAACGGGCCATAGAGCTTTTCCGCTAAGCATAGCGTAAAAATATAGGCTCAAGGACCATCCGTGTAATGCAGTATGTCCAGGCTGATTCAGCGTAAACAGGGTGCTTCATCGCCTTTATGGTGTAAAACTCATCTGCTTTCAATACAGCATTGAAGTGTACGAGGAACGCTTCGTATTCTTCGAAATGAACCTGTCAGATCATGCAATGAACCTGACGTCTGGACTCCTGATAAAGAGTACTGAACGACTCCCCAGGCGACGGGTATAATGATGGCACGGCACTGCAACCCAGGCTGTCATTAACTGCCATTTCCTTTGCGTAAACCACTTTTACACATACAAAGGAATACGCTGCCTAGTTTTACACAGGCAGATATGAGCCGTTTACGCTCCGCAGAAGACAAACAGCTTGCCACCTCAAAAGCTGCACTTCGTACAGGCCTCGAGGCACGTCTCTGCATTTAAAGCGCCGAATACTAACAGATGCCCGAGGCACATCTCTGCACTTGATGCACAGAGGGGTGGCAGGCCTTCAAAATACGTCTCTGTATTTAATGTGCAGGATAATGGCGGATCTCCGCATTTAATACAGGAGATTTGATTAAATATCACCGAACCGTCGTTTAGTGACATCCCCTTTACGTAAACTACTCTTACGTATATAAGGGAATACGCTGCCTAGTTTTACACAGGCAGACGCGAGCTTCTTATGCTCCGTAAAGGCAAACAGACCGCCACGTCAGCAGTTACTCTTCGTACAGAATTCGAGGCATGTATCTGCATTTAATGCGCAGAATGATGACAAATCTTTAAGACAAGCCTCTGCATTTAATACGCAGGATGGGGACAGATCTCTATATTTAATGCAAAAGATTTGATTATATCTCCAAGAGCCATAATTCTGGCTAAAACGTCCACATCGTCTCAGCTTCTACGCCTGCTCGGCTTCTATGCCCACTCGGCCTCTACGACCACTCGGCTTCTATGCCTACTCGGCCTCTATGACCACTCGGTTTCTATGCCCACTCGGCTTCTATGCCCACTTGGCTTCTACGCCTACTCGGCTTCTATGCCTACTTGGCTTCTACGCCATGGTGACAGTCATTTGGCTTCTACGCCAACCTCTTCTACACAAGAGATAACTACCTATGTGGCTTCTATGCCGTTATCTTTGCAGCAGATATACGCGTTCTGTCCCTTAGTTAGACGCGCGTCACATGCTCACTCAAAATGTCATCTATACGCAGGCATTGGTTATTTTAAACCGTCGTGTAAAAGGGTGCTGTACTTTCCACTACTCGGTTTCTACGTCGACTAAGTGGTCACTGTCACCAAAACTCTATAAATAGAGACCTCTATCAACAGAGGAAAAGGTTGGAAAATTGATCAAGAAATCCAGTATCAGATCCAACGGTCACAAAGATCGAAGGTCAAACGGTCAAGAGAGAGAGAGAGAAGAATCCAGAGCTCAGGCAAAGAGAAGGGATCGACGAATTTGGCATCGAGCATCCACCCTCTTTAGCAACCTTCGAAGCTGCTTTCTGTCTTCTACGACACTTCTTCAACATCGTGTGGTCCAAGGGCTAAAGTGATCGACTGCAGATCAGAAACCTATAGCAATATTTACCCAGATTAAATAAATTGTACTTAGATCCTCGTATAGGATTAAATTGTACAATCTTGTTTGTAAACATAAAAGAAGGATGGGTTTTCGTATAAGATCTCATTTTCCACATATCATCTTTTTCGTTTATTATCCGAAACAAGATGGCGACTCTGCTGGGGACATCTTTCTCTTCTGATGAGGAAGCTATTGCTCAACACGATGCGGTATCCGTAGGATCCGTGAAGAAGATACTGGTCGTCCAGTTCGACCAGTCTGCCTACGAAGACATGCTTCGAACAGGGGGTAGCTCTCATTCCCTCTCTGTCCAAAACAACAGGAAGCTGCGTAAGGTCTGGATGCCCAAGACATCCTCTACCATTCCTGTGGACTCTCCAATCTCTCCGATCTCTTCGACCAATGAGGTTGTAGCACTGCTCCCTCCGTGCATTACGCATAAAATTTAGTCGTCTGTCTCTGGCAGGGCAGACAAAACTTCTGGCAATGTCTCAGCGCTAACCCAGAAGTATACTCCGCGCCTTGCGCGTAAAATTTAGTCGCCTGTCTCTGGCAGGGCCGACAAAACTTCTGGCAATGCCTCAGCGCTAATCCAGAAGTATACTCCGCGCTCTGCGCATATATTTCAGTCTCCCGTCCCTGGCGGAACAGACGATACTTCGGACAATGCCTCAGCGCTAGTCCAGAAGCCTACTCCGTGCTCTGCGCGTAAAATTCAGTCTCCCGTCCCTGGCAGAATAGACAAAATTTTTGATGATGCCTCAGCACCAAATCAGGAATCACAAACGCGCTCCGCGCATAAAAATGCATCTGTCTTCCACGAAAAAGTGGATGATCCCTGTAATCTACGCAAGGGAAAGCAAGCGGCGGACTACTCAACTTCTCGGCCTTTACGCCAGCAAGGGAACAATCTGCCCGCCCTCCGAATTACGCGAGAAGCTAATGGCCGACTGAGGACATCCTCAGCTTTACGCCAACCAGAGCAGAGCTCCAAATTATGACAGGAGAAGCCACTCAGCGTTAAGAAGGCTCAATTTGCGAGGAGACACCCTCCTCGGGGATTATCCGCCACCCAGATGGCCAACCTGTTGTATATAGGTGGCACAGGGAAAACAATGGTTCCCAACGTCCGCATGCCCATTGATGTGAACAGAAGGAGAAAGCCATCATCTTCTTCTTCTGTAACTCTTCCTGACCTGCGCAATTATCTGATCCAGAAACGCAAGGAGAGGGGATCTTCCAGCATGCCTATTATGCCTCCTAGCGAGCACTGTTGTAATAGTCATAGGATTGTAATTAATTGTTGCTGTTTTGAAGCAAAACGGCAGATTTTTGACCGGTTGACCTACTCTCCATCTTTCCAGGAAGAAGAGCCCACGCATGCATCTGTGAACATGGATTCACACATACCTAGAGGAGGGTCGGGCTCAAGATATCATCCCTCTAGAACTCCGAGCCGAAGGAGATTCAACACGCTTCTTAGGAACACCGAAGCTGGGGAGTTCCAAAACACTCGTTCGAGTTCACAACAACCGGCTTCGTACTCTTCTGATTCTGATGCTGGGGGTCGCCAGTCTCCCGAATCAAATGCCGAAAGTATAGAGTCAACTTCTACAGAGACCTATACTAATCTTTCAATGACACCCAGGGAGATGGGAGTTTATACCATTGGAGATGAACACGAGGAAGCTTCCCCGTCCGGGAGCGCCGAGCAACGCATTACTATACTGGAGACGTCTCTGAAGGAGATGCAATCCATGATGGAGAACATGCACCAGATGATGCTAACTCAACACGCAGCTGCCGTGGCTCAAGCGTCGGTCCCTCCAACTCAGATACGCGTGGGGGTAGACTTACCACCATCCAACATGATCCACGAGCCTGCTCTAGATCAGGAGTCAGCAGTTCCTCCGCTTCCTTACTCGGAGAACGTATTACCTTCTGCCGGAGTCACGATGCAATCGACTCCTCATCACTCCGTGGTCCCGCTACCGACTGAAGATCCAATACAGGCAGTATGGGAGTTGAAAGCCCAATTTGATGCCCTAAAGCACAAAGACCAGCTCAAGAAATTGGGAATCAACCAACCTTACCCAGCTATCTGGGAGGAGGTCCCTTTCCCTCCTAGATACAAACCACAGACTATGGCTTTGTTCGAGGAAAAAATATCACCGAGTCAATACATGAACTACTTCAGCATGATGACAGTGTTGTTACAAGGGAACGACGCCATCCTCACTTGGGTGTTCAAGGGCTGTCTCTCGGGAGTAGCTTACCAGTGGTACCGCAGCCTGGCGGACAATTGCATTACTTTCTTTGAAGACTTCAAAGCGTTATTCTTTACGAGATTCTATGAAGGAAGGATGGACATGTCTATGTCCTCTCTCATCGAAGTCAGGCAAAAGAAAAAGGAGAATGTTCGCACTTTCATCGAACGTTTTCGTCAAGCCACTTTGCAAATGCCTCCAGGAGTCCCAGACTCGGCATTGGTAGACATCTGCAGGAAGAACATTCTCCTCGTGATCTCGGTGTTCACCGGACCATATCAGTTCCATGATTGGCCCTCATTCATCATCTCAGCGGTAGCCACGGAGGACAATAGTCAGAAGGCGCACGATAATGGCATCATGATCTCAGCCTCTGATAAAGGCAAGAGGTCATCCTCCAACATCGACCATCCTCGTAGTACCAAGGGTAAAGAAGCTCTGGCGATCAACACGTCCAGGCAAAAGATGGTGGCTACCACGCAGACAAAACCTGGGACTTCCAAGCCCCTTGAAGTGTACTCTTTCGACATCGACGATATTTCGAGCATATTCGAATATCTCGTCAAAAGTGGCAAGATTACCCTTCCTGAGGTGAGACGGCCCAATGAGGCCAGCAGTACCAATAACCCCAAGTACTACATCTTCCATAGGTACATACACCACCCCACAAAGGCATGTTATATACTGAAAAGGAAGATCCAGGAGCTGATCGATGCTAAGGCCATCACTCTGCGCAACAGCGAGAAGACGGTCACTGCCAACATGATCTCCCTGCAATTTGGCAATCTGCCTCTCCAAGAAATCTCGGACGGTGTTACTCCTATTTTCCGGACGATGATGAACATCGTTAATCTCCCTCCAGCTAGAGGTCAAAATCATGACCTACTACCACTAACTACCCAGCGACGCGAGACTATATGGGTTCATCCAGATCTGGTGCCAGAGATCGAGAAAGAGACTCAAGCTGCTAAGGCTAAGTCTAAAAAGAACTTAAAGCACAAACCGTGTCACATGATTACGGTACACTCGGCATCAGAAGACGAGGTCTTGGCTACTGGAACCCGCTCAGGGAAAGCCTACCTCCAGGACTATGGAGCCAGCCAGGAAGATGCATCGGCAGACGCTTCAGTTGCCAAGCCTTTAGAACCAGAATCCGTCGTACCAGAGGCCGGTCCTTCGAGACCAACTTCGGCGGACAAAGGGAAGCAAAAAGAAGTGCGCTTCGATAAACCTGTGAAAAACATTCAAAACAAAGGTTTAGAGAAGCCATACAACTTTGACATCCTGGCCCAACTAGCTAATACACCAGCCAGGCTGTCTATCTTCGAGCTACTCGGGCTCTCTCAGGACACTCGTCAAGCCCTGAGTGAAGCATTGATGCAGGCGGATGCATACTTGACCCAGCTCAAGTCCCCTGACGAAGAACCCGTGGCGTGTCCTCAATGCCACAGTGTGATGGAGGTGGTCCCAAACATTACTTTCACTCAAGATGACATGCTGTTAAAACATAACAGGCATGACAGACCCCTCTATTACACCGGGTATATCAGTTCCATGGAGGTCGACCGGATTCACATAGATCCGGGATCATCAATCAGCATCATTCCTCATAGTCTGCTCAGACCGCTGAGGATTTCTGCCAGCGAATTGGCTTACACCACCACTACGATCGTGGGTTTCAACGCCGGAAGAAGTAAGCCGTTGGGGAAAATTCGCGTGAGGATCCAGATTGGCAACCTCAGATCGGTGGCTACATACTACGTCATTGATTCAGAGGTGTCCTACAATATTCTGCTGGGTAGACCTTGGATCCACGACCACAACATCGTTCCTTCAACTCTACACCAATGCTTTAAATATGCAGACGCCCGAGGAACAGTACAAACGGAGAATGCTGACCTGAACCCGTTCAAAGGAGTAGAATCCTACTACTCTGATGCCGTGTTGTACTCTCAAGACTGCACGGAAGAGGTGTCAGCTGAAGCAGAGAAGGAATCCCACCGGGAGCCAGAAGAACCCTCTGCCAAGCAACCTCTGTCAATCAAGGTGAAAGGACGGACTACTCGTCCAAAAGCAATAGAACCTATGGCTATTCACCTAAACGAGACCAGGTCAGGAAAAGGGGGTGATCCTCTAGTGATCACTTTAAACCAGAAGCCTCCACCCTTGGTCATCAACCTCCGGTGCAACAGGCAGCCGAGTGATGTAAACGCAACCGGAAACAGAGTTTCAGATAATAATAAACATCCTCTTTTCCAGTATATTGACGCCCAAATTCCAAATCAGGAATCCTCTCCCTACGACGATATAGAACCTATAGCGCAAAAATTCTTGGAAGCTATAGATTCCTATCATCCGTATATATGAAAAGTGACGTCATCATCCAATGTCACCATGATATATGGACCGCATGAGGATTCTATCTTCATTGTCCCGCCTACTTGCAGTTGCCAGCATTCAATAGTCTTCGGCCGCATGCACAATGAACCGACTGTGCAAGAGGATTCTTTCGACGACGATGCCGGTAAAATGCAGGTTCACAGATACAGCCCGCAAGCTCTGAAGATCATACAAAATATAGGATATAACTTGAAGCTGGAATCGGGTCTCAACTATAGGAAAGGCAGATGAATGCCGTTGTACGATGATCCCTACTATCAGCGAACTCATTTTGGGTTAGGGTATACCACCTCTCTCGTAACTCCTGAGTCAGACGAGGATATCTTTTCCTCCTCTCAAAACGGCTCAGCGCCCTCCGACTCATCTCATGCTCTCGAGCGAACATTATCAGTAAATATGGTAGTGACGGATTCCTTCGAATCAGACGAACAAGAATCTGAACTGTTTGAGAATGACGCTTGGGCTCAGCAAATGGATACACAATGGGAGTTTCGCTTCGAGCAGAGAGAACCTCCCACTAAAGACAAAGTTATCCAGATTGACGTTGGGGATGAACTTTCGCCAAAACCGTTTATCAGTAACAATCTTTCCGAAGCAGAAAGGGAAGAAGTTATCCAGCTGATAAAAGAATATATCGACGTCTTTGCGTAGAATTATGAGGACATTCCAGGCCTTGATCCAAAGGTGGCTACTCATAGGCTCAATATATTGCCCGATTCGAAGCCTGTGAAGCAGCACCAACGCCGGTTCCGCCCGAATATGATGGACGCCATTGAAGCTGAAATTAAGAAGTTGATAGCCTGCGGCTTCATCCGTGAAGAACAACATCCCGACTGGGTCGCCAATGTTGTCCCGGTCATGAAGAAAAATAGGAAAGTACGAGTCTGCATCGATTATCGAGATCTGAACGCAGCCTGCCCCAAGGATGAGTTTTCTCTTCCCATCACAGACGTCATGATTGACAATACATGTGGTTTTGAACGTATGTCTTTCATGGATAGATTTTTAGGATACAATCAAATCAAGATGCATCCTGAAGACGAGAAGCATACTGCCTTCCGGACACCATTGGGGGTATATTGCTATACGGTCATGCCCTTCGAATTGAAGAATATCGGGGCTACGTACCAACGGACTATGAGTAACATATTCTATGAGCATTTACGCAAGACAGTGGAGTGTTACGTGGACGATATAGCCGTCAAAAGCTGCCTCAAGGATAATTACATCCAAGACTTGAAGACAGTATTTGAATTGATGCGCCAACATCAACTCAAAATGAATCCTACAAAGTCCTTTCTGGGGGTATCTAGTGGCAAATTTTTGGAATTTGCCATCACCGCCAAAGGCATTCAAGTGGACCATGATAAAGTCAAGGCCATCTTAGAAATGCGACCACCCCATAATCTGAAGGAACTCAGGGGATTTCAAGGTCGTCTGGCT
Organism: Iris macrosiphon; assembly: GCA_036927795.1. Classification (NCBI taxonomy): domain Eukaryota; kingdom Viridiplantae; phylum Streptophyta; class Magnoliopsida; order Asparagales; family Iridaceae; genus Iris; species Iris macrosiphon. The sequence goes on from JAYESA010000020.1 coordinate 113,060,748, forward strand.
TATATCCGGAGATTCATATCCAACCTCTCTGGGAGATGCCAGCCATTTTCTCGTCTCATGAAGAAAGGTGTATCCTTCATATGGGACGAAGCCTGTCAGCAAGCGTTCGGTCATATCAAGCGCTACCTCACCAGTCCGCCAGTTCTGGTGCCTCCTGTCATAGGAAGACCATTCGTGCTGTATGTTCGAGCGATGGATCATTCTCTAAGAGCTCTTCTCGCACAAAAGAACGAGATGGATCACGAGCAGGCTATCTACTACCTCAGCAGGATGATGGTCAGAGCCGAACACCGGTACAATCCAGTGGAGAAAGAATGCTTGGCTCTGATGTTCGCTATTCAGAAAATGTGACACTATGTCACAGGCCAAACCATCCACATCATCTCCAGGATCAATCCTCTTCGGGTACTTATGAAAAAGCCAAGTGTTCTTAATTCCCGACTCGCGACACGGGCGATGTTATTGACACCGTATGACATGGTGTACGTCCCCCAGAAGTCCGTCAAAGGCCAAGCGTTGGCTGACTTACTAGCAGATCATCCGATCCCGGAGGCCTCCAAGCTGTACGAGGACATTCCCGACAAAGTTGCAGAATGTAATTCTGCAATGGAAAGTGATGCATGGCAACTGTTCTTCGATGGTGCCTCCAGAACTGGTCCCAGGGGAAACGTGGTCTCGGGAGTAGGAATTATTCTGGTCACTCCTGATAAGCTCGTCATCTATCGAGCATATTCCCTTAGCGAGCCTTGTTCCAACAATGTGGCGGAGTACAACGCTCTACTAATAGGCCTCCAAGTCGCTAAAGAATTGGGCGTCGAATCTCTGGAAGCTTTCGGCGATTCTTTGCTGATCGTCAATCAAGTCAGAGGAATATATGAAGTTCGAAATCCAGACCACATCCCCTATCACCAAGCAACGGTCGAGATAGCCATGACATTCAAAGGATTCTTCCTAGAGCATGTACCTCGATCTCAGAATTTGAAAGCTTATGCCCTAGCCAGTCTAGCTGCAGATTTAGCTACCCCTATAAGAAGGCAGAATTCGGTAATCCTTCTTAACAGAGATTTATTCTATGTGAAAAATAACTTTCACATATAACACAGCTACGCGGTGGACACAGATCCTCCCAGGAGAAACTGGAGAGCTCCCTTTATAGATTTTGTAGCATACGGAATCTTGCCAGGAGATCCTAAAGAAGCAGTATCCGTCAAAAGATGATCATTACGCTTCTATTTCGACGCATCGTCACAATGTCTATATCGCCGGTCTTATGACGGACTATTATTACGATGTCTCTCTGGTGATGAATTACAGCAGATTATCCGTGAAGCCCACGATGGCGTATGTGAAGCGCATCAAACCGGTCCTAAGCTACAGGATCGCATAAGGAGAATGGGCTATTACTGGCCTACTATGATCACAGATGCAATAAAGTATGCAAGACAATGCAGACCCTGCCAGGTCCATGCAGACTTTATCCATCAACCTCCCGAATATCTATATCCTACGGTTGTGTCCTGGCCTTTCGAAGCATGGGATATGGATATCATTGGTCCTATTCACCTGTCTTCTTCCAGAGGTCACCGGTTCATACTGGCCATCACGGATTACTTCTCCAAATGGGCAGAGGCGATCCCTCTTGCTAAGGTGAATGCATCTAATATGATCAGCTTCATCAAGCATCACGTCATTTACCGCTTTGGGATACCCCGAAGGATAATCCATGACAATGGGCCTCAATTCATCAGCCAAGCGTTTCATCGATTTTGCGATAAAAATCGAATACAAAATGTCGCCTCTACGGCATATAATCCTGCTGCTAATGGTTTTGCGGAAGCTTTCAACAAAACCATTATCAAGCTCTTAAAGAAGTTTGTCTCTTCGAACGAAAGGGATTGGAATAAAAAGCTGGGAGAATGTCTCTGGGCATACCGCACAACGGTACGGGCACCAATAGGTTGCACACCATTCTCATTAGTCTACGGGAGCGAAGCAGTTCTCTCCATCGAGATCCAAATTCCGTCACTCAGGATAGCCGTGGCTAATGAGTTGACTCAAGAAAAGAATGACCTGTTAAGGCTTCAAGAGCTAGAAGGATTAGACGAGAAACGCCTTCAAGCTCAACAGCGCATCGCGCTCTACCAAGCACGCATTTCCAGGGCTTTTAATCAAAAAGTAAAGGAAAGGGTGTTCAAAGTCGGCGAGCTAGTTTTAGCTGTGAGAAGGCCGATGATTCTTACTCACAGAAGTAAGGGCAAATTCCAGCCCAAATGGGAAGGCCCTTATGTGGTCGAGACGACGTTCTCAAACGGCGCTTACAGGTTAGCCCAGCCTAATGGAGACCTGTTAATAGCTCCTATCAATGGCAAATTCCTGAAAAGGTACTATGCTTAACCTCCTCTGTGTTTTGGATATAATATAAACGAGAAAAGATTTCATGAATGCGGGAAAAACGAGGTCTTGTGCGAAGACCCGCCCCTTCTTTTATTGTTTACAAACAAGATTGTACAAATTTGATCCTGCACGAGGATATCTAAGTATAATTTATTTAATCTGGGTGAATATTGCTATAGGTGTCTGATCTGCAGTTGATCACTTTAGCCCTTGGACCACACGATGTTGAAGAAGTACCGTGGAAGACAGGTAGCAGCTTCGAGGGTTGCTAAAGAGGGTGGATACCCGATGCCAAGGTCATCGATCCCTTCTCTTTGCCTGGGCTTCGGATTCTCCTCTCTCTCTCTCTCTCTCTCTCTCTCTCTCTCTCTCTCTCTCTCGACCGTCTGACCTTCGATCTTTGCGACCGTTGGATCTGATCCTGGATTTCTTGATCAATTTTCAGACCTAATTTCTTCCACCTTGTCCTCTGTTGATAGAGGTCTCTATTTATAAAGTTTTAGTGACAGTGACCACTCAATCGGTATAAAAACCGAGTAGTGGAAAATACAGCACCCTTTTATACAACGGTTCAAATAACCAATGCCTGCGTATAGATGATCCTTTGAATGAGCGTGTGACGCGGGTCCAACTAAGGGACAAAATGCGTATAATCGCTACGAAGATCATGGCATAGAAGCCACGTAGGTAGGTATCCATCGTGTAGAAGAGGTTGGCATAGAAGCCAAATATCTGTCACCATGGCATAGAAGCCAAATAGTTATCAAACCGGCATAAAAGCCGAGTAGGTGTAGAAGCCGAGTAGGCGTAGGAGCCGAGTAGTCATAGAGGCCGAGTAGGCGTAGAAGCCGAGTGGTCATAGAGACCGAGTAGGCGTAGAAGCCGAGAAGGCACCGAAGCTGAATAGGCGTAGAAGCCGAGCAGGCACCGAAGCTGAATAGGCGTAAAAGCCGCTGCATAACGTGCCAGAGTGATGATGTGGACGTCTTTAGCCGGAATTATGGCTTTTGGAAATAATCAGATCTCTTGCATTAAATACAGAGATCTGCCCCCATCCTGTGCATTAAATGCAGACGTTTGTTTTTAAGATTTGCCATCATCCTGTGCATTAAATGCAGATACGCACCTTGAATCCCGTACAAAGAGTAACCGCTGTAGTGGCAGTCTATTTGTCTTCTGCGGAGCGTAAGGAGCTCTCGTTTTCCTGTGTAAAACCGGGCAGCGTATTCCCTTATATGCGTAGGAGCAGCTTTCGCAAAGGGGATGTCACTAAACGACGGTTCAGTGACATTTAATAAAATCTCCTGCATTAATTGTGGGGATCCGCCATCATCCTGCGTATTAAATACAGAGGCGTGTTTTTGAAGGTCTGCCACCCTTCTGTGCATCAAGCGCAGAGACGTGCCTCAGGTATCTGTCAGTATTCGACGCATTAATTTGCAGAGACGTGCCTTGGGGGCCTGTAACCACCCTGTGCATTAAATGCAGAGATGTGCCTCGAGCCCTGTACGAAGTGCAGCTTTTGACGTGGCAGGCGGTTTGTCTTCCGCGGAGCGTAAGGAGCTCTCATCTGCCTGTGTAAAATTAGGCAGCGTATTCCTCCGTATACGTAAAAGCAGTTTACGCAAGGGAAATGGCAGTAAATGACAGCCTGGGTTGCAGTGCCGTGCTATCATTATAGCCGTCGCCTAGGTAGTCGAGTAGTATCCCTTTGTCAGAAGTCGAGACGTCAGGTTCATTGCAGGATCTGACAGGTTCATTGCAGGGTCTGACAGGTTCATTGCAGGGTCTGACAGGTTCACTTCGGAGAATACGAAGCATCCCTCGTACACTTCAATGCTGCATTGAAAGAGGATGAGTTTTACGCCATATAGGCGATGAAGCACCCTGTTTACGCTGAAGCAGCCTGGACATACTGCCCTACGCGGATGGTCCTTGAGCCTGTATTTCATGCTGTGCTCGGCAGAGAAGCTTTGTTTGCACGTTTGAAGGCTCTGAAGTCCTCTGTTTATGCTGCTTTGCATCAATATACTGCGTAGAGCTATCCAGCGCATTTTTTATGCTTCTACAAGACCCCCTTCAAAGCTTTTAAATTTATCATAATTTAAAACGCTTTGAATGAAGCATGACCCGCTCCTCGTAACTCGAAACGTTTCTGAATGGAGTTTTAAAATGGTCGAGGCTGACTTTATGGCGGATTTATTGGGGACCGGTGCTCTCTCTCGCCTATAAAAATACTGAGGAGTTCTCCTGTTCTTCCCACACTTCCTTCATCATACAGAGTTGATGGCCGGAGTTCGTCGGATCGACTTGAGGAAGAAGGAGATCTTGCTCTTCCAGCATGTAAGGAGCCAAAAAAGACTGCGTCTTCGAGCAAATGTCCTCTGCAACGATGGATCATGGAAGGATATCATAGCCTTCTTTGCTCGGGATAATCAGCAACTTTGTATGGTGGTTCTTCGGGAGAGACGAAGAATCGTATTTCACCATGCTGCTTGCAAGTGGCACCTTCTCCCGTTACCTCTGGTGACGAGAGGCAGACAGACTAGCTCTGTCCCGACTTGAGTGGCGGTGGGCTGTAGGAAAGCAGATTTACCCTGCTTTCCTTCTGTTGGAGGATGGGTCTATGCCCATTTTTGTATCCTCCCGCCACTGATCATCTTCTTGTTCATCGACTGTGGATGTCAATGAACCGTCTTGGAAGAAGAGGAAGACCTTCACCAGTGTGAGAACCTGTCAGAACAGCTTCTAGGTGCGATCTTCTGCCGACGATGAGGAAGCCCTTTGTAGACGGGGTTTCCCTCATATATAATCATGAAAATAAAGAAAAATTCTTGTAGATTGGATTTCCCTCATATGTAATCATGAATTTAATCTTAATAAAATTATCTTTCTTCTTCATATGATCATCATGCCATACTTAGCTGTGAAGTCTGAATATGTGTAGCTTCGACACGTTTGATTCTTTATGCCGAATCTGTTTAGAAATAGTGCTAGGTCCTGTCCTGTCCTGTCTTTTACGCATAACTAGGGATGCGTAGAAAGCCGCTTTAGCATTCGAGTGTTCGAACTGTCCTGCTGTTTTAGGAGTGAGGAACCGCGTAGAATTCTGAACTGTTACTTCTGATAACAGAATTTCTTTGTTCAGACATCATCTTCAAGAATGATTTCTCGAAAATTCCTTGGAACAGGGCGAGAAATGGCTGTCAAACTGATTTGCCATCTTGGTAGATGAGATATTCAGACTGGAGTCTGGATTAACTTTGAATCGACCCATGAAGAAGAGTAAATTTTCGATGTTGAACTATGTATGCTTCGGGTACTTGGGATATCTTGAGGTCAAGAAGGAGTATCTTCTGTGTGAACTCCTGTAATTGACCGCCTTGAGGATCATTCAGATGTATGCGTACTTCTGGCCTGCATATCTTTCAGATGTGCGGGAAGTCATGGAGCACGAAATCATAAGTTGGCTGCCTTTGAGCATAAACTAAACACCATCAAGCGTGAAATCATAGACTTATAGTTCCTGAGCGTGAAGTCGTAGGTTTGTAGCCTCTCGAGCATAAAAGCTACCAAGCACAAAGGCATCCGGGCGTAAAACCTGACTTGTAGCCGTCGAACGTAAAGTCGTAGATTCGTAGCCGTCGAGCGTAGAAAGCTCCTTAGCGTAGAACTGTAGATTTGTTGCTTCTGAAAAGAAAATTTTCTGAGTGTAAAGCTGTGGATCCGTCGCCTCTGAGCGTAAACTAAGCGCCATCGAGCGTGAGATCATTGATTTGGTATCTGCTGAGCTTGAAGTCATAGGTTTTTAGCCTCTCGAGCATAAAAGCTACCGAGCACAAAGGCATCCGGGCGTAAAACCATAGACTTATAGCTTGCGAGCGTAAAACCGTAGATCTGTAGCTGTCGAATGTAGAAAGCTCCTTAGCGTAGAAACCACGAACCTGCTTTGCGTGAAAAACTTTTCGAATTCGCTGACTGTCCGCCTTCTCTGAATAAATAGGTAGACGTAGGACCCAACCATAACCGAATATTAATTAGGGGATTTGGTCCGGGGTCCGAGGAGTCTCATCCGAACTCTATATATATCCCAAGTTTTTGAGGAGAAAACTTTCCATCCGTGTTTTGAGAGAAAGCTTTCGATTGTTCGAGTTCTTCTCTGTTTCTTCTTCGAGTCTTCAAAGTTTTCCAGCAATGGCCTCAAAGCAAGCTTCCTCCACTAAGGGAAAGAAGGTTGATTCTTATTCTCGTTCCTCCGCTCAAGCGAGAGCGTCTCTAGTTGGACAAGACGAACTTTATTCTGAGCGGAGCATGCCACCGACGAGTAGTGCACCCGGCCTGGAAGGTTGTCACGACCCGTACCCGGAATTTGGGCATGAGCCGTGGGTACGTCCAGCCTACGCCGCAGCATCGACGGTAGAACGCTGTCTAGGTTACAAACATAGTATATCCTGTCAATAGTCTCAACTCCGTACGGAGGACAATGATAAAATAAACCACAGTTCTATAATATACTCAATCACAAGCTATAAGAATAATGGCACGATGAGAATTGAAAAGAGTTCTAATAAAACCAACCACAATAAGTCTAACTCAAATCCTGGGTCTAAATGACCCCACAAAGTCACAAAATAATAAGTACAACTCAGTCTCAGTCTAAAACAATAAATGCAGAAAAATAATCTAAGTACAGGCAGGTAAGTTCTCCTCTAGAATAGGCAACTCCTCTGGGATTTCTGGAGTGAAATCTCCCTCTAATCCTGGGCCGTAATGAGTGGGGCAAAAGTTCTCCAGGTCCTTTGAAAATTTTGTTATCCAGTCAGGATTGGAGCGAAGCACAAACACTAACAGCAGTTTCATTAAATTGACAAAGTCTATAAACAGTGTAAGAAATACAAGATGAAAGTATATGCTGAAAATGAGAAGTACAGGAGAAATGAAATAGGCAATAGAGCATCTAGCAATGAACAATAAATAGTGAATGCTAGAACAAGTGAATCTGAATAAAGAATAAACATCTAGCTAAGTGTTTGAAATATTAGTTTATTATGTGATCGGCTTGGGACTGGATCAGGCTGGTTATATATGATTAGCTATGATTCTTGAAGGTCAGGCTAACCATATGGTTAGCTATGATGCATGATAATGGTCAGACTAATCATATATAACAGCTATGAGGCATGATGATGGTCAGGCCGCACCCGACGTGAGAAGTGGGGTGAGCTATGATGCATGATAAGTTTGGATATGATCACATAATCTACTAATAGTTCCCCATCCCCCAGCTAGCACGATGGATTCCAATCACGACTCCTCATGATGGGAATCTAGGGTGCTAACCCGTGTATCCATAGTATCGGAATCAAGTATGTAATACACTACAATTTATAGAAGTAAGCAACAATGAAAACTGTCAGAGAATGTACTCGCCTGTGGTCCTGAGCAAGGTGTGAGGATCGATGTCCAAGATGAAATCACAGTGACCTATTTGTGGAATATAAATGTCAAGTACTGAACTAAAGAAATAACAAGTTTAATTAATTAAGAAGATGAGGCTTCTAGGTCATGGATCAGTCTATACTAGGTTAATTCTAAGGTTTACTAGTCAAAACTAGGTTAACTAGTCAAAATCTATATCATACTAAGTTATCTAGTATAATCTAGCTACTATTATATACTATGTGTTATTAATTAGCAAGTTTCATAAAATTGCAAGATATACACAAAGACTTCCTGTGATCATGTTCTTAGAACTAATTAGAGGAAATGAAAATACTATAGGTAATATTTCTAACTGATTTACACAGGTCTTGAGATAAACACACACTAGAGTTCACTGCACAGTCCCAATACTGAGACAATAGATACTACTACTTCATGCTGAGACACTGGTACTCTGCTATTGCACTACACCTAACTCACATACACAGTCATGCATACTGATACCTCACTGCACCCACAGGCCCCATCTCAACTACTGCCTTGAGTACTTACTCCAGTACAGTGCATTTGGTGCACTGCAACAACCCCCAGGTTCCAAATCCAACCCAAGTTGCTATTGCACATCTACACTAAATTACCAACTCACTCACACTGCTAACACACAGAGTTTAACTGATACAGGCACTCATCAACACACTGGCTAACTGATACACATTGCACACATAGAGATCTCATACACTGCAGCTTACACCAGGATACTCACAGTCATTCCCCATACACAGCATAAACTATCAGTATACACACTCACACACTAACCTGGAAATTTCTGAGAACTACTACTCAAGAATACACACTATACAGTTATACATTAGGACCTGGGAATTTATGAGACACCCTGACATCAGATACTGCACCTAACATACAGCTCTCACACACATAATCTATACAAGGCTACCTAGTTCTCAAACAACTTCACAGTAGTGAAATCCCCAATACTGATACTCTAAACTGACCAACTGACACAGGTATCTGCCTCTCACACACACACTGGACCTAACTAGTACACATACATAGGCACACATTGGTAACACTCTGAGATTCATACCCTGCCACAACCTATTACTCATGAACTCCAGTACTTAGTTCATAGAAATTCAATGATACTAAGATACTAGAGAACTCCACACTATTCAAATCATAAGTAATTCACCTCCACAACACTGATACACTATGAACTCAACACTGATACTCCCAGTTATCCCCTATAGTCAAACTAAAACCCCAATTTCTGATACACACAGTAATCAAGGACCCGACTGTACAGTTGGATACCCTTTCCCCCAATCTGCTGCTGAACATTGAACCCTAACTCAGACCCCCATAACCTGTTGGTACACTGAACCCTAGCACCCGAGTTCCTCTCCATAACCAACCCTGGCTCTTACCTCCCTGATGCACAGATCACTACCCCACAGTGCACACAGCACACAACTAACAGTATACACACTAGACACTAATTTATATACAGTTGGGGAAAAACAGAGACACATAGGTACTCACACAGGTTTACACAGGATTCTCACTATACCTACAGAAATTAAGAGGTTAACTGACACAGGATTTTAAACTAACTACACCCATTCACAGAAAACCAACCAAATGCATCATCTACACCTACTGATCCAAGCCATCAACAGCCCTTCAAAACCCCAACCCGATACTTACCTGCTCTCAATACAACCTACACACAATGTTCAACTACCCGACTGCACAGTACACAGTCCCATACACTCGACTGCACTGCACAGAAAGATCCCAACGGTGCACAGACTATTCACAATGCAATTATAATATATATCTATATAAATTGGTATATCAAATACATGAATTTAGAACACAGGGATAGGCAAAACTCTAAGAAACATTTCATCAAACACAAGGAGCACAAAAAATGGTTTTACCTAGAAACACAAGAATCCTCAAACAAAACCTTAAGAATCGAATCTAACTTATATGTAGGAGATGAAATAGATCTACATGCAAATACCTAGGGTTAGGGTTCATGAAAATTAGGGAAACCATCATTAGAACACCAAAACCTAATCAAAATCCTAAAATCAAACTCTACACAGAAGGGTGGGTTCCTAATGGCCATTAACATCTGAAAACAAAATTAAAATGAATAAAAATAGAGTTTTACCTAGGGAGATGGCTTCTTCAATGGAGGTTCTTCTTCTCCAAGGCTTCCTGACCCACGTTCCTTGCTTTCCTTGCTTTGGAGGAGGAAGATGGAATCCCTAGGTCTAGATTTCGAATTCTGAAGTTGGGAGATGGCTTTCTCTTGTGGAGGCTAGGGTTTCTCCTTTCTATATGAAGGAAGAGAGGGTTCCTTTTATATTAAACCTAACTAGGGTTTCAAATGCATTGTTTTAGGTTAAACCCCCAGGTTAGGTCATGTAGAACCTAGTTAACTAAAGTTTAGTCAGTCTAGGGTTTCAAGTGTATAACTACCATGGAAAAATTAGGGTTTCACTCTAGGGTTAGTCCTAATGGAAGTTTCTAGGGTTGGCACTTCCTAATTCACAAGTGTAGATTAGGTTTAAGTTATTAGGGCTAGACCTAAAGAGTTTACAGGGTTCAACCAACATCAAGAACATCATATAAATAGTTTAAAAACTCAGCAGATTAATTAAATACATAATTATTCAGAATAGTGAAATTACACAAATGCCCTAATATGGAAATGTGGTAGTGACAAGTCTACCCTCCTTAAAAGAATTTCGTCCTCGAAATTTAAAATCCTCATAGTAGTGTTTATTCATTATTTTATTTCTCATCAATAGTTAAATTCATCAATCACAAAATCAGGTAGTAATTCACCTTGCCATTTCACAGTCTCAAAATTCTGAATTTACTGTATTCTTGCTATATCCTCGAAAATGAAAATCAAAGTCCATTTTTCTCACAATTTCCTCCAAAATTTTAAGTTAATTAAATACTCGAAGTTTGATATTTGTTCCTTAATTTTAATTTCAATCAATGTTTTGAATCTCTTCCCAAAAGTCTGAATTCAACAATAATCTATCAATGATCTGATTCTTCAGTTTCCTTTTTCCTCACAATACACACCAGTGCGACACTTAGAGATCCTTCTAATGCAACGTCCAAAAATTCATAGCTTGCGGTCAAATAAATATAATGACAATCTCCTAAATTTTTCTCAATTTTTAATCACCAATTCTATCATATCATAGCCTTACTAAAATTAATAATTCCTCAATTTTGCCATGTTAATTCCTTAACTCTCCCTTTTAAGTTAATGTTTTATCCTCGAATTTCAATCATACCTCGATTTTCGTAAAATCAATGATCCATCACCTATATTATAACAACCCCTTAATTCTTTATTTAAATTAATGCTTATCCACAAATTTAATCATCTTGTCCCTTTTTGTCAGTAATAACCTTGCCATAGATCTCAGCTATGGCCAAAACCCTAATGATCATGGTTTAAGGAAATTCTACCTACAGCCATACAATCTAAAGAAATATATAGGTCATGTGTCTGTTGTCATGGTACTGCAGTCTTGGTCAGGGTGCACTACTAGCTATATTCTAACAAGAAAATCATGCATACGAACTACAGTACTAGGGAAATCAATCAATCAAAAGACGAAAAAGGAACATTAGGAAAGAAAAGAAAGAACCTGTTAACATATTTCCTGCAGTATCCCTTATCTCTAACATACACTTAACTCTAGCATATTCACTAACTAATTCCTATTCCTGTACACTGGTACCAATATCAACTAGTCATTAATCCACAAGATCTAGGAATATATCCTCATGGCATACACCTGCCTATTGATACCTAGATATGATACCAAGAATCTCTAACACAACCATAGTTTAATAATGCATCCAAAGTTTGATACCTCTATCCCTTGGTACTACTGTTTCTACTACAAGCACACTTACTGCTAGCTCTCTTACCTGTTGCAATTGTTCATACTAGTTGTTCTTATCACTCAAGGGCACACTAAGTGCAACACACCATACTAAGTACTACTCATTCTAATACAACTCTAGATGGACACCCAAGTCTAGTTGCAGTGCCATCTCAATCATGCTCAAATCAACAGATCCTTACCTATGCACTTCATCCACTCATATACTAATATATTTCTTACCCACCATAAATTAATCCTCAAAAATAAGATCATCAAAGTTTAACTTCTTGAACAATTTTAAAATAAAATGCATACACTTCCTCAAAAGTCAAGTACTCTATATCGAAATGAAATTTTAATCACTTCTAAAAATCTTTATAGCTTTGACTATGTTTATTGAATCAATTTTTTTTTTTGAATCCTCAATATTTTAACAACATAACATCGCATTAAAACCCTTTATGTGTATATATTTCTTTATTTTTTTTAGCACACCCGGTATCAATCATCAAATTGAACATCAGGCTCCCTTAATCCTTAACACAATTCCTTGATACTTAATTATTTATATAGATCATCCAATTACATAATCATGATTATCCAGGACGGGTATGCTGGCTCTGATACTAACTCTTGGAATCATCACTGATACTCTTTTCTCCTTCTATCTATAGTGCCAATACTAACTATAACACACATATCATAGAACTATTGCTACAAGGCACTACGCTATGGGTTAACTCTAGATAAATGCCTACGGCTCATATGTCCAACTAGGAAACACTTACAACTCACAAGCAACATTCAGTCAATACTAAAACTCAAGACACAGACATAATTACAAGTCACTACTTATCATACTTAACAAAGAATCCTCAAAAATAGAAGCTCAAAAAGGAACTGGACTGAGGACTAAGGGTATTCTACTGCTAGCAAACAGAAGAAACGATGGAAAAATCCTGAATCAACAGAAATAGATAAGTGTTGAGATGATACTTTAAGAACCAATTTAAGATACAACCTGATAATCATACACGTCTATCAGAAATCATGACACTCAGAATCCTCGCCACGCCAGTAAGCATAAGTGCGATAACCGACAGGTTCCGTAACTAAGGTATACAACCCTATAATCATGTCATCTAGAATCTTTGCCACGCCAACCGGTATGGCTGCGAGAGACTCTAAGTTTCATAACTACAGTATGTACATCCTAGTCAGGTTCCTACGTTCTCGTCACGACAACTAGTATGGCTGCGATAAACTCTAGGTTCCATAACCAAAGTAGACGTTTTACCTTTCTCACTGTCCTTATCAATATATGTCATCAGATGATACCGTAAATTTAGCCCGTAAAAATTCATCTTGATATAAAAATCCACTCAACAACGATACCAAGAATTAAATTTAACAACTGATCAACAAGAATCAAACTCAATATCAACAAACGAGAACAGACGAAAAACAAGGGGAAAGGAATTAAATTGGAATTCATAATGAGATTCTCAAGGGTCGTCCCAGGAATCTCTCAATAATTGTGATTGAGCACCCTGCTCTGCTCTGCTGCTCCTCTGGAGATCTCGAATTCTGGCTCTCCTGGTGGTCAAAATAATACTCTGCCTCTATAACAATCTATAGTAGCATGATGACTACTCAACCAGTCTATTCCGAGTACAATATCGTACCTCGGAAGTGGCATGACGAGTAAGCTCACGCTTAACTCTCGGCCTCCTATTGACATTCTTCGGTCCTTGCAGTGATCACGGACTGGGATAATACCTCCACCAGTCGTGATCTTGCAAGTCCTAACTAATGGTTCTGTGTCTAAATGATGTCGAAGGGCATAAGATACAGTCACAAAACTATGGGAAGCGCCAGAGTCGGATAAGGTAAATACGGAAATACAATCGAGAAGAACTGAACCTTTGATCAAGTCTCCTGCTGGTTTGACCTCCTCGACTGCTATGACGTATGCTCGCCCCTGGGGTGCACCTCTTTGCTGCCGGTGTTGAGCAAACATCTGCTGCTGCGGTGGAAGTGGAGGTCCTCTCAGTTGTTGGCCTCCTGGTACGGCAGGTACCCTGTCTGGTCCTCTCTGGGCGGCTGCTCCACCCTGACCTGGGCGAGTCTGTATGGTAGGGCAATCCCTCAGCTGATGTGTCGTCGATCCGCAGGACAGACATGTGCCCAACCTCTTCCTGCAGATGTCTCTGGTATGTCCCATCTTCCTGCAATACACACACTGGATAGTGGGCTGAGTCTGTCTCTGTGGCTGTTGCTGCTGGATGTGTCCTCGAACTGGTGTCTGGTGCTGCTGATGATGAGCCATCTGCGGTCCCACAGGTGGCTTAACTGGACTTCTTTGATTTGGACCTGCGCATTGGTCGGGAAGATAAGGAGCTCGAATACAACCCCTCACTTGATGTCCCGCAATGCCACAGTACAAACAAAGTCCTCGCCTCATCCTACAGCTCTTCCAAAGGTGACCTGGCTTCTTACAGAAGTGACAAGCCTGCTGGATCTGCCTCGGAGGCTGTTGCTGATCCTGCGATCTGGTCTTTGACGGCATCCTGAGGACAGCGCGAAAGGAATCAATTAAGGTAATAGATACGATATCAAGGAAGGACAGAAAAATTTCTAAGGGAATTAATCATTAAGAGTAGTATCATAAGAATCAGAATTCCCTAATTGTGATTGAGCATATCCTCGGCCTAATTCCTACTTCCTAAAACAGCTTGTAGTAAAACTCTAAGCGAGCACCACTACGATATCGCTCTAATGTGAATCTATTGACTACCAGACCTTCATGGGCTACCACTAAAAATGTGTCACGACCCGTACCCAGAATTTGGGCATGAGCCGTGGGTACGTCCAGCCTATGCCGCAGCATCGGCGGTAGAACGCTGTCTAGGTCACAAACATAGTATATCCTGTCAATAGTCTCAACTCCGTACGGAGGACAATGATAAAATAAACCACAGTTCTATAATATACTCAATCACAAGCTATAAGAATAATGGCACGATGAGAATTGAAAAGAGTTCTAATAAAACCAACCACAATAAGTCCAACTCAAATCCTGGGTCTAAATGACCCCACAAAGTCACAAAATAATAAGTACAACTCAGTCTCAGTCTAAAACAATAAATGCAGAAAAATAATCTAAGTACAGGCAGGTAAGTTCTCCTCTAGAATAGGCAACTCCTCTGGGATTTCTGGAGTGAAATCTCCCTCTAATCCTGGGCCGTAATGAGTGGGGCAAAAGTTCTCTAGGTCCTCTGAAAATTTTGTTATCCAGTCAGGATTGGAGCGAAGCACAAACACTAACAGCAGTTTCATTAAATTGACAAAGTCTATAAACAGTGTAAGAAATACAAGATGAAAGTATATGCTGAAAATAAGAAGTACAGGAGAAATGAAATAGGCAATAGAGCATCTAGCAATGAACAATAAATAGTGAATGCTAGAACAAGTGAATCTGAATAAAGAATAAACATCTAGCTAAGTGTTTGAAATATTAGTTTATTATGTGATCAGCTTGGGACTGGATCAGGCTGGTTATATATGATTAGCTATGATTCTTGAAGGTCAGGCTAACCATATGGTTAGCTATGATGCATGATAATGGTCAGACTAATCATATATAACAGCTATGAGGCATGATGATGGTCAGGCCGCACCCGACGTGAGAAGTGGGGTGAGCTATGATGCATGATAAGTTTGGATATGATCACATAATCTACTAATAGTTCCCCATCCCCCAGCTAGCATGATGGATTCCAATCACGACTCCTCATGATGGGAATCTAGGGTGCTAACCCGTGTATCCATAGTGTCGGAATCAAGTATGTAATACACTACAATTTATAGAAGTAAGCAACAATGAAAACTGTCAGAGAATGTACTCGCCTGTGGTCCTGAGCAAGGTGTGAGGATCGATGTCCAAGATGAAATCACAGTGACCTATTTGTGGAATATAAATGTCAAGTACTGAACTAAAGAAATAACAAGTTTAATTAATTAAGAAGATGAGGCTTCTAGGTCATGGATCAGTCTATACTAGGTTAATTCTAAGGTTTACTAGTCAAAACTAGGTTAACTAGTCAAAATCTATATCATACTAAGTTATCTAGTATAATCTAGCTACTATTATATACTATGTGTTATTAATTAGCAAGTTTCATAAAATTGCAAGATATACACAAAGACTTCCTGTGATCATGTTCTTAGAACTAATTAGAGGAAATGAAAATACTATAGGTAATATTTCTAACTGATTTACACAGGTCTTGAGATAAACACACACTAGAGTTCACTGCACAGTCCCAATACTGAGACAATAGATACTACTACTTCATGCTGAGACACTGGTACTCTGCTATTGCACTACACCTAACTTACATACACAGTCATGCATACTGATACCTCACTGCACCCACAGGCCCCATCTCAACTACTGCCTTGAGTACTTACTCCAGTACAGTGCATTTGGTGCACTGCAACAACCCCCAGGTTCCAAATCCAACCCAAGTTGCTATTGCACATCTACACTAAATTACCAACTCACTCACACTGCTAACACACAGAGTTTAGCTGATACAGGCACTCATCAACACACTGGCTAACTGATACACATTGCACACATAGAGATCTCATACACTGCAGCTTACACCCAGATACTCACAGTCATTCCCCACACACAGCATAAACTATCAGTATACACACTCACACACTAACCTGGAAATTTCTGAGAACTACTACTCAAGAATACACACTATACAGATATACATTAGGACCTGGGAATTTCTGAGATACCCTGACATCAGATACTGCACCTAACACACAGCTCTCACACACATAATCTACACAAGGCTACCTAGTTCTCACACAACTTCACAGTAGTGAAATCCCCAATACTGATACTCTAAACTGACCAACTGACATAGGTATCTGCCTCTCACACACACACTGGACCTAACTAGTACACATACATAGGCACACATTGGTAACACTCTGAGATTCATACCCTGCCACAACCTATTACTCATGAACTCCAGTACTTAGTTCATAGAAATTCAATGATAGTAAGATACTAGAGAACTCCACACTGTTCAAATCATAAGTAATTCACCTCCACAACACTGATACACTATGAACTCAACACTGATACTCCCAGTTATCCCCTATAGTCAAACTAAAACCCTAATTTCTGATACACACAGGAATCAAGGACCCGACTGTACAGTGGGATACCCTTTCCCCCAATCTGCTGCTGAACATTGAACCCTAACTCAGACCCCCATAACCTGTTGGTACACTGAACCCTAGCACCCGAGTTCCTCTCCATAACCAACCCTGGCTCTTACCTCCCTGATGCACAGATCACTACCCCACAGTGCACACAGCACACAACTAACAGTATACACACTAGACACTAATTTATATACAGTTGGGGAAAAACAGAGACACATAGGTACTCACACAGGTTTACACAGGATTCTCACTATACCTACAGAAATTAAAAGGTTAACTGACACAGGATTTTAAACTAACTACACCCATTCACAGGAAACCAACCAAATGCATCATCTACACCTACTGATCCAAGCCATCAACAGCCCTTCAAAACCCCAACCCGATACTTACCTGCTCTCAATACAACCTACACACAATGTTCAACTACCCGACTGCATAGTACACAGTCCCATACACTCGATTGCACTGCACAGAAAGATCCCAACGGTGCACAGACTATTCACAATGCAATTATAATATATATCTATATAAATTGGTATATCAAATACATGAATTTAGAACACAGGGATAGGCAAAACTCTAAGAAACATTTCATCAAACACCAGGAGCACAGAAAATGGTTTTACCTAGAAACACAAGAATCCTCAAACAAAACCTTAAGAATCGAATCTAACTTACATGTAGGAGATGAAATAGATCTACATGCAAACACCTAGGGTTAGGGTTCACGAAAATTAGGGAAACCATCATTAGAACACCAAAACCTAATCAAAACCCTAAAATCAAACTCTACATAGAAGGGTGGGTTCCTAATGGCCATTAACATCTGAAAACAGAATTAAAA
Source organism: Iris macrosiphon (assembly GCA_036927795.1). Taxonomy (NCBI): domain Eukaryota; kingdom Viridiplantae; phylum Streptophyta; class Magnoliopsida; order Asparagales; family Iridaceae; genus Iris; species Iris macrosiphon. The sequence goes on from JAYESA010000020.1 coordinate 113,078,634, forward strand.
TGAATAAAAATAGAGTTTTACCTAGGGAGATGGCTTCTTCAATGGAGGTTCTTCTTCTCCAAGGCTTCCTGACCCACGTTCCTTGCTTTCCTTGCTTTGGAGAAGGAAGATGGAATCCCTAGGGCTAGATTTCGAATTTTGAAGTGGGGAGATGGCATTCTCTTGTGGAGGCTAGGGTTTCTCCTTTCTACATGAAGGAAGAGAGGGTTCCTTTTTATATTGAACCTAACTTGGGTTTCAAATGCATTATTTTAGGTTAAACCCCCAGGTTAGGTCATGTAGAACCTAGTTAACTAAAGTTTAGTCAGTCTAGGGTTTCAAGTCTATAACTACCATGGAAAAATTAGGGTTTCACTCTAGGGTTAGTCCTAATGGAAGTTTCTAGGGTTGGCACTTCCTAATTCACAAGTGTAGATTAGGTTTAAGTTATTAGGGCTAGACCTAAAGAGTTTCTAGGGTTCAACCAACATCAAGAACATCATATAAATAGTTTAAAAACTCAGCAGATTAATTAAATACATAATTATTCAGAATAGTGAAATTACACAAATGCCCTAATATGGAAATGTGGTAGTGACAAAGGTAGAGCTCTTGGAAAGAAGAGAATGACTGAAAATCCTTCGCACACATTGAACGTGACCGCACTAGGTCATCTTCTGTGCTGATAGCCTCTTTGAGGAAGATGATGCACGGAGACGTTTCATCTTTTACGCCCACATTCCTAATGTGTCAGCGTAAAAACTCTATTTTTTTCACAGTCGAGCGTAAAAGCTTTGACCGGCAAGAACTTTGTGTATACTATTAAAATTTGAGTTTTGTTCTTGTGGATGAAAATCCTGGCGTAATAACTCAATTTAATCAATCTGGCGTAAAGCACAGACCGTATACTGCCAATCTTTACGTTTTAAGGAAATGGATTCCAGCATAGAGGGTCAAGTTTCACAGCCTCGGCGTAGAGCACGGACTGTTGATTTTCCTTTTTGCGGATGCTGCAAGTCCCGAAATGTCTAGTTTAGGAACTGACGTGTTTCTTCTGTGCTTTTGCAGTTAACTTGCATGAGTCTCCGCTAGCTGAAGTGATGGGCTCTGCCGCCGGGATGCTGTACTCCAACTATTTGGAGGATCTGTCACACGTGACATTTCCTATCTCCGGGCCCCAGTATCCCGAAGGATGGGCAATTCTGATATCGGCTCAGGGCGAGCGAACGCTGCTGAATTTGATCAACGGGGAGCCCCTAACGTACGTAGACGGGGAGCAATACCTGAGCCAGCTTTCCTCTTAGGGGACATGATCGACAAGCAGTCCCAGACAAAGCCCAAGAGAGAACTCTGGATTTTCCCTGCCGTGGATTTGGTCTTGTATCTGCCCAATATGCCGAGAGACTACCCCATCTCGGCCTTCTTCCATGCTACGCATCCCAGGAAGATGTCGTGGACGCTGACTCCCGATCTTCATGGTAAGCCAGAGAAGATCTTTCATCTGAGAGGAGCTAACCAGGGGTCGTTTGTCAGCCGCCCTTCTGGCTTTGTGACGCTATTCAGGGGGTTGTACCCGGGCAGTGTCCCGAGTGAAGACAGTTTGATGATCCAGCCGGTCCAGTTACCGACTTTCTATAATGATTTTATGGGGCATGGGGGAATATACCCTAAGGTGAACCCTCGGTGTGGCGGGTGGATCACCCTTCAAACCTTCGATGGGCTCGCTTAGTTGATTGGGCCCTGAAGCATTTTCAGACCGAGTTGGAGAATATCTGTCTGTTTGCCGCTGTGAGTGCTACCGGTGTTAGGTTACCTCCTAACCCTAACCTGTTCTTGGCACTGATGGAGCAATATATTTCGCTCACCGGGACTTTCGCCACTCCACTGGGGGAGTTGGGATTGGCCCTACATGAGATGGCAGAGATCTCAAGACTGCCGATGGGGGATACTCCATACGAGGAGTATGTTCCCACGAACCGGGAGCTGGGGGGTTCAGACCCTCGGGTAGTGGAGGTCTATCAGGAGTTGATGTGCCACTACCTCGCCTGCACCACTTTTTATGATGAGCCCTCAGATTTGGCTCACATCAGCAAATGGACGTCCTATCTTTTCTTCCACCGGTCCAGGACTGCTAAGTCGGAGAAGGTATTAGAGGGCAAGGATCTGCTTGTGAATCCCCTGAGTGCGCTTAATGCTCAGGTAGTTGACGATCTCATAGTGGACGCTGGTGCTCCGGACCGGTTCCTCGACGAAAGGACGGGGAAGTATCCTGAAGGCACTAAGGCCTACAGTTATTTGAGGCGCTGTCGCAGGCCTCTGTCCAGGGAGGCTCAACTGGCTGGCTTCCTCTCTATATGGCTATGCCGAGTAGTAGTGTCTGACGTCGCATCTGCGGACCGTATTCACCATAATACGCTATGGCCTGCTGTGCGTCTGGTGTTCGGGGCGAGACTGGGCTTACTCCCTGCCATGGTGTGTCGTATACAAGCTGGCCTGAGGGCCATGACTGACGGGCTGCTCGTCGATGAAGTTCGGCGTGATAGCTTTCCCAGGATAGAATTACCATACCTGTATTTGATGGGGTGGTTAATTCTCTATAACCCCCGGGTGATATCTCCCGGTTCCGGCAGTTGTTCGGGGTATAGTTTCTTGTTGAACTACTGAAGTCTTCCTGGAACGTGAACACAGTTATAGAGTGTCGGCGGGCGCTAGGCTTCAGTCATAGTTGGAAGCTCTTCTGCACTGTCCCTCCTGTGCATCACAATCAATTGGGGATTAGGCTCGAGGATTCGGGTAGAGAGAAGACAATTCTTTCTCCCGAAGCTTTTAATTGGTTGGTCTGTATCAGACCATCCCATCTGCTGTACAGAAGCAAAGATCATTGCTTCTTGGAGCCCTACTTGCCCAGTCGGTTTGCCCGGCAGTTTGGGTATGATCAGTTGCACGTGGGTAATGCCATCACCAGCTTCAGGTCCAGAGGTGGACTCATTGATGGAGCGAGGGGATGGCGATATTTTATCATGGGCTGTACTGGGGCAATTTTTATTGTGGCCGTTATTACACTCTCCACGGAGCTGCGCATCCTGCATTCGTATGCCTAGTTCTATGTGGCGACGAACACCTTCCATCGCAATTTTGATATGCATGGAAGCTTTTATGGTGCCGTCTTCCAAGCCTGGGGGAAGAGTTGAAGTCCCCTCGGTTTCTTCCGACAAGGGTGAGTCTGTTACCCCGGATGAGCCTCTGGTATCGGTCCCTAGGGGTGAATTACCTCCGCCTGCTGGGGCTTTGGCAGTTCTTGGGAAGCGAAGGGCTTTTGTTCCCAAGGAGACTACCCTCGTAAGAGGAAGAAGAAGACGGTATATCGTTCTCTCCGAATTCCTGGCATTGAGGCTCCTGGAGGTGAGCTCGCATCTCCCCGTGCTGGGGACGATTCTTTGATTGGAGGTTCCTCGCCTTTTAGAGAGGGACCTTCTACAGTTCCGGCTGGTGGAGCCGGAGAATCTCAGCTGGACACTGGTGTCGCGGCTATTGCTTCAGGTAGTGGAGCGAGGTCGCCTTCGGGGCTGACTATAATAAAGTTTCGTATACCTCTAGCCGGATCGGCAACGGGAGGGACTTCTGCAGCGCCTGCGAGTGCACCTAGCGCGATTCCAGCCGATGAGCCTCGGTTGGATTTGGAGGAGGACTTGGAAGACTATCTGTCAGCTTCTGTTAGCAGACCCCCTTCCCCAGGTATGACAGCTTGCCTAGCATCATTAAGAAATGATTTAGCTATATAAGCTACGGATGCGACATATATGCCGTCGGTCCCGGGTAAATGTCGTCTTCACGCCTTTTCTTTTAGGAAAGTTAACATAATGCTGATATTAACTTCCTTTCGTCCTCCTTTCAGGGGAAGACCTCTTTAGGGAGGGCAGTGTAGATGCGTCCTTTCGCTCTGGCGGCGACACGGAGGTACCCGATTTTGAAGATGAGACATCTCTGGGCGTTGGCTTGCCTGTCGAGGAGACTCCAATATCTCAAGAGGAGGACGAGCCTGTTATTGCGACAGTGCCTCCTTTGAGCACGCCGGTCGCTTCGTCCGGTGTTGGCGCTTCTTCTTTCGTCGCACCACCTGTTGAGGCGACGGCCGTGGCGACATCATCTGTGGTTATTCCTGGAAGGGAAGTTGCCACGATCGCGGACACTCCCCGCGTTCATGCGGACCTAGTTGCGCTGACCGAACAGTACACCGGTATCTTCTACACCATTTTAAGAACTCTAATATCAATGGTGTTGGCGAAGAAGCTGGACTTTGCGTCGCTGAAGAGATCCTCTCGGTTCTCGATAGAGGCGATCCAAAAATTTGATGATATCGGGGTAGCTGACGCGCTGGAGGCGATGGTTAATGGTTTGGAGCAACCCATTAACGAATACCTGCAGCTAGCTCGAGGCAACATTGAAGCTCTGGTCCAGGCCAGATACGACTCCTTGACTGCGCATCTTGTTGAAAATAAGGAAAGTCTGAATAAATTCATCGAGACCAACCAGCAGGAGATGGACAAAGGAAAAGCCATTTTGGAGGAGACTATCGCCCTTCAAACGAAGTGCCAGGCCGAGCATGACGGCAATATAGCGAAGGTCCGCAAACTGGAGACAAAGCTTGCTCAGGCTAAGGAGTGGGCTTCTCAGTCGTCGACAGGCCTAGATGTGGTGAATGGTCGACTGGTCGTAGCATAACAGAATTTGGCGAGTGCAGGAGTCGCCCGTGCCGGTTTCCTTCGGGCTAGAGCCGAACTGTCCCTCCTGATAGATGACGAGGGACGGTTGGAGTGGGTCCGCGCTGATGTCTTGGATTCCGGTGCTGAGAGGATGGCCGTACTAGCGCAGCAGCTTCGCGACCTGACCGCTCCCCCTTAATGATGTACTTTTGTTTTTATTTTTCAATGTACTCTTGCTCTTTTCTGGGAATAATAAAGAGGCTTTTCATCTGACTTTGTAGACCCATTATTTCGGAATATAAATGACAGGTTGGGGTGAAAGTGATATCAGAGGTGGTGTGGACGTGATATACTTTCAGTAAGTTTTAGCAGAGCATATCTATTCAGGGGTCGTATGGACATGATAGAATATGATCCAACTAGTTTTCATTTTTGAAAGTAGTTTTGTCAGAATGAGGTCTTCGCCATATTCCGCTTGAGCAGAGGAGGTTTAAGCATAGTACCTTTTCAGGAATTTGTCATTGATAGGAGCCATTAGCAGGTCTCCATTAGGCTGGGCTAACCTGTAAGCACCGTTTGAGAACGTTATCTCGATTACGTAAGGGCCTTCCCATTTGGGCTGGAATTTGCCTTTACTCCTGTGAGTAAGAATCATCGGCCTTCTTACAGCTAAAACTAGCTCGTCAACTTTGAACACTCTTTCCTTTACTTTTTGATTAAAAGTTCTGGAAATGCGTGCTTGGTAGAGCGCGATGCACTGCTGAGCTTGGAGGCATTTCTCGTCTAATCCTTCTAGCTCTTGAAGCCTTAACAGGTCATTCTTTTCTTGAGTTAACTCGTTGGCCACGGTTATCCTGAGTGACGGAATTTGAATCTCGATGGGGAGAACTGCTGCACTCCCGTAGACCAGTGAGAATGGCGTGCAACCTGTCGGTGCTCGTACCGTGGTGCGGTATGCCCAGAGACATTCTCCCAGCTTATCGTTCCAATCTCTCTTGTTCAAAGAGACAAACTTCTTTAAGAGTTTGATAATGGTTTTGTTGAAGGCTTCGGCCAAACCATTAGCAGCCGGATAATAGGCCGTAGAGGCCACGTTTCGTATCCGATTCTTATCGCAAAATTGGTAGAACGCATGGCTGATGAACTGAGGCCCATTGTCATGGATTATCCTTCGGGGAACCCCAAAGCGATAAATGACGTGATGCTTGATGAAGCTGGTCACATTAAATGTTTTTACCTCAGCAAGAGGGATCGCCTCTGCCCATTTGGAGAAGTAATCCGTGATGGCCAGTATGAACCGGTGACCTCTGGAAGAAGACGGGTGAATAGGACCAATGATATCCATACCCCATGCTTCGAAAGGCCAGGATGCAACCGTATAATGTAGATGTTCGGACGGTCGATGTATGAAGTCCGCATGAACCTGACAGGCTCTGCATCGTCTGGCATACTAGATTGTGTCTGCGATCATAGTGGGCCAGTAATAGCCCATTCTCCTGATACGATCCTGTAGCTTAGGACCGGGTTGATGCGCCACGCACACGCCGTCGTGAGCTTCACGGATAATCCGCTATGCTTCGTCACCAGAGAGACATCGTAATAAAATCCCGTCATAAGATCGGCGATATAGGCATTGCGACGATGCGTCGAAATAGAAGTGTAATGATCGTCTTTTGACAGATATTGCTTCTTTAGGATCTTCTGGCAAGATTCCGTATGCTACGAAATCTATAAAGGAACTTCTCCAGTCTCTCCTGGGCGGATCTGCGTCCACCGTATAGCTATGTTCTATGTGAAAGTTATTTTTCACACAGAATAAATCTCTGTTAAGAAGGATTACCGAATTCTGCCTTCTTATAGGGGTGGCTAAATCTGCAGCTAGACTTGCTAGGGCATCAGCTTCCAGATTTCGAGATCGAGGTACATGCTCAAGGAAGAATCCCTTAAATGTCATGGCTATCTCGACCGTTGCTCGCTGATAGGGGATGAGGTCGGGATTCTGGACTTCATATATTCCTCTGACTTGATTGACGATCAGCAGAGAATCACCGAAGACTTCTAGCGATTCGACCCCCAGCTCTTTAGCGACTTGGAGCCCGATTAGTAGAGCGTTGTATTCCGCCACATTGTTAGAACGGGGCTCGCTTAGAGAATATGCTCGGTAGACAACGAGTTTATCAGGAGTGACTAGGACGATCCCTACTCCTGAAACCACGTTTCCCCTGGGACCAGTCCTGGAGGCGCCATCGAAGAACAGTTGCCATGCATCGCCTTCTGTTGCAGAATTACACTCTGTGACTTCGTCGGGAATGTCCTCGTACAGTTTGGAGGCTTCCGGGATCGGATGAGCAGCTAGAAAGTCAGCCAATGCTTGGCCTTTGACGGACTTCTGAGGGACGTACACCATGTCATATGGCGTTAATAACATCGCCCAAGTCGCGAGTCGAATGGTTCGGATTCTTGTTCGTCTGATTCGAAGGAATCTGTCGCTACCATATTTGCTGATAATGTTTGCTCGAGAGCGTGGGATGAGTCGGAGGGCGATGGGCCATCTTGAAAAGGGGGAAAGATATCCTCATCTGACGTGGAAGTCGTAAGTGAGGTGGCGTACCCTAACCCGAAACGGGTTTGTTGATAGTGGAGATTGTCGAGCAGCGGTATTCGTCTGCCTTTCCCGTAGTTGAGACCTGGTTCCATCCTCAAGTTGTAACCCATATTTTGCATGATCTTCAAGGCTTGCGGGCTATACCAGTGAACTTGTATTTCACCAGCATCGTCATCGACGGAATCCTCTTGTATAGTCTGTTCGTTGCGCCTGCGGCCGAAGACTATTGAACGCTGACCGTCGCGGGCAGTTGGAACAATGAAGATAGAATCCTCATATGGTCCATATGTCATGGTGACATTGGATGATGACGCCACTTCCCATATATACGGGTGGTAGGAATCTATAGCTGCCAAGAATTTTTGTGCTATAGGCTCTATATCGTCATGGGGAGAGGGTTCCTGATTTGGAATCTGAGCGTCGATATACTGGAAAAGAGGTCCATTGTTATTATCAGAAACCGCATTCCTGGTTGCATTTACATCACTCGGCTGCTTGTTGCGCCGAAGGTTGATGATTAAGGGCGGAGGCTTCTGGTTTAGAGTGATCACTAGAGGATCACCCCCTTTCCCTGACCTGGTCTTGTTCAGGTGGATAGCCATAGGCTCTGTGGCTTTTGGACGGGTAGTCCACCCTTTTACCTTGATTGACAGAGGTTGCTTGGCAGAAGGCTCTTCAGGATCCCGGTGGGATTCCTTCTCTGCTTGTGTTGACACCTCTTCCGTGTAGTCTTGAGAGTATAACACGACGTCGGAGTAGTAGGATTCTACTCCTTTAAACGGGTTTAGGTCAGCAACCTCCGTTTGTACTGTCCCTTGGGCGTCTACATATTTGAAGCATTGATATAGGGTCGAAGGAACGATGTTGTAGTCGTGGATCCATGGTCTTCCCAGTAGGATGTTGTAGGACACCTCTGAATCGATGACGCAGCATGTAGCCACCGATCTGAGGTTGCCAATCTGGATCCTCAGGCAAAATTTTCCCAACGGCTTACTTCTTCCGGCGTTGAAACCTACAATAGTAGTGGTGGTGTAAGCCAGTTAGCTGGTAGGAATCCTCAGCGGTCTGAGCAGACTATGAGGAATGATGCTGATTGAGGATCCCGGATCTATGTGAATCCGGTCGACCTCCATGGAACCGACGTACCCGGTGTGGTAGAGGGGTCTATCATGCCTGTTATGTTTTAACAGCATGTCGTCTTGAGTGAAAGTGATGTTTGGGACCACCTCCATTACACTGTGGCATCGAGGACACGCCATGGGTTCTTCATCGGGGGACTTGAGTTGGGTCAAGTATGTATCCGCCTGCATCAATGCCTCACTCAGGGCTAGACGAGTGTCTTGGGAGAGCCTGAGTAGCTCGAAGATGGACAATCTGGCTGGTGTATTAGCTAGTTGGGCCAGGATGTTGAAGTTGTACGGCTTCTCTAAACCTTTGTTTTGACTGTTTTTCATAGGTTTATCGAAGCGTACTTCTTTCTGCTTCCCCTTGTCCGCTGAAGTTGGTCTTGAAGGACCGACCTCTGGTACTGCGGGCTCTGGTTCTGAAGGCTTGGCAGCTGAAGCGTCTGCAGGTGCGTCTTTCTGACTTGCTCCGTAGTCCTTGAGGTAACCCTTCCCTGAACGGGTTGCTGCGGCAAAAACCTCGTCTTCGTCTGATGTCGAAGAAGTTGCAACCATATGGCAGGGTTTATATTTGGAGTTTTTCCTAGACTTAGCTTTAGTAGCATTAGTCTCTTTTTCGAGCTCCGACACCAAGTCTGGGTGAACCCATATAATCTTGCCTCTCTGGGTAGTTAGGGGTAACAGGTCATGATTTTGACCCCTAGCCGGAGGGAGATTAACGATGTTCATCGTTGTCCGAGAAATAGGTGTAACACCGTCCGGTACTTCTTGGGGAGGCAGGTTGCCAAATTGTAGAGAGATCATGTTGGCCATGACCGTCTTCTTGCTATTGCGCAGGGTGATGGCTTTAGCATCGATCAGCTCTTGGATCTTCCTTTTCAGTATGTAATATGCCTTTGTTGGGTGGTGTACGTATCTGTGGAAGATATAGTACTTGGGGTTGTTGGCACTGCCGACTTCACTGGGCCGCCTCTCCTCCGGAAGGGTGATCTTGCCACTTTTGACGAGACACTCGAATATACTCGGGATATCGTTGTCGTCGAAAGAGTATACCTCGACGGGCCTGGAAGTCCCAGGTTTTGTCTACGTGGTTGCCGCAGTCTTTTGTCTGGACGTATTAATTGCCAGAGCTTCTTTTTCTTTATAACTACGAGGATGGTCGCCGTTAGGGGATGACCTCTTGCCTCTGTCAGAGGTAGAGATCATGATGCCAATGTCACGCGCCTTATGACTGTTGTCCTCGGCAGCTACCGCTGAAATGATAAACGAGGGCCAATCATGGAACTAATATGGTCCTGTGAACACCGAGATTACAGGAAGAAGGTTCTTCCTGCAAATGTCTACCAATACTGAGTTTGGAACTCCTGGAGGCATCTGTAAAGTGGCTTGGCGAAAACGTTCGACGAAGGTGCGAACGTCCTCCTTCTCCCTTTGCTTGACTTCGATGAGAGAGGACATAGACATGTCCATTCCTCCCTCGTAGAATCGTGTGAAGAATAAAGTCTTGAAGTCTTCGAAGGAAGTAATGCAGTTGTCCGCCAGGCTGCGGTACCACTGGTAAGCTACTCCTGAGAGACAGCCTTTGAACACCCGGGTGAGGAGGGCGTCATTCCCTTGTAGCAACACCGTCATCATACTGAAATATTTCATGTACTGACTTGGTGATGTTTTTCCCTCGAACAGGGCCATAGTCTGAGGTTTGTACCTCGAAGGAAAAGGGACCTCTTCCCAGATAGCTGGGTACGGCTGGTTGATTCCCAACTTCTTGAGCTGATCTTTGTGCTTCAAGGCATCGAATTGGGCTTTCAACTCCTGTACTGCTTGCATCGGATTTTCAGCTGGTAGCGAGGCCACGGAATGGTGCGGAGTCGGTTGTATCGTGACTTTCGCAGGAGGTAGTACATTCTCCGAGTGAGGAAGTGAAGGACCAGCTAACTCTTGATGAAGAGCAGGCTCTTGGATCGTGTTGGATGGTGGTAGGTCCAGCCCCACGCGTATCTGGGTAGGCGGGACCGATGTTTGAGCCATAGCAGCCACTTGTTGAGTTAGCATTATTTGGTGCATGTTCTCCATCATGAATTGCATTTGTTTTAGAGATGTCTCTAGTGTAGTAATGCGTTGCTCAGCGTTCCCTGATGGCGAGGCTTCCTCGTGTTTATCTTCAATGGCATAAACTCCCATCTCTCTGGGTGTCATTGAAGGATGAGTATAGGTCGCTGCAGAAGTTGACTCTATACTCTCAGTATCTGATTTGGGAGACTGACGACCCCCAGCATCGGAATCAGAAGAGCGCGAAGTCAGTTGTCGTGACTTTGAACGAGTGTTCTGGAACACCCCGGCTTCGGCGTCCCTAAGGAGCATGTTGAATTTTCTTCCGCTTGGAGTTCTAGAGGACGGACGTCTTGAGACTGAGCTTCCTCCAGGTATATGTGAAGCCATGTTCACAGATGCATGCGTGGGCTCTTCTTCTAGGAAAGATGAAGAGTAGCTCAGCCGGTCAAAAACTGGCCGTTTTGCCTTAGAACAGCAACATTTAATTACAATTCTGTGACTATTACAACAGTGCTCACTAGGAGGCGTAACAGCCATGCTAGAGGATCCCCTCTCCTTGCATTTTCGAATTAGATACTTGCGCAGGTCAGGAGAAGTTGCAGAAGAAGAAGATGATGGCTTGTTTCTTCTGTTCCCATTGGTGGGCATGCGGATGATGGGAGTCATAGTCTTCCCCGTGCCACCCGTATACAACAGGTTGGCCATTTGGGTGGCGAATAATCCCCGGGGAGGGTGTCTTTCCGCAACTGGAGCCTTCTTTACGCTTAGGGACTTCGCCTGGCATAATTTGGAGCTTCGCTCTGGTTGGCGTAAAGCTGAGGATGTCCTTAGGCGGCCATCAGCATCTCTCGTAATTCAGAGGGCGTGCATATTGTTCCCTTGCTGGCGTAAAGGCCGAGAAGTTAAGTAGTCCGCCGCTTGCTTTCCCTTGCGGAGATCACAGGGATCTTCTGGGTTAGCGCTGAGGCATTGCCAGAAGTTTTGTCGGTTCTGTCAGAGACAGGCGACTGAATTTTACGCGCAGGGCGCGGAAGGAGCAATGCTACAACCTCATTGGTCGGAGAGATCGGAGAGATCGGAGGAGAACCTACAGGAATGGTAGAGGATGTCTTGGGCATCCAGACTTTATGCAGCTTCCTGTTGTTTTGGTTAGAGAGAGAGTGAGAGCTGCCCCTTGTCCGGAGCATATCTTCGTAGGCAGACTGGTCGAACTGGACGACCAGTGTCTTCTTCACGGATCCCACGGATACCGCATCGTGTTGAGCAATAGCTTCCTCATCAGAAGAGAAAGATGTCCCCAGCAGAGTCACCATCTTGTTTTGGATGTAATATAAACGAGAAAAGATTTGATAAATGCGAGAAAAATGAGGTCTTGTGTGAAGACCCGCCCCTTCTTTTTTTGTTTACAAACAAGATTGTACAAATTTGATCCTATACGAGGATGTCTAAGTACAATTTATTTAATCTGGGTGAATATTGCTATAGGTGTCTGATCTGCAGTCGACCATTTTAGCCCTTGGACCACACGATGTTGAAGAAGTGCCATAGAAAACCGGTAGCAGCTTCGAGGGTTGCTAAAGAGGGTGGATGCCCGATGCCAAGGTCGTCGATCCCTTCTCTTTGCCTGGGCTTCGGATTCTCCTCTCTCTCTCTCTCTCTCTCTCTCTCTCTCTCTCTCTCGACCGTCTGACCTTTGATCTTTGCGACCGTTGGATCTGATCCTGGATTTCTTGATCAATTTTCAGACCTAATTTCTTCGACCTTGTCCTCTGTTGATAGAGGTCTCTATTTATAGAGTTTTAGTGACAGTGACCACTCAATCGGTGTAAAAACTGAGTAGTAGAAAGTACAGCACCCTTTTACACAATGGTTAAAATAACCAATGCCTGCGTATAGATGATCCTTTGAATGAGCGTGTGACGCGGGTCCAACTAAGAGACAAAATGAGTATAATTGCTACGAAGATCATGGCGTAGAAGCCACGTAGGTAGGTATCCATCGTGTAGAAGAGGTTGGCATAGAAGCCAAATGTCTGTCACCATGGCATAGAAGCCAAATAGTTATCAAACCGGCATAGAAGCCGAGTAGGCGTAGGAGCCGAGTGGTCATAGAGGCCGAGTAGGCGTAGAAGCCGAGTGGTCATAGAGGCCGAGTAGGCGTAGAAGCCGAGCAGGCACCGAAGCGGAATAGGCGTAGAAGCCGAGCAGGCACCGAAACTGAATAGGCGTAGAAGCCGAGTAGGCACCGAAGCTGAATAGGCGTAGAAGCCGCTGTGTAACGTGCCAGAGTGATGATGTGGACGTCTTTAGCCAAAATTACAGCTTTTAGAGATAATCAGATCTCTTGCATTAAATGCAGAGATCTGCCCCCATCCTGTGCATTAAATACAGACGTTTGTTTTTAAGATTTGCTATCATCCTGTGTATTAAATGCAGATACGCGCCTTGAATCCCGTGCGAAGAGTAACCGCTATCGTGGCAGTCTGTTTGTCTTCTGCGGAGCGTAAAGAGCTCTCATTTGCCTGTGTAAAACCGGGCAGCGTATTCCCCTATATGCATAGGAGCAGCTCTCGCAAAGGGGATGTCACTAAACGACGGTTCGGTAACATTTAATCAAATCTCCTGCATTAATTGTGGGGATCCGCCATCATCCTGCGCATTAAATGCAGATGCGTATTTTTGAAGGTCTGCCACCCTTCTGTGCATCAAGCGTAGAGACGTGCCTCAGGCATCTGTCAGTATTCGACGCATTAATTTGCAGAGACGTGCCTTGGGGGCCTGTCACCACCCTGTGCATTAAATGCAGAGACGTGCCTCGAGCCCTGTACGAAGTACAGCTTTTGACGTGGCAGGCGGTTTGTCTTCCGCAGAGCGTAAGGAGCTCTCATCTGCCTGTGTAAAACTAGGCAGCGTATTCCTCCATGTACGTAAAAGCGGTTTACGCAAGGGAAATGGCAGTAAATGACATCCTGGGTTGCAGTGCCGCGCCATCATTATAGCCGTCGCCTGGGTAGTCGAGCAGTGTCCCTTTGTCAGAAGTCGAGATGTCAGGTTCATTGCAGGATCTGACAGGTTCATTGCAGGGTCTGACAGGTTTACTTCGGAGAATACAAAGCGTCCCTTGTACACTTCAATGCTGCATTGAAAGAGGATGAGTTTTATGCCATATAGGCGATGAAGCACCCTGTTTACGCTAAAGCAGCCTGGACATACTGCCCTACGCGGATGGTCCTTGAGCCTGTATTTCACGCTGTGCTCGACGGAGAAGCTCTGTTTGCATGTTTGAAGGCTCTGAAGTCCTCTGTTTACGCTGCTTTGCATTAATATGCTGCGTAGAGCTATCCAGCGTATTTTTCATGCTTCTACACTCTGCTCAAGTGGGATATGGCGAAAACCTCATCCTGACAAAACTACTTCCAAAACAAAACTAGTTGGATCATATTTCTATCATGTCCATATAACCTCTGAATAGATATATCCTGCTAAAACTTACCGAGAGTATATCACATCCATATTACCTTTGATATCACTTTCACCCAAACCTGTCATTTACATTCCGAAATGATAGGTCCACAAAGTCAGATGAAAGCCTCTTTATTATTCCCAAAAATGAGCGAAAGTACATTGAAAAGCAAAAGCAAAAGTACATCATTGAGGGGGAGTGGTCAGGTCGCGAAGCCGCTGCGCCAGTGCGGCCATCCTCTCAGTTCGAGAACCCAAGACATCAGCGCGAGCCCGCTCCAATCGTGCCTCATCATTGCTCATGAGGGACAGTTCGGCTCTAGCCCAAAGAAAACCAGCACGGGCGACTCCTGCATGCGCCAAGTTCTGTTGTGCTGCGCCCAATCGGCTATCCGCCACAGCTAGAGCTTCCGATGACTGAGAAGCCCACTCCTTTGCCTGAGCGAGTTTTGTTTCCAGCCTGCGGACCCTTGCTATATTTCCTTTATGCTCGGCCTGGCACTTCGTTTGAAGAGAAATGGCCTCCTCCAGGACGACTTTTCCTTCATCCATCTCCTGTTGATGTGTCTGGATGGATTTATTTACACCTGCCATCTGTTCGGCAAGCCGCGCAGTCATGGAGTCGTATCTAGCCTAGACCAGATCTTCAACATTATCTCGAGCTAGCTGCAAGTATTCGTTAATGGGTTGCTCCAAACCATTAACTATCTCCTCTAGCGTTTCAGCTAGCCCAGTGTCGTCGAATTCTCGGATCGGCACTATCGCGGACCGGGAGGACCTCTTCAGCGACGCAAAGCTCAGATTCTTTGCCAACACCCTTGATATTAACATTTTCAAAATGGTGTAGAAGATGCCGGTGTACTGCTCGATCAGCACAGCTAGATCCAAACGGATGCCGGGAGTGGCCTCGATATTGGCGAATCCCCCTCCAAGAACAATCGCAGACGATGTTGCCACGGCCGTCGCCTCAACAGGTGGTGCTACAAAAGAAGAAGCGCCAACACCGGACGAAGATACCAGCATACTCATAGGAGGCATTATCGCAATGACAGGCTCGTCCTCCTCTTGAGATATCGGAATCTCGTCAACAGGCGAGCCGGCACCCGAAGATTTTTCCTCTTCAAAATCAGCCACCTTCGTGTCACCGCCAGGACCTGACACAAAGCCAAAGGGCGCATCTACACTGCCCTCCCCGAAGAGGTCTTCCCCTGAAAAGAGGACGAAAGGAAGTTAGTATCGAAATAATGTTAATTTTTCTAAAAAGAGGCGTGAAGACGACATTTACCCATGGCCGACGGCATATATGTCGCATCTGCGGCCTGTACAGCTAAATCATTTCTTAACGATGCTAAGCAAGCTGTCATACATGGAGAAAGGGGTCTGCTAACTGACGTTGGCAAATAGTCTTCCAGGTCCTCGTCAAACTCCAACCGAGGCTCATCAGCTGGAATCTCGCCGGGTGCACTGACAGACACGGCAGGAGTCTCTCCCGATGCTGACCCGGACAAAGATATCCTCATTCGGCTCGGCCCCGAAGGTGATCTCGTTCCACTACCTGAAGCAGTAGCAACAACGGCGGCCTCCAGCAGAGATTCTCCGGCACCACCGGCCGGAATATTAGAGGGTCCCTCTCTAAAAGGCGAGGAACCTCCAATTAAAGAATCATCCCCAACATGGGAAGATGCAGGCTCACTTCCAGGAGTCTCAATACCAGGAATCCGGAGAGGATGAGTAACCATCTTCTTCTTCCTCTTGCGAGGGGAAGTTTCCTTCGGAGTAGGAGCCCTTCGCTTCCCAGAAATCACCAAAGGGCCTACAGGCAGAGGTACTTCACCCCTCGATACCGCCAATAGAGGCTCATATGGATTGACGAACTCCTCACCCTCGTCAGAAGAAACCGATGGGACTTCGACTCTTCCCCCACACTTGGAAGAGGGCACCCTAAAACTTCTATGCATATCAAAATCACGATGGAAGGTATTCGTTGCCACATCGAACTGGGCATACGAGTGCAGGATGAGCAGCTCCGTGGAGAGTGTAATGACCAGCACAGTAAAAATTGCTCTAGTGCAACCCATGATGAAGTATCGCCAGCCCCTCGCTCCATCAATGAGTCCACCCCTGGATCGGAAGCTGGTGACGGCTTTGCCCACGTACAACTGATCGTACCCGAATTGCCTGGCAAACCGACTAGGCAGGTAGGGCTCCAAGAAGCAATGGTCTTCACTCCTGTACAGTAAATGGGAAGGTCTAATGCAGACCAACGAATTAAAAGCTTCAGGAGAGAGATTGGTCTTCTCTCTACCGGAATCCTCAAGCCTAATCCCCGATTGATTGCGGTGTACAGAGGGGACAGTGCAGAAGAGCTTCCAACTGTGACTGAAGCCCAGCACCCGCCGACAGTCTAGAACCGTGGTCACATTCCAGGAAGATTTCTGGTAGTTCAACAAGAAATTAGCCCCCGAACTGCTGCCGGAGCCGGAAGACATAACCCTGGGGTTATGAAGAATTAACCATCCCATCAAATACAGGTATGGTAATTCTACCCTGGGAAAGCTATCACGTCAAGTTTTATCGACGAGCAGCCCGTCAGTCATGGCCCTCATGCCAGCTTGAATGCGGCACACTATGGCAGGGAGCAAGTCCAGTCTTGCCCCGAACACCAGACACACTGCAGGCCGCAGCATATTGCGGTGAATGAGGTCCGCAGATGCGACACCGGGTACCACCAGTCGGTACAGCCATATGGAGAGGAAGCCAGCCAGTTGAGCTTCCCTGGACAGAGGCCTGAAGTAGCGCCTCAAATAACTATAGGCCTTAGTGCCTACAGGATACTGTCCTATCCCTTCGTCGAGGATCAAGTCCGGAGCCCCAGCGTCTACCATGAGATCGTCGACTACCTGAGCGTTAAGCACGCTCAGAGGATTCACAGGCTGATCCTTGCCCTCCAATACCTTCTCTGGCTTAGCAGTCCTGGACCGGTGGAAGAAAAGGTAGGACGTCCATTTATTGATGTGAACCAAATCTGAGGGCTCACCATAAAAAGTGGTGCAAGCGAGGTAGTGGCACATCAGCTCCTAGTACACCTCCACTACCCGAGAGTCTGAATCCCCCAGCTCCCGGTTCGTGAGAACATACTCTTCATATGGAGTATCCCCCATCGGCAGCCTCGAGATCTCTGCCATCTCATGGAGGGCCAATCCCAACTCCCCCAGTGGAGTGGCGAAAGTCCCGGTGAGCAAAATATATTGCTCCATCAGTGCCAGAAACAGGTTGGGGTTAGGAGGTAACCCAACACTGGTGGCCCTCACAGTCGCAAACAGACCAATGCTCTCCAACTCAGTCTGAAAATGCTTCAGGGCCCAATCAGCTAAACGAGCCCATCGAAGGTTTGTAGGGATGATCCACCCACCGCACCGAGGGTTCACCTTAGGGTATACTCCCCCGTGCCCCATAAAATCATTACAGAAAGTCGGTAATTGGACCGGCTGGATCACTAAGCTGTCTTCACTCGGGACACTGCCCGGGTACAGTCCCCTGAACATCGTCACATTGCCGAAAGGGCGGCTGACAAACGACCCCTGGTCAGCTCCTTTCAAATAAAAGATTTTCCCCGGCCTGCCATGAAGATCGGGAGTCAGTGTCCACGACATCCTCCTGGGATGCGTAGCATGAAAGAAAGCCGAGATAGGATAGTCTCTCGGCATCTTGGGCAGATACAAAACCAAGCTCCCGGCAGGGAAAACCCAGAGTTCTCTCTTGGGCTTCGTCTAGGACTGCTTGTCAATCATGTCCCCGAAGAGAAAAGCTGACTTTAGGTACTGGTCCCCGTCTATGTACGTCAGGGGCTCCCCGTTGATCAAGTTCAGCAGAGTTCGCTCGCCCTGAGCCGATATCAAAATCTCCCTTCCTTCGGGATACTGGGGCCCGGAGATAGGAAATATCACGTGTGACAGGTCCTCCAGATAGTTGGAATACAGCATCCCGGCGGCAGAACCCATCACATCAGCTAGCGGAGACGCATGCAAGTTAACTGCAAGAGTGCGAGAAAAATACATCAGTTCTTATAACTAGACGTTACAGATCTTCCAGCATACGCCACAAATCAACGGTCTGTGCTTTACGCCAAGACCGTAAAAACTTGACCATTACGCTGGAATCTATTTCCTAAAGCGTAAAGTTCAAGGCTGGCAGTATACAGTCTGTGCTTTACGCCAGACTGATAAAGTTGAGGTATTACGCCAGAACCTTCATCCAGAAGCGTAACACTCAAAATTTATACGCCAACTTTCGACAGTCAAAGCTTTTACGCCAGACTGCAAAAATATGGAGTTTTTGCGCTGACACATTAGAAATGTGGGCAAAAAATATGAAACGTCTCTGTGCATCATCTTTCTCAAAGAGGCTATCAGCACAGAAGATGACCTAGCGCGGTCACGTACAACGTGTGCGAAGGACTTTCAATCGTTCTTTTTTGTCCGAAAAAAAAAACTCTACCTTTGAGGCCGGGTGCACTGCTCGTCGGCGATATACTTCGCTCAGAACGAAGTTCGCCTTGCCCGACCGAAGACGCTCTCACTTGAGCAGAAGAACGAGAAGAAGAATCAACCTTCTTTCCCTTAGTAGAGGAGGATTGTTTCGTGGCCATTACTGGAAACTTTGAGATCTCGAAGAAGAAACGAAGAAGAACTCGAACAGTCGAAGGCTTTCTTTCGCAGAAGACGGATGGAAAGTTTTTCCCTCAGAAACTTGGGGTATATATAGAGTTCGGATGGACTCCTAGAATCCTGAACCAAATCTTCTAAATTAATATTCGGTTATGATTGGGTACTACGTCAGCCTATTACTCAGAGAAGGCGGACAGTCAGCAAAATTCGAAAAGTTTTCGCATAAAGCAGATTCGTGGTTTTTACGCTAAGGAGCTTTCTACGCTCGACAGCTACAGATCTACGGTTTTACGCTCACAGGCTATGAGTCTATGGTTTTACACCCGGATGCCTTTGTGCTCGGTAGCTTTTACGCTCGAGAGGCTACAAACCTATGACTTCACGCTCAGCAGCTACAAATATATGATCTCACGCTCGGTGGCGTTTAGTTTACGCTCAGAGACAACAGATCCACAATTTCACGCTCGGAAGATTTCCTTTTCACAGGCTACAAATCTACAGTTCCGCGCCAAGGAGCTTTCTACGCTCGACAGCTACAAATCTACGGTTTTACGCTCACAGGCTATGAGTCTATGATTTTACGCCCGGATGTCTTTGTGATCGGTAGCTTTTATGCTCGAGAGGCTACAAACCTACAACTTCACGCTCAGGAACTACAAGTCTATGATTTCACGCTCGGTGGCATTTAGTTTACGCTCAGAGGCTGCAAACTTATGATTTCACGCTCTATGACTTTCCGCACATCTGAAAGATACGCCGGACAGAGTACGCGTACATCTAAACGATTCTCAAGGCGGTCAATTGCAGGAGTTCACATAGAAGATACTCCTTCATGACCTCAAGATACCCCAAGCACCCGAAGCATACAGAGTTCAACATTGAAAATTACTCTTCTTCATGGGTCGATTCGAAGTTCATCCAGAATCCAGTCTGAATATTTCATCTACAAATTCAAGATGGCGACTCAGTTTGACAGCCATTTCTCGCCCTATTCCAAGGGATTTTCGAGAAATCATTCTTGAAGATGACGGTCTGAACAAAAATTCTGTTTATCGGAAGTAAAAACAGTTCAGAATTCTACGTGGTTCCTCATTTCTAAACAGAAGGACAGTTCGAATACTCGAATGCTAGGCGACTTTCTGCGCATCCTTCGTTATGCGTAAAAGACAAGACAGGACCTAACACTCTTTCTAAACAGAGTCGGCGTAAAAGAATCAGACGTGTCGAAGCTACACATATTCAGACTTCACAGCAAAGTATGGCAAGATGATCATATGCAGAGAAGAAAGATAATTTTATTAAAACTAAAAGCATGATTACATGAGGGAAATCCAGTCTACAAGGGTTTTTCTTCATTTTCATGACTACATATGAGGAAAATCCCGTCTACAAAGGACTTCCTCATCGTCGTCTGAAGATCGCGCCCAGAATCTGTTCTGTCAGGTTCTCGCATGGGCGGCATTCTTCATCCATCTTCTCCAGCAGTCAGTCGGTAACCGCAAACTTACTGACATATTGGTCAACGGCGGGAGGATACAAAACTGGGCATAGACCCATCCTCCAACAGAAGAAAAGCAGAAGTAAATCTGCTTTCCTACATCCAACGCCATGACAGATTGAGTTAAGATATTTCACCCAACTCAATCCTGGACAGAGCTAGTCTATCTGCTCTCGTCCACGGAGGTAACGGGAGAAGGTACCGCTTGCAAGCGGTGTGGTCAAATATGACCCTTTCTCTCTCCCGAACAACCACCATACGAAGTTACTGATTATCCCGAGCAAAGGAGGCTATGATATCCTTCAATAATCCATCGTTGCAGAGGACATTTGCTCGAAGACGCCGTCTTTTTCGGCTTCTTACATGCTGGAAGAGCATGATCTCCTTCTTCCTCAAGTCGACCTGACGAACTCCGTCCATCATCTCTGTATGGTGAAGGAAGTGTGGGAAAAGCAGGAAAACTCTTCAGCCCTTTTATAGGCGAAAGAGATCACACCGATCCCCAATAACTCTGCCATAAAGTCAGCCATGAAAGAACGTGTCAGGCTTGACCGTTTCAGGCTCCACTCAGAGCGTTTCGAGTTACGAGGAACGGTTCATGCTTCATTCAAAGCGTTTCAAATTACGAGGAATTTAAAAGCTTTGAAGGAGGTCTTGTAGAAGCATAAAAAATACGCTGGATAGCTATACGCAGCATGTTGATGCAGGGCAGCATAAACAGAGGACCTCAGAGCCATCAAACGGGCCACAGAGCTTTTCCGCTAAGCACAGCATAAAAATATAGGCTCAAGGACTATCCGCGTAATACAGTATGTCCAGGCTGCTTCAGCGTAAACAAGGTGCTTCATCGCCTTTATGGCATAAAACTCATCTGCTTTCAACGCAGCATTGAAGTGTACGAGGAACGTTTCGTATTCTTCGAAATGAACCTGTCAGATCATACAATGAACCTGACGTCAGGACTCCTGACAAAGAGTACAGAACGACTCCTTAGGCGACGGGTATAATGATGGCGCGGCACTGTAACCCAGGCTATCATTTTCTGTCATTTCCTTTGCGTAAACCACTTTTACACATACGAAGGAATACGCTGCCTAGTTTTACACAGGCATATGTGAGCAGTTTACGCTCCGCAGAAGACAAACAGCCTGCCACCTCAAAAGTTGCACTTCGTACAGGGCTCGAGGCACGTCTCTGCATTTAAGGCACCGAATACTGACAGATGCCCGAGGCACGTCTCTGCACTTGATGCACAGAGGGGTGGCAGGCCTTCAAAATATGTCTCTGCATTTAATGTGCAGGATAATGGTGGATCTCCGCATTTAATGCAGGAGATTTGATTAAATATCACCGAACCGTCGTTTAGTGACATCCGCTTTGCGTAAACTATTCTAACGCATATAAGGGAATACACTGCCTAGTTTTACACAGGCAGACGCGAGCTTCTTACGCTCCGTGAAGGCAAACAGACCGCCACGTCAGCAGTTACTCTTCGTACAGAATTCGAGGCACGTATCTGCATTTAATGCGCAGAATTATAGAAAATCTTAAAGACAAGCCTCTGTATTTAATGCGCAGGATAGGGGCAGATCTCTGCATTTAATGCAAGAGATTTGATTATATCTCCAAGAGCTGTAATTCTGGCTAAAACGTCCATATCGTCTCGGCTTCTACGCCTGCTCGGCTTCTACGCCTGCTCGGCTTCTATGCCCACTCGGCCTCTACGACCACTCGGCTTCTACGCCTACTCGGCCTCTATGACCACTCGGTTTCTATGCCCACTCGGCTTCTATGCCCACTTGTCTTCTACGCCTACTCGGCTTCTATGCCTACTTGGCTTCTACGCCATGGTGACAGTCATTTGGCTTCTATGCCAACCTCTTCTACACAAGGGATAACTACCTACGTGGCTTCTACGCCGTGATCTTTGCAGCAGATATACGCGTTCTGTCCCTTACTTGGACGCGCGTCACATGCTCACTCAAAAGGTCATCTATACGCAGGCATTGGTTATTTTAAACTATCGTGTAAAAGGGTGCTGTACTTTCTACTACTCGGTTTCTACGTCGACTAAGTGGTCACTGTCACCAAAACTCTATAAATAGAGACCTCTATCAACAGAGAAAAAGGTCGAAAAATTGATCAAGAAATCCAGTATCAGATCCAACGGTCGCAAAGATCGAAGGTCAAACTGTCAAGAGAGAGAGAGAGAAGAATCCAGAGCTCAGGCAAAGAGAAGGGATCGACGACTTTGGCATCGAGCATCCACCCTCTTTAGCAACCTTCGAAGCTGCTTTCTGTCTTCCATGGCACTTTTTCAACATCGTGTGGTCCAAGGGCTAAAGTGATCGACTGCAGATCAGACACCTATAGCAATATTTACCCAGATTAAATAAATTGTACTTAGACATCCTCGTATAGGATTAAATTGTACAATCTTGTTTATAAACATAAAAGAAGGGCGGGTTTCGTATAAGACATCGTTTTCCACATATCATCTTTTTCGTTTATTATTCAAAACACCTACAACTAAACAAGGACTAGGTTAGACCATCGCACCATGATAGTCCAGGTCCCTAAACTATTTAACAAAAGATGCAGTACACAATCATGCTCAGTTACATAATCCACCAATCACTTGTACGACTTACTAGGTGGAGTCTGGGTTATCCCAGAGATATGCGTATAATAGGAATCCTCAGATTGAGCCATGTGCTAGCAGGGCTAGCCGAGCCATGTGCTAGCTGGGCTAGCCGAGCCATGAATTGCCGCATAGCACGTAGTATTGATGCACCGGTCATTCGTAAGGCCATCATGCTAAGATCGCATAGAATACATAGTACGATATAATAGTCGTATATTGCCATCCACAAATGAGGATTTAAACAATATCCATGGGGGCCATCCTGCACACCCTAGATAATTGTTTGGGGGTGGCTAGTCAAGCACGAAATCTGGTTTTCGTCCCTCCCAATGCTCTACATATTTTAGTTGCCTAGTTATCCCTACTGTTACTGAAATCTCAAGACGTGGTCACATGATATTTTCCTTATATGTCGCACCGCCGTATTGACACGCAAGATACGAATGCACTTTGTCACTTGGCAGTCCAATTTGGATTCACTCCAGCGTGATGCAACAATTAAACAAATCCTAGCCATGTTTGGAAATTGACTAAACTTGTTTGTCCATGCTTGGAGGAATCGTATTATATCACATGTCGTATAGCACGTTGATACCCCTCAGTGTAAACATGTAATACAATCACGTAGGAACACTTAGCACGTAAGAACACATAGCACGAAGTAAGTGTATCAGTACGGATACAAGTGGTCGAGTGAAGTCACCAATCACAGTAAATCACATGAGTTATATCGTATTGCAACACATAAGTCAAGTCATACACGTAGGTGGTATAGTTACTTGGAGCATGGTCGAACTATACACATGATCGGGTTGGGTGTATAGACGGATCAGACGCATATGTGGGTCTAATACTCTCACAGTCATCAAGATTATATATATGAATCAAAAGTCCAAAGGAACACTCAAACCAAATTAATTCAATAAAATATACAGGGGTCGCATACCCACATTAAGATCAAGTTCGGGTGGTCGATAAGGGCGTATGAGAATCGGGGTACATGGAATATGGGACGCATAGACAGGCAAATTCCACTCATCGGGGTAAGTGCTAAGTGACAGGCAATAAATACAAGTCAGAGAAGTAACTGATGTGACTTGATGTGACAAGACAAAAAATATCAGGAAGATAAGACAAAAGCATAAAAAGCTGTGTAGAGTCACAAAATTTGTGCAGAGACATGCGTCCAAAATAAGAGATGCATGGCTCATGGTCGTATAGTCTCCTGGTCGCATGGGCGCATGGAATATATCCTTAGGAAATTCCCATGCGTTCAAGGTAATATGCGTCCGACTTTAGAACGCATGGACAGAGCAGACATGCGTCCAACAAGATAGGCGCATATTGCAAGGTTGTATGGTACTCCATCGTCCCAGAACAGCATATTCGATCATGAAAAATCTCCTAGAACCCAAAAACTTGTTTCCTTCATAAAATTTTTATTTTAACTCCAAATCAAGTGAACCAAAAGCCAAAATGTCTGAAATGGAATGCTCTATCACCTAGGAAAATTAGTTTTCAAAAATACCATGTTTTAATAGATAAAAACTAAGAAAAACTTATAAAATTTATGAAAACTCTAAACTGGAAATGTAGATCTACTCATATCCACCCATAAAAACTGAAAAATCCAAACATTAAAAGTATTTAGAATCATAATATATATATATATATATATATATATATATATATATATATTAGAGAAATAAAATACCAAAAAAGATCAAAGATTAAAATCTAAAGGTTTCTCCATATCCTAAAATGAAAGAAGGAGAAGAAATGAGAGAATAAGGAAAAAGAAAGAAAGAAGTTGGGTTATATAGCTAGGTGTCACGACCCGCACCCGGTATAGGGGCATGAGTGGTGAACAACATTCAACCTACACCGCAGCATCGGCGGTAGAACGCTGTTTGGTAAACTATCTATCTAACAATCAAGATATAATAATGCCACCAATGAAATATGAATACTCAATCACAGATCTATAAGATAGAACAATCACATGAATATGAAATAAAGAACTGAAGAGTCAATACAACTCACGAGACAAAGTAATATCCAATGAGTCATCAAATAAGATAAGAATACTAATGCCAAAATGCTGGAGACAAATCCAGTACAAATAAATCTATCTACTGAGCTACGGTTACTGGGTCGTCTGTCTCAACCGGGATGAGCCTCCTGAGCCAAAGTCTCTAGCTCTAAGCCAACTACGTCCTGAGGCCCGTAGTGAGTGGGATACCACTCCTTAGTGTCATCTGGAAAAAATATGTTCAGTCAAGAAATGAGCAAAGTATACCTCTAACAGTAGTTCAAATGAATGATATAAACTATGTAACAATAAATAGAGCGAATATATAAGATACAATATACAAGTACAAGAGATATACAAAATAGGAATATTGGAATTAAATACAAGAATGAGCATCAAGAATATGAGCAAGAAATACTACTACTATGTGAGTGAGTACCAGCTTCAACATGTGATCGGCTTGGGAACTTGCACAAGGATTTAGGCCTAGTTAATCAAACGTGAAGTGTATGATCAACACTCACAAGGAACAAGACATATACAAGGAGGGTATGATCACATATCTACACTAACACTCCCTGCCCCGACTGGTATAGTGGATCCAACCATTGTACGTTATGACACGGGATTCACTGGGTAGGTAGCTAGTCTTCTCAAGAATCAATGTCTTTATATGTACAAGAGAAACGAGGAATAAGACTTGCACAAGATACACCATAAGGAATAATATCTCATGATGAGATATGGATATATCAATCTGTGTAACTAAATTGTCAAGAAATCAAGGATATCTACACTAAATACAAGAAACATAGGGGATATCATAAATGAGAAACTATCAGGGAATATACTTGCCTAAATTTTGGTAAACAATATCAAAGATGTCTGAAAGGTGCCTCGGAGACCTAAATATGAAATATTACATCAATACAAGATTTTAAAATAAAAATAAGTTAAACTAGTCTAATTCTAGGTCATTAAACTATTTCTAGGTCAAAATAGTCAAACTAGGTCAACTCTAGGTCAAAGTAGTCAAACTTGGTCAAACTAGCTATTTCTAGATTGTATGAGTCCATCTCTAGGATGTTGGGTCCATACACTATGTAACTAGGCCATACTAGCTATGTTAGGATACTAGGATACCAGGATACCAACACTATACCATATCATAAGATACGTAAATTATTAGATATGAAAATACAATAATATATATATACAAGATAAAAATATAGAGTAACCCTAGCTAAACTAATACTAAATGGATACCTTGGCTTTGAGCCAAATACGGTATCACACCACCTACACACCCTTCTTGATACACAAACCCAATACCTTGAGGATGAACCAAATTACCTAACAATTACCTTGGTATCACAAGATAATCCAATATCTAATAGTTAACTAACTAGACATTCATACCTCACTATACACTAACATAACTAGCTAAACCATCTGGTATTCAATACCCATACCCCAGGATACCTCAACTCTCATTACCTTGGTTTAACTCAAGGTAAACTAGAAACTATATTAACCAATACTAATACTTATGCTAACTAGTGTATATATATATATATATATATATATATATATATATATATATATATATATATATATATATATATATATATATATATCCTGTATATACAGGAAACCTCAACTCTCATTACCTTGGTTTAACTCAAGGTAAACTAGAAACAATATTAACCAATACTAATACTTATGCTAACTAGTGTATATATATATATATATATATATATATATATATATATATATATATATATATATATATATATATATATATATATATGAGGGTATATATATATATATATATATATGAGGGTATATATATATATATATATATATATATATATATACCCTCATATATATATATATATATATATATATATATATATATATATATATATATATATATATATATATATATATATATATATATATATATATATGAGTACTATATATATATACTAACACACATATATATATATATATATATATATATATATATATATATATATATATATATATATATATATATATATATATATATATATTAACTAACTTAACTTTAACTGATACAAACATTCTAATCTCTAGTGCACTGATGTGCCACACATTGTTGCTGTTGCTTACAGCTTGTTCACACTGTTGTTGCTATTTTTTATTGATGTTGCTGCTTACTGCTTGTTCACACTGCTATTGTTGCTGCTTCTTATTGCTGCTGCTGCTTACTGCTTGTTCACACTACTGCTATTGCTTATTGCTGCTGCTGCTTATTCACACTGTTGCTGCTGCTGCTACTTATTACTGCTTACGCGAACCCCTTAGCACACATACACCCATATATTATATATATATATATATATATATATATATATATATATATATGGGTTTGAGCATGTCATATTTTGACACGGGCACATAGATGAGTAGCTAATACTTCGTGTGGCTTCTAATTATGATTCTAGACTTGCTCGTATCCTTAGAGATACATTTAGTGTGTGGTGGAGCCGTAACGCAAGCGTATCGTAGATTGAGTGTGATACGAGTACGGTATTCTCCATGTAGATCATTGCCTCCTCCTTGTTCCAATAGCCTTCAATGGTGAGTAGAAAAGGAATTGGGAAGAAATTTGGGTAGGAATTAGTGTAGGGATAAAAAAAATTTGGAAGAGGGAAAATCTATATCTAGAATTGAGTTGAATGGATGAAGAGAGAGTCTCTCTCCTCCCCCTACTATGGACAGCCTAGCCCCTACTCCAAGTCACCACAAAAAGTCTATAATACCCCTTGGGGCTTGTCATGAAATAATTAATTAAGGAAGGAATATTCTAATCCAATTGGTTTAACTAATTAAGTCATCCTCCTAATGAATGGACTAACTATTAGGCTTATTTATTGGGATCAATCTAACTAGAATTAAATATTGGTCCATGAATCTAATCTAAAGTAGTTAGGTCTACTAACACAAATCCAAAATCAAATCTAACATCTAACAATAATTAAATAATATAATAAATAAATATTCAACAAGCACATTAATTAATTAGTTATGAAATGACAAAATACCCTTTATTAGAAAATATGATAGTGACAAGTCTTCCCCTCTTAAAATAATTTTGTCCTCAAAATTCAAAGACAAAACTACCCCTAAAAATAAAACAGAACAGAATCAGGAAAAAATATACCTCAAGGTACAAACAGATATGGGTAACGCTCTCGCATTTCATCCTTCCTCTCCCAGGTAGACTCACCCGGAGAGTGATGCCTCCATGCGATGCGTACCAAGGGAATGGTCTGGTTCCTCAATACCTTCTCTCTCCGATCCAGAGTCTCAACTGGCTGCTCTGTATAGCAAAGATTAGGGCCCACCTCTATCTTCGAGTGATCCAATACGTGACTAGGATCCGCTACGTACCGTCTCAACTATGACATATGAAATATGTTGTACACTTTCGCCAATGCAGGTGGCAAGTCTAGTCTGTAAGCAACTGTACCGACCCACTCGAGAATACTGAAAGGTCCGATGAATCACGGACTAAGCTTTCCGCCTCCACCAAAATAAATCGTGCCTCGTGTCGGAGAAATCCTCAGAAACACCAGACCACCAACCTATAACAAAATACAACCTTAAGAACTTAATCTATAACAAACAACCAATATCAAGCACAAAATAAAAATCTAAAACTATACCTCAAACTCCAAAGGGCTCCGGTGGCTATCGGCCCAATGCCGCTGTCTGTCCTGTCCCACTCGAAGTCTGTCTTTGATCAACTTAACCTTCTTTGCTACATCCACAACCATCTCTGACCCTAGCAAAGCTCTCTCTTCAACATTATCCCATGACAAGGGAGTACGATATCTCCGACCTTACAGAGCCTCAAATGGTGACATCTATATACTAGCCTGGTAGTTATTGTTGTAAGCAAACTCTACCAAACAGAGATGGTCCTCCCAAGATCCCTCAAAATCTAGTACACAGGTGTGCAGTATATTCTC
Source organism: Iris macrosiphon (assembly GCA_036927795.1). Lineage (NCBI taxonomy): Eukaryota > Viridiplantae > Streptophyta > Magnoliopsida > Asparagales > Iridaceae > Iris > Iris macrosiphon. Next base: position 113,107,418 of record JAYESA010000020.1, read on the forward strand.
AAGAGTCTGAATGGTCCTCTCTGACTGCCCATCCATCTGGGGATGATATGCAGTACTGAACTTGAGTTGGGTGTCCAAACTTGCCTGCAAACTCCTCCAGAAATGAGAAGTGAAATGACTATCCCGCTCCGAAACTATGTTGACGGGAACCCTATGTATCCTGATGATCTGCCTCATATATATCTCTGCCAGCTTCTCCGTAGACAAACCCACCTTGAAAGGCAAAAAGTGGGCCGACTTGGTCAACCTGTCAACGATGACCCAAATTATATCTTTTCCTCCTGGAGATCGTGGAAGTCCGGACATAAAATCCATAATAATGTGCTCCCACTTCCACTTTGGAATGGGTAATGGCTGAAGTAAACCACTTGGCCTCTGCCTCTCGGCTTTCACCTGTTGGCATACTAAGCATCTGGATACAAACTGTGCCATCTCCCTCTCCATGCCATACCACCACACACTCTCTCGTATATCCTGATACATCTTTTTGGCACCTAGATATATAAAATACTGAGAGCGATGCGCTTCCTGTAATACCTCCCTATGCAGCTCCCCACTAGGGACACATAATCTAGCACCATATTGCAAAGAACCATCCTCCGTAATGGTAAAATTATGCTCCAATCCTGCTCTTACCTGAGCACTGATGCTCCTCAGAGATATATTCTCAAACTTGGCTGCCTTGATCATGTCCATCAACTCTGAGTGTATCTGCAACCCCCATATCTGCATGAAAAAATCAGGGACTATCACCTCAATGCCTAAGCTTTCCAGATCCTCCAACAAATACCGATCCTCGTCAAAACATAGCTACCGGATACCTGCTCAAGGCATCGATAACTACATTAGCTTTCCCCGGATGATACTGTAAAGATATGTCAAAATCTTTCTGCAGTTCCAGCCATCGATGCTGCCTCATGTTCAACTCCTTCTGCGTGAAAATGTACTTCAAGCTCTTATGGTCTGTGAAGATCTCTACACGTCCTCCATACAAATAGTATTTTTATAACTTCAAGGCAAAGATGATTGTTGCCAACTCCAAATTATTGGTAGGATAGTTCTTCCCATAAAGACGCAATCACCTAGATGCATAGGCAATCACTTTTCCGTTCTGCTGAAGAACACAACCCAGCCCTTTTCTGATGCATCACTATAAATAGTGAAATCTCCTGACCCTGATGGCAACGTCAAAATAGGAGCAGATGTCAACCTCATCTTCAATTCCTCAAAAGCAACCTGGCACTCCTCTGTCCGAAAAAACTCTGCGTCCTTCCTGGTGAGTCTAGTCATCGGCTCAGCAATCCTTAAAAAATCTTGCACAAACTTCTTGTAGTAGTCTGCCAGACCCAAGAAACTTCTGATCTTTGCCAATGAACTCGGGGTCTTCCAAGATTCCACTGCTGTGATCTTCTTCGGATCCACTAAAATTCTATCACCAGTCACAATATGTCCTAAGAACTCAACCTTATCCAGGAAGAACTCACACTTGGACAGCTTCCCATACAACTTCTCCTTCCTCAGCACATCTAACACAATCCGCATATGCTCCTCGTGCTCCTATGGTGTCTTCGAGTATATGAGTATGTCATTGGTGAATACCACCACGAACTTTTCAAGGTACTGGTGGAACACCTTGTTCATCAAATTCATAAATACTGCCGGGGCATTAGTTAATCCAAACGGCATCACCATGAACTCATACTGGCCATACCGAGTCCTAAAAGCAGTCTTCAGAATGAACTCCAGCTTCACTTTTACCTGGTGGTAGCCTGATCTCAAGTCTATCTTGAAAAATACCTTGGCACCACTCAACTGATCGAACAGGTCATTAATTCGTGGCAACGGGTATTTATTCTTAATAGTAAGATTATTCAATACCATGTAATCAATGCACATGTGCACCGATCCATCATTCTTTGATACAAACAATATTGGGGCTCTCCACGGTAAAGAACTGGATCTGATAAACCCCTTATCCTGTAATTCATCCACTTGCTTCTTCAGCTCGACCAGCTTGTTGTTGTTTACTCTATAGACATGCTGTAAAATTGGCTCCATACCTGGCACCAAATCTATAGAGAACTCAATATCTCGATCTGGCGACAATCCAAGCAATTCTTCAGAAAACACATCCAAGAACTCTGCTATCAAAGGATGCGGCATTTCCTTGTCGTCCTATATCTCCACAGATAATGCCTTCTCTCTGCTCTGTAGCTCCTCTAGCAAACTCAAACTCTGGCTCTCCTAGCAGGCTAAATAAAACTCTACCTCCTATGCAATCTATACTAACATAGTGCCTACTCAACCAATCCATCCCAAGTACAATATTATAGCTCAGAAGTGGCATTACAAGTAGACACATACTTAGCTTCCGACCTCCCAGAGTATCTCTTCGATCCTTGCAAATATCAATAACTAGGATAATGCCTCCCCCGATCATGATCTTGCAAGTCCTAAGCAAAGACTCAGCTACCAAATAATGCTTTAGAGCAAAAGAAACAGATACAAAACTATGGAAAGCACCACTTTCAAACAATACTAAAGCTCGAATAGAATCAAGAAGAACATAACCTATAATGACATCTCCGGTGGACTCGGTCTCCTCGACCGTCATAGCGAACGCTCATCCCTGATGTGCACCCCCCTGATGCTAGTATTGGGCATAACGTTGTTGCTGGGTCAGAAGTGGCGGTCCCCTCGACTATATTGTAGGTGGCCTCGCCTGTGTTCTCAAAATTGGAGATGTCCCTGAACTACACAACGTGGGTTGAAAGGATAATCCCTCAGCTGATGCCCTTCGTCACCACAATACAGACAAACTTCCAACCTCTTCCTACAAACTTCTCAGATATGGCCAGGCTTCTTGTAGTAGTGGCAAGAAGCTTATTGTGACTGTCTCTGTTGCTGTGGTGGTGCCCGGTGAAATGGTGTCCTAGCTGCAGTCTGGTGTTATTATGGCTGCTAAAAAGGCCTAGACTGGAAATAAGGACACTTAGTAGTCACTGTGCTGCTATTAGCCCCCAGAAAAGAATCGTGGTCTCTCTTGGATTTCAAGCCCAACTTTTGCTCGACCTTGCATGCGTCCGTAAGTATCTCTGAATATGTCTCATAGAAAGAAGGAATGAGGATCTTCACTTCCCAGTTCAGACCCTGGAGGAAGCTGATAGCCCGAACCTCTGGCTCCCTCACCAAATACTCTATAAATCGGCTCAGCCTACCGAACTATGTGGCGTGCTCCTCCATGGACATGCTCCCCTGAGTAAGGCACTCAAACTTCCTCCCCAAGTCCAATATGTCCACTCGAGCAAAGAACTTCCTCTTGAAGATGTCCTTGAACACCTCCATAGACTGCCCCGCATCAGCAAGAAGTTGCTTATTCCTGAACCAAGTACGGACGATATCGAACAGCTGAAGCCCTACTGCCTCAACCTTCAGAATCTCAGCAAGACGAAACACCCTCATGAGACACTTAATATCCTCGAGCCAATCATCAGCGTAGACGATGCCCTCAGTCCCCTTGAAGACCCGAGGTTCCATCTTCTTGAAGTCATGAATATTACCCGGCCGAAACTGGGCAACCTGTTGTTGGACCGGAGCTTCTCTCTCTACTACAGCAAGGGCAAGCTGATGAGCACTCTCAATACCCTGCCATAACACGTCAGTTTACCTCTGGTGAGCATCTGACTGGGCCCTCTGAGCCTCCAACATCTCATAAAATAATACGAACACCTGAGTCGCATCTGTCGGCATGAAAGGTGGAGGTGGAAGTCCCTCAGACACGGCCGAAACAGTCCTCTGAGCTGGAGGTGGACCCCCGAATGCAGCTGATACGCCAATCACCGGAGAAGTGACTAGTGCAGGCCCTTGAAAAGTCGCAGACATCTCAGAAACTGCTCCCCTCTGCTGTGATCGAGTCTTAGGCGGCATCCTGTGGCAAAATGAAAGGAAAGAATCAATATGGCACATGATATAATGTATTCAAAGAAGGACAGTTAAAGATCAACTATCAACATCAAGGAAGAACAGTTGAAATAAATAATAGAGTTTTTCCTAGATGTGATTGAGTATTCTCATCCTATATTCTCATCCTATAGCCTATATCATATATCCTAAAACAGGATTGTAATAGCACTCAAATCAGAGCACTACTATGAATCGCACTAATTACGACCTCGAAGACCTGCATGGGCCACCACTAAAAATGTACCACGATCCGCACCCGGTATAGTGGCACGAGTGGTGAACAACGTCCAACCTATGCTACAGCATCGGCGGTAGAATACTGTTTGGTAAACTATCTATCTAGCAATCATAATATAATAATGCCACCAATGAAATATGAATACTCAATCACAGATCTATAAGATGGAACAATCGCATGAATATGAAATAAAGAACTGAAGAGTCAATACAACTTATGAGACAAAGTAATATCCAATGAGTCATCAAATAAAATAAGAATACTAATGCCAAAATGCTGGAACAAATTCAGTACAAATAAATTTATCTACTGAGCTACGGTTACTGGGTCGTCTGTCTCAACCGGGATGACTTTCTCCTGAGCCAAAGTCTCTGGCTCTAAGCCAACTACGTCCTGAGGCCCGTAGTGAGTGGGATACCACTCCTTAGTGTCATCTGGAAAAAATATATCCAGTCAGAAAAGGAGCAATGTACACCTCTAACAGCAGTTCTAATAAATGATATAAACTATGTAACAGTAAATAGAGCGAATATACAAGATGCAATATACAGGTACAAGAGATATGCAAAATAGGAATACTGAAATTAAATATAAGAATGAGCATCAAGAATATGGGCAAGAAATACTACTACTATGTTAGTGAGTACCAGCTTCAATATGTGATCGTCTTGGAAACTTGCACAAGGATTTAGGCCTGGTTAATCATACGTGCGGTGTATGATCAACACTTACAAGAAATAAGACATGCATTAGGAGGGTATGATCACATATCTAAACTAAAACTCCCCGTCCCGACTGGTATAGTGGATCCAACTATGGTACGTAATGACACGGGATTTACTTGGTAGGTAGCTAGTCTCCCCAAGAATCAATGTATTTATATGTACAAGAGAAACGAGGAACAAGGCTTACACAAGATACACCATAAATGTCAAGGAATAACATCTCATGACGAGATCCGGATATACCAATCCATATAACCGACGTGTCAAAAAATCAAGAATATCTACACTAAATACAAGAAACATAGGGGATATCATAAATAAAAATCTATCATAGAATGTACTTGTCTAAAATTCGGTGAACAGTATCAAAGATGTCTGGAATGGTGCCTCAGAGACCTAAATATGGAATATTACATCAATACAAGATTTTGGAATAAAAATAAGTTAAACTAGTCAAATTATAGGTCACTAAGTCATTTCTAGGTCAAACTAGGTCAACTCTAGGTCAAACGAGTCAAACTTAGTCAAACTAGCTATTTCTAGGTTGTATGAGTCCATCTCTAGGATATTTGGTCCATACACGATGTAACTAGGCTATATTAGCTATGTTAGTATACTAGGATACCAACACTATACCGTATCATAAGATACGTAAATTATTAGATATGAAAATATAATAATATATATATACAAGATAAAAATATATAGTATCTCTAGCTAAACTAATGCTAAAAGGATACCTTGGCTTTGAGCCAAATACGGTATCACCCCACTTACACACCCATTTTGATACACAAACCCAATACCTTGAGGATGAACCAAATTACCTAACAATTACCTTGGTATCACAAGGTAATCCAATATCTAATAGTTAACTAACTAGCCATTCATACCTCACTATACACTAACATAACTAGCATACCCATCTGGTATTCAATACCCATACCCCAGGATACCCCAACTCTCATTACCTTGGTGTAACTCAAGGTAAACAAGAAATAATATTAACCAATACTAATACTTATGCTAACTAGTATGTATGTATATATATATATATATATATATATATATATATATATATATATTAACTAACTTAACTTTAATTGATATATACATCCCAACCTCTAATGCACTGTTGTGCTACACACTGATGTTGCTGCTGCTTACTGGTTGTTCACACTGCTGATACTGCTGCTTATTGTTGTTGCTGCTGCTTACTGCTAGTTCACATTACTGCTATTGCAGCTGCTGCTTACTGCTTGTTCACACTGCTGCTAATGTTGCTTATTGCTGCTTACCCAAACCCCTTAGCACACATACACCCACCTATATATATATATATATATATATATATATATATATATATATTAACACTAATATTGTACATGAACTTTCCTACTCTCCAATGACCACCAACACATCAAATGAATTAGAAACATAACTATATATATATATATATATATATATATATATATATATATATATAATACTCTAATAGCTATAACTATGATAAATTTAATTAGAAAGCAAAATATCAAACACGTGGAGTGCATCGCTCCCGTATCACACTCAATCTATGATACGCTTGCGATACGGCTCCACCAGACCACTAAACATATTTCGAAGGACATGAGCAAGTCTAGAATCATAATTAGAAGTAACACGAAGTGTTAGCTACTCATCTATGTATCCGTGTCAAAATATGACATACTCAAACCCCCGTGTCGGAAGAAAACTTCCAAATCAACTCGTATTACCAAATTGTCGTGATACACGTATCCAATTGTGGATACAAAAATAGTCTCATACAACCAAACACATGTCAATTTAGTCTAATTGACCTATCGACAAACATTTGATGTGCCAATCTCGAAATTCTCTCAAAATTGACACAAAATACCACATAACTTCCTTCATAGGCCTCTTATGAACCTAATTCCACTTCCTATGGGTAGCCTTAGTACATGGGAGGGTTCCTAATGATTAAATTACATATTTAGAGTCTAATTAGAGAAAAAAAACTAAATTGTACCTATTGGAAGATGGATTCCCAATGCAAGTCTCCAATTGAGTGTTAAGAGCCTTCAACTTGTGATCATTCCTCCTCCTTATTCTAATAGCCTTTAATGGTGAGTAGAGAAGGAATTGGAAAGGAATTTGGGTAGGGATTGGTGTAGGGATGAAAGAATTTAGAAGAGGGAAATTCTAGATCTAGAATTGAGATGAATGGATGAAGAGAGAGTCTCTCTCCTCCTCCTACTATGGCCGGCCTAGCCCCTACTCCAAGTCACCATAAAAAGTCCACAATACCCCTTGGGGCTTGTCATAAAGGAATTAATTAAGTAATGAAGGTTCTAATCCAATTGGTTTAACTAATTAAGTCATCATCCTAATGAATGGGCTAACTACTAGGCTTGCTTGTTGGGCTCAATCTAACTAGAATTAAATGTTGGTCCATGAATCTAATCTAAACTAGTTAGGTCCACTAACACAAGTCTAAAATTAAATATAATATCTAATAATAATTAAATAATATAATAAATAAATATTCAATAAGCACATTAATTAATTAATTAATTATAAAATAACATAAATACCCTTTCTTGAAAATGTGGTAGTGACACTAGGGTTTGAGGTTTAGACCATGGGTTCTCTCATAACTTGAACCAACCCATAAAATAAACCATAAACCACAATAAACCAAAGAATGAGGCTAGTATCCATGCAACCTAATAAACATACAAGCAAGAAATAATACGTCCTAAATACGTATATCGGGAACGGGGGATGACATCTCTACCCACATAAGAAAAAATTTGTCCTCGAAATTCAAACTCAAGACTAGCTAGAGAAATAAGAACTATAACTATACTAACTATAAGCACATCTACACATGCAATCAATAATCAATCATATAATAAAGAAAAACAACATTATATAGCATGGGTGAACGAATCACGAGATTCGAGATACGAATGCATAAGGACAATTATACCTTCTGAGTCGAATAAGTGTGAATACCATGACCGAATATTGTCCTCGTGCTCCTACGTCGACTCTCACAAATGGTGATGAACCCAAACAACCCGGACAAGACAAATAGTCTGATTCTTGAGCACCTTCTCCAAAATGGATACAGGTTGCTTCTCGTAAGACAAGTCGGTATCAATGACTAGCTCAGAATGGTCGAGGATATGATTTATATTTGGGACATACCTATACAATAGAGACACATGAAATACATCATGCACCTTACGTAGCGAAGGCAAAAGGGAAAGACGATAAGGATATCGAAAAGACCGACGTATTGCGGACTAAAATTCTCGTAAACTCTGAATCTAATAACTCCAACTGTCGGCAAAATTTGCAAGAATACATGGTTGTCGACATAAAACTCTAAAGGCCTACGATGTTGATCCGTCCAATGACGATGCCTATCCTACGCAACTTGAAGTCGCTCTTTGATTTACTTGACAACTTCTACTGTCTGTGCAATTATTTTTGGGCCTAACATCTTTCGTTCGGCAATATCATCCTATGCTAATGGTGACTTGCACTTTCTCTCATATAGTGCTTCGAAGGGGGCCATCTGAATACTCGCTTGATAACTATTGTTGTACGAGAACTCGACAAGATGAAGGTGATCTTCCCAAGACCCTCCAAAATCTAAAGTACAAGCTCACAACATATCCTCCAATGTTTGGATGGTTCTTTCTGATTGTTCGTCTATTTGTGGATGGTAAGAAGTACTAAATCTCATCTTGGTGCCCAAACTCTGGTGCAAGCTCTTTCAAAAATGTGAAGTGAACCGAGTTTCTTGATCTGATATGATACTCACTGGGACACCGTGTTGTCTTACTATTTGCCGCATGTATATTTCTTTCAACTGCTCTATAGAGTGTCCTACTCGAAAAGAAAGAAAATAAGCTACTTTTGTGAGTCAATCCACTATTACCCAAACTGTATCGCAACCAGTCGGAGATCTAGGTAAACCGGTCACAAATTCTAACGTAATATGCTCTCATTTTTACTCTGAAATATGAAGCGGTTGTAATAATCCTGGTGGTCTCTGTTGGTCGGCCTTCACTTGCTGACATACCAAATATCGAGAAACGAATCACGATATCTCCCTCTTCATATCGTTCCACCAGAAATATTGCTTGATATCTTGATACATCTTGGAACCTCCTGGAGGAATTGAATACTGGGAACTATGCGCCTCGGTCATGACTTCTTGTCGGATATCTCTGCGCGGTACACAGAGACGATTTCCAAATCTAAGTATACCATCCTCGTGAATCGTCAACTCCTTCCTATGACCAGACTCGCACTCTACCCTAAGCTTTTCAACTTTCAGATCCTCTGCCTGAGCTGCCTTAATCCTCTCAACCAAAGGAGATTGTATTTGTAAGCTTGCCAAAATTTTGGCGTCCTGCGGAAGTATTATCTCAATACCCATATCTTAAAGATCCTCCAATATATGTTATTGCAATGTCAACATATATGCACTACCTCTCCTTCTTAGAGCATCAGCTACCACATTCGCCTTGCCTGGATGGTACTGGAGTTCGGCGTTATAATCCTTCAATAATTTTAACCACCTCCTCTGTCTCATTTTTAAATTCTTCTATGTAAATACATATTTCAGGCTCTTGTGATCTGTAAATATCTTCATCCGATCACCATATAAGTAGTGCCTCCGTAACTTAAGTGCAAACACCACTGCCGCCAACTCCAAATCATGTGTTGGATAGTTCTTTACATGATCTCGAAGCTACCGAGACGCATAAGCTATCACTCTTCTATGTGCATCAATACACACCCCAGTCCCTTGCCAAATGCATTACCGTATACTGTAAACCCTCCAGAACGTACTGGAAACGTGAGAATCGGTGCCAAAATCAGTCTCTTCTTTAACTCCTTGAAAGTTGTTTGACACTCTACTGACCAATCAAACTTAGCCTCCTTGTGCGTTAAACAGATCAATGGTGCTAAAATCCTTACAAAGTCTGAGATGAACTTCCTGTAATATCCTGCCAATCCCAGAAAACTATGCACTTCAGCTACCGTCTTAGGAACTGGCCAACTTTTTACGGCCTCAACCTTCTTCGGATCTACTGCCACTCCTGCTCCCGAGATAATGTATCCCAAGAAGGATACATGATCTAACCAAAACTCGCACTTCCTGAATTTTTTATATAACTAGTGTTCCCTTAAAATTTGTAAGACCTTTCGAAGATGCTCTTCGTGCACCTCTTCGCTACTTGAGTAGACGAGAATATCGTCTATGAAAACCACCATGAACTGATAAAGGTACAGTATGAAGATGCGGTTCATCAGATCCATAAACATTATCGGAGCATTTGTCAGTCCGAATGGCATAACTAAAAATTCCTAATGCCCATATTGTGACCTAATTGATGTGTTGGGTATGTCTTGCTCCCAAACTCTTATTTGATGATATCCTAACCGGAGGTTGATCTTAGAGAAAACCCTAGCTTTGCTCAACTGATCAAACAAATAATCAATTCTTGGTAATGGGTACTTGTTCTTCTCTGTTATTGCATTCAGTTTCTTGTAGTCATTACACAATCGTGTTGACCCATCCTTCTTATTTACCAGAACCACTGGCGCTCCCCTAGGTGATCCACTGATTGGGATGAATTTCTTTGCCTTCAGCTCTTCTACGTGTTGGTACAACTTGTCCAGTTTTGATAGTGCCATCTGGTGAACCTTACAAGATATTGGTCTTGCTCTGGGGATTAATTCTATACAAAAATTTACATCTCTTACTCGGAGTAACCCTAGAAGTTCTTTTGGAAGACATCTAGAAACTCCTTGACTATCTCGGGAAGTTGTTCTTCTGTTATTGCTGCCACTGTGATCCTCTCTTCGGGTTAGTCTCCCACAGATCTATCAAGGGTGAAGACTTTCATGCCCGGCATACTAAATAATACCCTACCCCTATGGTAATCTATCGTAGCATGACTGTCTCTCAGCTAGTCCATACCAAGGATAACGTCAAAGTTACCCATAGGGAACTCGATCAACTGTGCAGGTAATGAATGCTCACACACTACGACTGAACATGTTATACACACTCTATTAACTTCTACGAGCCCATTACCAGTAAGTCTATTCAACCTCTCTGGCAACGCCTTGAACTCCAATCCAATACGTGTCATAAATTATACAGATATAAATGAATGATATGCACCCGAATCCAATAAAGCTATAGTAGAAAAATATGCAACAGATATATTACCTGCCACCACGTCGCCTGATTCCAAAACTTCTACCAATGATAAAGTGAATGCTTTTCCTTGGCCCTACTACACTTTTCGTTGTTGCCTCCCTTGGAAGCGTTGTTGTGGCCTCTGTTGGCCCTGCTATTAATTTTGCTATTGTTGGTACATCTGAGCTTGCGTTGATAACAGAAGCTGTGCTAATGGTCGTACTTCTATTGCTGGCCCTCTGTGTTGAACTGCCCCTGGTACTGGCAGTGCTGGAAACTGTTGGACTGGCCCTCCTGGCCTCTACATCATCAAACAATTGGTAATCTGGTGATCTAGACTGTCGTACCTCATACACAACCCATTGGTTGCCCTAAACATATCTCTAGTGTGGTCTCCCTTTCTACAGTAAGTATATCCCATCGTTGCTCCCTAGCGTTGCTGTTGTTGTTGCTGCCTTGGCTGCTGCCGAGCTGGTGCTGTCACTATCAAAACTGTCATCCTCCATGGCACTTAATCATGAATGAGAACACCAGGTGATGGTGCTGACGTTCGGGGTACTCCTCCACTCTGAGCATGAGACCTCTTCTGGCCTCCCGTCCTTGCCGACAACCTCTGCATTGTAAGCTCATGCCTTCGAGCTGCTATAAGTACTTCTTCATAAGTCTGGTAGTCGTGCCCCTCTACCAGTTATAGAATCTCCAGATAAAGTCCTTGTTGGAACCACATCACTCTATCCGACTCTGCAGCCACCATAGTCAGAGCGAATCTACTCAGCCTGCAAAACTCGTCCTACCGGCCTGCTTGAGACCGATGAAGCTCTGTTAGACCTTATACTGTGTTACGAATCTAAAATACTTGGCCCAAAACTGAGTCCTGAGACTGTTCTAAGAGATAGGATGCCTCAAGCCAACCTCTACTGACGCCCAACAGTCATAGGCAAGGTCTTAAAGTTGTAGTCGAACTTAGTCAACTTGTTCATCAGCTGAAAAATTCGTTGCTGCCAGAATAACCTTAATGTCTTACAACCATGCATCTGTTGTGATGGCGTCCTCCGTGCCATCGAAGTATCTTGGGTTAATTGGTTAAAATCTAATTGATTCCCCCAAATCAGTCTTTCTGCCTCTCTCCAGAGCCGTTTGTAAACCCTGACTCAATAAGGCATTATGCTCTTGTTGTTGAAATTGTTGATGTTGTTGCACCGTCATCTGATGCTGCTGTGTAGCCATTATTCCCTGAAGGATCTCTAATAATGTCAGTGTGTCAAGTATCGATGGTACTGCTGGTACTACTAGGGGTACGTGGATCTCAGGGATTGGTTGCTCAACATATCCAACTTCTAGTTTCACTGTGCCAGCTTGCTCAACTACTAGCTCTATCTGGATCTGACTCTGAGCAAGTGCTACCTCCCATTATTGCCCAAGGGAACCATGTCCTTCCATGCCTATAGCTCAAGCAACTGAAAAAGTCCTAAAGAAAGGACAAGAAACATCAAGAACAGGACGGGAAGGATTAAGTAGGCAAGCATTTTTAATAGTTCAAGCATTAGTATCGAGGAAGACGAATCAAGATATCAAAGGAGATGTATTTGATTGAGACTTCTATGACCATAACACCCCACAAGTCTGAAAATAGAGACATGCATGGGCCACCGCTAAAACCTTGTCAGGCCCCAGTACAGAAATACGGAGATGGACATGGCCAGCTATCCCGTACAAGGTATAGAATGTCGTACGACGGTCGCGGTTGTAACTAGACAAGGGTTGCATTCTACAAGCAAGTCACTTAGGATCACATAGAACATCTAATGTCTCAATCAGTCAAACAAGGATAGTAAACATAGAATATATATGACAAGGAAGTAAGGCATCCCAAACGCCCTGCCAAAATATTCTAGAAACTAGCTATAAAAAATAAGAAGCTGACAGAGTAGCAAAAGTACATGACCATGATCAGCTACAGTCTAATTAAGATAAAATCATGTAAGAAAACTAAATATCCAGATTTAGGGCTAACAAGTATCGGTGGTTAAACGCCCAAAAAGAAAAATGTACAATAACGAGTAGTGATTAAGAAATCCACTCGTGTCCCTCAGCGGTCATCCGTCTAATGCATACCATTGTTCAAGGGGAAGTAAACTGGATCATCGGGTGTTGGCTCTAAACCTGGCTATGCAAAACCAGTGGGGTTAGACCCCAAATAGCAAGTACCGCAAAGGAAACACGAATGAAGGAACAAAACCAATGAGAAAATAAACACACACACACACACACACACACATATATATATATATATATATATATATATATATATATATATATATATATATATATGTATATATATAGTTTTGTCTCATAGTTTCGATATATAGCCTACCGTGATACAATAATCTAACCCTACAACCAAACAAGGACAAGGGTTAGACCATCGCACCATGATAGTCTATGTCCCTAAACTATTTAACAAAAGATACAGTACACAATCAAGCCCATTTACATAATCGTCCAATCACTTGTACGACTTACTAGGTGGAGTCTGGGTTATCTCAAAGATATGCATATAATAGGAATTCTCAGATCGAGCCATGTGCTAGCAGGGCTAGCCGAGCCATGAATTGCCGCATAGCACGTAGTATTTATGCACCGATCCCTCGTAAGGCCATTATGCTAAGATTGCAAAGAATATATAGTATAATATAATAGTCGGATATTTCCATCCACTAATAAGGATTTAAACGATATCCATGGGGGCCAGGCTACACACCCCGGACAATTGTTTGGGGGTGGCTAGTTAAGTACGATCTAAGGATTTTGTCCCTCCCAATGCTCTACATATTTTAGTTGCCTAGTTAACCCTACTGTTACTGAAATCTCATGGCGTGGTCATATGATATTTCTCTTATATGTCACACCGTAGTACGAAAACGCTAGATACGAATCCACTTTGTCACTTAACAGTCCAATTTGGATTCACTCCAGCGTGATGCAACAATCAAACAAGTCCTAGCCACACTTAGAAATTGACTAAACTATTTTGTCCATGATTGGAGGAATCATATTATATCACATATCGCATAGCACGTAGGTACCCCTTAGTGTAAACATGTAATATAATCACATAGGAATACTTAGCACGTAGGAACACATAGCACGTAATAAGTGTATCAGTACGGATACAAGTTGTCGAGTCAAGTCACCAATCATAGTAAATCACATAAGATGTACCTTGTGGGGGGCGGCGGTCCCCTTGACATAGTCCTTTCAAGCAGTGGTCGTTTAGTCCATGGTCCGTTGGATGGTCGGTGCAAGGCCAGAAAGAAATAGGAACGGAGTTGGGGAATTAGAACTCTTAAGTCTTGACGACTGATTTTTTCATTTTCCAGGGTGACCCCATTTGCCCGAGCCCTAATCGAGGAATGGCAATCTCGTTTCGGCCTGGCCTTGTCTCTTTTCACACAGCAGTATGGGATTGATTATGAGAAAACCTTCTCCCCGGTGGCTAAACTGAATACAGTACGGGTGCTCCTCTCCTTAGCAGTCAATCGTCAGTGGGCTCGGGCGGAAGGTGGAAGAAAACCAAAAAAAATTCATGCCATATCCACTGTGTTAAGTTAATACCGACTGAACGAGTATTGTTCGACTTGTAAGAAAATCAGGGCTGCTTCTCAGTCAAATGGCGGTTCTTTTGTTAGAAAGAAAGATCATTCTTGAACTTCAAAAGAAATGCAAGATTCGAAGGCACGGAGTGCGTCTAGTATTCCTGGTAAAATTTAGACTGACTCTATACTATTGCTTCCCTTTCGTAGGGTGCCTCCGGTCATCTTTAGAAATACGGTATTGCCATCTCCGGTACACTTAGGTTAGGGGGGCATTGTCCCTCAGTTCTTACCAACCTCAGGTGTGTAATCGACATCTAGCTTATTATCGGTAGAAGTTTCATGCTGACCTCAGCTGTCCATTTCTTATTCATTCAGGGCGCCGATTGAGAGGGGTGGGAGGGGGGATATGAGTGTAGCTAGCTCCGAGCTAGCGGCTAATCTAGGGAGCTCCAGGGGAAATGAATGACGGAAGGATCCGATCCCAAGTGACATTGATTGGGGGGTGGCTAAAGAAGGTGGACAAATTGGGATGTGGATGCTCAGGTAGACCTCATAGAATGTTTCCACTTCCAGAGGTTCCTTCGTTTGCTACCAATGCTGAAGGATACTTCCTCATCGTCAGGAAACTAGCAAGCCTTGAGGAAGGATAAGTTATTTGCGCCGAGTGTGTGCTCCGGAGATGTGTTCTTCGACTTTGTTCCTCCTCTTCCTGAATGTATACAGTGAGTCAAATCTGATGTACCTTTGCCCCTAAATCTGGCACCACATAACAATGGAATAAAAGAAAAAAATCCCTCCCATCCTCTTTGCCGAGCTTCCTTCTTTCTTCAAGAATAGAAGGCGAGCCAAACCCCTTAGCAACCAGGGAGGCCACTTTTCTCTTTAGAGGAGTGACAGAAAGGTGGGGAGCCAAATCAATGTCTAGATCACATATAAGCTTTCTACTCCTCTCATGCTTAATATCCTACTTATAAATTCTTCCTTAGTTTGACAACTGATGGCCTGTCAAAAGTCCAGTTCCTTCGCGACATTCATATTCTCATTATTGAGAACTGTTTCTAGATCCGCAACAATGAAAGGCCGCATTTCCTTACTATGCGGTTTGAGTGCAGTTATATGATCCGGATAACGATGCTTCTTCTTCCTAGAATTAAAGGAACTCCTCTTGTTGAATGAAATGATAAAGGAATACCTGGGGACACGTATACAAAAGCTTCCTATAGAAATACACAAGAAAACGATACAATTGGTTTTGGTGTTAAAGGGAGAACTGCGAGGAGCCAACCCTAGTGAGGTGACGTTACCAGCTTGACTGAAAGGTTTGGAACTAAAGGCATAAGGCAAAGATCAGGGGATTCTATTCCTCCCATTGACTGAAGAGAACAACGAGTAGCGAGACTAGCGCGACTACCACGCCTAAAGCGAGACTACATTCACTTACGTTAGTTCTGCTCGGGCCCAGGGAGGTCATCATTGACGCTTGCTTCATATAGAGCCTATCTCGCCGGGGATAATGGGGCCTAGTGATTGGACTTCTGGGTACCTATTATTAGGGGCTCTCGCTCAACTCATCATTCAAATCTATCTACACACGATGCTGCTCCGGACCGGCGTCTGATTCTCCTTCGATTTCTTCTGAAAGTGAGTTCTATCATATTACAACACATAAGTCAAGTCATGCACATAGGTCGTGTAGTCACTTGGTGCATGGTCGAACTATACACATGGTCAGGTTGGGCGTATAGACGGGTCAGGCACACAGATGGGTCAAATACTCTCACAGTCATCAAGATTACACCTATGAATAAAATATTCAATAGAATATTTAAACCAAATCAATTCAATAAAATGTACAGGGGCCGCATGCGTGCATGAAGATCAAAGCTGCAAGGTCGATCAAGGTGCATGAGAATCGGGGTGCATAGAATATGGGGAGAATAGACAGGCAAAGTCCACTCATTGGGGCAAGTGCTAAGTGACGGGCAATAAATACAAGTCAGAGAAGTGACTGATATGACTTGATGTGACAAGCCAAAAAATATCAGGAAGATAAGACAAAAGCTTGAAAAGCTGTGCAGAGTCACAAAAGTTGTGCAGAGGCATGCGCCCAAAAGAAGAGACACGTGGCTCATGGCCGCATAGTCTCTTGGCTACATGGGCTCATGGAATATGGCCTTAGTCAATTCCTATACGTTCAAGGTACTATGTGTCCGACTTTAGAATGCATGCATAGAGCAGACATGCGTCCAACAAAATGGGTGCATGCTGGAGGGGCGCATATTGTTGGGCCGCATGGTACTCCATCATCCCAGAACAGCAAGTTCGGCTATAGAAAAGCTCCAAGAACCTGAAAATTTGTTCCCTTCATAAAAACTTTATTTCAATTCCAAATTAAGTGAACCAAAAGCTAAAACGTCTGAAATAGAATGCTCTATCTCCTAGGAAAATTGGTTTTTATAAAATATCATATTTTAATAGATTAAAACTAAGAAAAACTTATGGAACCCACGAAAACCCTAAACTAAAAATGTAAATCTACTCACATCCACCCATCAAAACTAAAAAATTCAAACATTAAAGTGTTTAGAATCATAATATATATATATTAAACTAATAAAATGTAATAAAAAAGTAAGGATTAAAATCTAAGGGAAGAGAGAAAAAAGTTGGATTATATAGCTAGGATTTGAGGTTTAGAGCATGGGTTCTCTCATAACTTGAACCAACCAACAAAATAAACCATGAACCACACTAAACCAAAGAATAGGTCTAGTCTCCATGCAACCTAATAAACATACAAGAAAGAAATAATACGTCCTAATTACGTACATCGGGAATGGGGAGTGACATACATGGAGTAGCCAGAGAGATTCTATGAGAATGGTAAGTCACAATTGGTTTGCCGATTGATAAAGAGCTTGTATAGTTTGATGCAGGCTCCGAGGTTGTGGTACAGGAAGTGCGAGTCATTTATGGGAGAGCATGGTTATGCACGAACGACGTTGGATCACTGTGTATTTGTGAGGTACTTTGCCAAGGATGATTTTATCATTCTAATGCTCTATGTTGATGATATGCTACTGGTGGCTCAGAATGCCACTAGGATAGCGGAGTTCAAGTGCCAATTGGGTGCGACCTTCTCTATGAAGGATTTGTGCGCAGCAAAAATTAATCTTCGGATGGAGATCAGCCAAGAGAGAGAGTCCAAGATGCTACACTTGTCCCAAAAGAAGTACATTCACTGGGTACTTCAGCGTTTCGGGATGGACGGATCCTAGAAAGTAAGTAACCCCCTTGCAGCTCACTTTAAGTTCACTGAGGAGCAGTGTCCCGAGGACGAGAAAAAATCTATGAAGCCGGTTCCATATGCCTCAGTTATAGGGAGTCTCATGTATGCTATGGTGTGTACGAGGCCAGACATTGCTCATGCAGTTGGCACAGTTAGTGTCACGACCCGATTTCGTGGAATCGATGGGGCTTCCCCCGAATTGTGATGCCGTATGGGCCTAGGGTTGCGCCCGCACAAGGCTAAAGTATTTTGCATAACGAGCACATATTCAGAGTACGCAGATAAATTGAAACACAGATTTGAAATATGGAAAAGTTCTCTTTATTGATAATGAACATCTATTATAAACTCTTGAATGAGTCAGCTAATATGCCGCACGGGCTTACAAAAGTGTTGACACAAAATAAGATAGCAATCATGTACATTACATCCCTATACTAAACTTCAAAATGTATAGACCTCCGGGCTGGAGGACGACTTTGCCACGAAGCTGCATTGTGTATAAAGAGTTGCAACCTCCTGCTTCAAAATGCTTCAAGGATGGCGCGATCAGGATACGCCTACAGCTGGACTGGATTGGGAAGACGACTTCGGCTCCTCGCTCGGTTCGCCTTGGTACGGAGAACCTGTTTCAAAGAGGGTCAGTATGTCGAAACATACTGGTGAAGGCGAACTAACCGAACTATACCAATCAACACGTTGTTTTAATGAAGCATGCATATTATTGTGGTTTTCTATCTTGCCTTAGTTCATTTACAAGTAAGCAGCATATAGAATTTACTGAAATGAACTTGCCACCGTTCGGTGGATTTTACCTGCTTGTCTGAACCACCTGCACAATACTTACCATGCCTTCCCTGCCACGAAGACACAAGTTAGTTTGCAACAGGTTTAAATATACAAGAGGATCACTGGCATGATTGCCATAATGGACAGGTTATAGTCTCAAGGCAAATTGACGTACAACGCGGGTGGCGAGCCCCGCTGCATAACATTTTGCCGGGTAAAATACGACTATACATACGTTTTGTCCAGATCGGATCAGTCCCAACGCCCCGGTGACAGTCCGCGGAACTCATACAATCCTTGTGCACAAGTTGTCCATGATCGAACGATACGTTTACAAGTTAACAGTTCATGCAGTTGAGGCAACACGAATACAGGAAAAGCAGTATCACATGATTTATTTTGCATAGTCTCCCGAAATAATTATGCACATACAATGTGCTTTCTATACTTAGCACAATTTATAGAACATTTAAAATTGACTAGCATACAATAAGATAACAGTTCACATATTTGATTGACAAGCAATAATATCCAAGTCTATTCCCTTTTTATCTTGCAGTCTTTTAGTTACTACTTGGTATCGTTTGATCGGGGCAACAATAATGCAAGAGTTTTAGATATGAAGACTTGGAAGCAGGGCTAGCTAATCGGGATGGTAGCCACTCACTTGGTTGGTTGGAAGGGAGAAGGAAAGAGGCGCTTCAAGACTACGCTCGTAAGCCGCCTACTGCTCGTTCACCTGTATCACTAACAGCTCGATCAATACCTCTTCCTCTCTTTCCAAACTCGGAATTGAAATGCAGTTGCAATGAATGAAAATAATGAAATCCATCGAAACCGTTCAAGAAAAACAATCAAATCCGAAAACCAACTCAAAGTACGAAAGCGACAAGCGACATCGAAATCCGAGGCAACAAAAGATAATAGCGGAGAGGTCCCTCCTGACTCTGCCGCTAAGTCGATCCCGAGGGCACGGTCCATTGAATATGGGAATCGATTCAGAAGAAACAAATCCATAACGAGCACGAGTTCTTGTTTCAATCTATCCCGATCGAACGATACCATCTTGTGTTTCTTAGCCACGCTCCCCGCACCGGGGGAACGGGGCGCTACATCCTACCCAACCAATTGGAAGTTTTGTCCCAAAACTTAAGAATAAAACCTACCGCTAGGGAACATTTCGTTACGGCGGCAGCTTAGAGGAAAGTGGACAATTCTGCGCTATGTGGCCTTGTCCGCCAAAATTAAAGCACAGCCCTCTCCTGCTGTAGCATTTATCGATGGTGTGCCCACGTCTTCTGCAGAACTCACAATATGGTCTCTGGTTCCCTTTGTGATGACCACCGTCGTTATGCCGCTTTGCAGCGTTGTTTTCTCTATCGTTGCTTTGCCTTTTGTGACTGGAAGTATGCACAGCGCCGGCAGAAACGTGAGGATACAGCGGTTCAAGAGATAGAGCGTGATTCATGACTTCACGTATTGTCCCGTACTGATGAACGACCACGTGCATATGGATGGCAGGGCACAAACCATATTCAAACCTTCTGGCTCTACTCGCTGCATCAGGTAAATAGATCCTAGCGAATTTGGAGAGTCGGTTGAATTCGGCGGAATACTGTTTAACTGTCATACTGCCTTGCCTCAGTTGCACGAACTCTTTTTCCATCTGACGTTGTACTGGAGGGGGTATGAACTCCTTTTCAAACGCGGCACGAAAAATCGTCCACGAGATCGCCTCCTCTCCGTGATCAAATTGAAGAGATCGTTGATCCACGTCCCACCAATCGTGCGCGTTGAGGCAGAGCTGTAGTTGCGCGCAGGTGACGCACTTCTCTTCGGGAACCTCTAGCAGAGCGAAGTGGTCTTCAAGTTCGGCCAACCAATCTAGTGCCACAATTGGTTCCTCAGTCCCGTTGAATGGGGTATTATAGACTTTCTTGAAGTGGCCAAAGTCGAAGGCAGTCACTTCCCTCGGCCTTGGAATTTGAGGCATCTCTACTTCAAGCACGGGCTATTCCACCGAAGTCGTTGTTGTTGCAACGGAATGGTTGGAAGCCAAAGTCTGAACGATCTGTTGCAGGATATCTATTTGCTTCTGTTGGAGTGAGAATCGGGTCTCTAGATTACTTTCGAACTTGGCTTGGCGAGCATCATCTCTTTATCGTTGTGCTTCTAACATTTACATTATCCGCTTAAGCGGATCAACTTGAGATATGCCTCGCTGGCTCCGAGAGCTTCCCGAAGTGCCCAAACTACTTTCTTGGCCTTGTATTTCGTCCGGTGCTAGCGCTGCAGATTACACTGGTGCCATTCCTTCAAAAGAAGGTAAATTACTGTTGTTTGATAATAAACGAAAAGAAATATGGAAACGAGGTTTATACGAAACCCGCCCTTTTGTTTACAAACAAGATTGTACAATTAATCCTATACGAGGATGTCGAGTACAATTTTTTAATCTGGGTAAATATTGCTATAGGAGTCTGATCTGTAGTCGATCACTTTGTCCCTTGGACCACATGATGATGAAGAAGTGCCGTAGAAGACAGAAAGCAGCTTCGAAGGTTGCTAAAGAGAGTGGATGCTCGATGCCAAAGTCGTCGATCACTACTCTTTGCCTAAGCTCTGGATTCTTCTCTCTCAAAGACTCTTTGACTCTCAGTTCCTTGACCTATTTTCTTTGACCTTGGAATCTGTGACCAATTTTTGACCTTGGTTTTCTCGACCCTCGACCTTTGTCAATAAAGATCTCTATTTATAGAGTTTTGGTGACAGTGACCACTCAGTCGGTGTAGAAACCGAGTAGTGGAAAGTACAGCACCCTTTTACATGATGGTTATAATAATCGTTGCCCGCGTATAGATGACCTTTTGAATGAGCGTGTGATGCGTGTCCTATTAAGAGACAACGCGTATAACTGCTGCTAAGATCAAGGCATAAAAGCCACGTAGGTAGTTATCCTTCGCGTAGAAGAGGTTGGCGTAGAAGCCAATAACTGTCACCATGGTGTAGAAGCCAAGTAGGCATAGAAGCCGAGTAGGCGTAGAAGCCGAGTGGGCATAGAATCCGAGTGGGAATAGTGTCACGACCCGCACCCGGTATAGGGGCACGAGAGCGTGGGTACGTCCAGCCTACGCCGCAGCATCGGCGGTAGAACGCTGTCTAGGTCATAATACTATTTAAACAATATCTCATGAATATCCAACTCCATAAGGAGACACAGATATCACAATATAATATGGAATATACTCAATCACATAAACTAGAGCACGATGAGATATCGAAGCAAGAATATGAAATACAAGACAAGTCTAAACGACAAAATAACCATACCTGCAAACAATAACATCCAATCTCCAAGTATACTGGAAAACAAGTCCTCTAGGTCATAGTCTGAAAAAAATATCCAGTCAGGATTGGAACGAAATACACCTCCAACAGCAGTTCCACATATATTGACAAAATCTATAGCACAGTGTAAAGAAATACAAGACAGATATGGATAACTGACAATAAAAAATACTGACGAGCATGGATATACTGAAAATAGAAATACTAGAATAAATGGAATACTGGAGCATGTCATCATCAATATATACCTAGCAATGAAATAGAAATCCAAGTACATGCGAGAACAATGAACTAGTATATAAGTGTGTACAAGAATAATAACTAGAACATGTAGAGATGCTAGATCAATATACTAGAGATGCATGTCAAGAACATCTAACTAAGTGTATGAAATATCAGCATATCATGTGATCGGCTTGGGACTATATGACTCATTACATTGATTAGCGGTCATCCCCAACAGGTCAGGCTAACCAGATGTAACAGCGATGAGGCATGTAAGGGTAAGGCTGCACCGACGTGAGGTGTGGGTGAGCTAATGATGCATGTAAGTTGGGTATGATCACATAAACTACTAATATTTCCCCGTTTCCCCAGCTAGCACGATGGATTCTAATCACGACTCCTCGTGACAGGTCTCAATGATGCCAACTCGTGTAAACAATAGTGTCAGAGTCATGTACGCTATACAACAAGAATTATAAAGATAATCAATATAATGGAAACTGTTGGAGAATGTACTCGCCTGGGGTCCTGCTGCAGGTATGAATCAGAGTCCAAGTCACAGTCCAAATAGCCTATGTATTACAAATTTACCATGTCAAAAGATAAATCATTTTAATTTATTTAATTCTGAAATAATTACTCTAAAATATTATTTTAATTTTATTATTCTTATTTTTAGGTTAACTCCTAAATTTTGTCCAAAGGAACTAAATTTTATCAACTCGAGACTCATGACACGCAAATCGAGGCGATCTGTTGACCAAAAAGTCAACCAACACAAACTCAACTTTCATGCATGATTTCCTGTAGATTTCAGCATCAAAAACATGCTAGAATTTATGGCTCGTCCGAATTCAAATTCGTTTGGGAATTATGGCACATACAAATTTCGTATTGTGCACCGATGGTTAAATTCTAACCTAGAAGTTCTACAAAATTAACAGTATATAAATACTTCGAATTAAATTCTGGGAAAAATATGTTTCAATGATCTCGACATTAGCTTTCCGAAACTTTAAACGGTTCATGATTCTGATTCCTGGTTCTCCCGAAATCACGAAAACATCGAAACACGTCTATTTTTGGACATGCTGTGTTCTACGAATTTTCTAGAATTTAATAATCATAATTTCGTAAAACAAATTATATAATCAGAAATCTAACCTCAATATCGTTCTAACACAAAAAACTAGGCCTCGTTTGGAGTCCGAAGCTATGCACAATGGCTTCTGGAAGATGAAGGAACCCTAGATGGCAATTCTCCAAAAATCGGCTGAAGAAAAACCCTAAAAATAAATAACTAAACTAATATATATATATATATAGAGGAGAGAGAAAGAGCAGCCGCGGCTCAGATCTTGACACGTGGCAGCCATCCGTGGCTCCCCGCTCAGATCGAACAGTCGTGGATCCACGCGGCTCGGCTCAGCTGAGTCCGAGTCGAACTCGGACTCGGCTCGGCTCGAGGTCGGCTCGGCTCCACCCAGACCCAAACCTCGGTCAATGACAGGCGGGCCTCGCACTGTTGGCTGCTGGAGGCTGACAGGTGGGCCCCCTGTTTGCTGACTGGGCAGAATTAATTACTTTTTGGGTTTTCTTTTCAGTAATTAGTTTTTAATTCAGTTTTTAATAATTAACTCGAAATAAATGCTATAAATAATCAGAAAATTCTCAAAAAATTCTAGAAAATATATTTTATTATTTAGAACCTAAAATAAAAGTTTAGGATATTTTTAATTAAGTTTGAATATAAAATAAATTCTTGAAAGTCCTAGAAAATTAGGGTTACTAGTTTTTAATTAACTAAAAATTGTGGAAAAATTCCAATAGTCCCAAATTAACCTAGTAATAATATTTAAGCAAGAAGTTTTGGATACGGAGGTTACAACTCTACACACGTAAAAAAAAATTTGTCCTCGAATTTTAAAATCCTCAATAGTTGTATGTATTCATTTATATTATTTTACAATCAAAATTAAATTCATCAAACCATATAATCATGAAGTAAATCCATATTGCTATAAAATTTCCAAAATTCTATAGATATCATATTCCTAAAATCTTCAAATTTAAAATCAAATTCTATTCGTATCATAATCTCCTTAAAAACTTTATGCTAATTACTAAATACAAAACTTAATATCCGATCCTCAAATTTTTTTAAATCCAATCAATATATACTTATAAAATTTAAAAATCTTATCCCAAAAAGTTTGTATTCAAACACTAACCCATTAATCATCTTACTCCTCAAATTTTGAGTAAATCACTAAATACAAAATTTCCTATCCAATCCTTTAATTGAAATCCAGTAAATGCATATTTATAAAATTTAAAAAAATCTTATCCCAAAATTCGAATTCAACACTAATCCATTAGTGATCTTAATCCTCGATTCTTTTTCCATATCATACTCAAACAATATAATACTTAAAAGATCTTCAAATGCAACCTTCAAAATAATTTTTAAATTTATACCTTGCAGTCAAATAAATATAATGATAATCTTCTTAACTTTTTCAAATGTTAATGACAAATTTACTCATATCTTAATCTTCATAAAAATCAATAATTTAACAAAATTGTCAATGTTTGTGGTGGAAAACGAAAAGAATGAAAGATGTATTCAAGACGGGGTTTATACAGGACCCGTGTTCTTTTGTTTACAAACAAACTTGTACAATGTAATCCTATACGAGGATGTGGGAGTACAATTTATTTAATCTGGGTATAAATTGCAATAGGCGTCTGATCTACAGTCGATCACTTTAGCCCTTGGACCACACGATGGTGAAGAAGTGCCGTAGAAGACAGAAAGTAGCCTCGGAGGTTGCAGGAAAGGGTGGGTGCACGATGCCCCGGTCGCCGATCCCTATCCTTTGCCTGAGCTCCGGGTTCCTCTCTCTCTCTCTCGATCTTCTCTCTCCTTGCTCGATCTTCAATTGTTCGACCTCTTCTCTGAGTCTTCAATTGTTCGATCTTCCAATTTTTCTACCTGTTCCTCTGTTGATAGAGGTCTCTATTTATAGAGTTTTAGTGACAGTGACCACTCAGTTGGTGTAAAAACCAAGGAGTGGACAACACAGCACCCTTTTACACGACGGTTAAAATAACCAATGCCTGCGTATGGATGATCTTTTGAATGAGCGTGTGATGCGGGTCCAACTAAGAGACACAACGCGTACAATTGCTACGAAGATCACGGCGTAAAAGCCACGTAGGTAGGTATCCCCCGTGTAGAAGAGGTGGGCGTAAAAGCCGATGTCTGTCACCGTGGCATAGAAGCCAAGTAGGCATAGAAGCCGGGTGGGCGTAGAAGCCCGACGGCATAAGAGCCGGGTGAGCATAGAAGCTGAGGAGGCGTAGAAGCCATCTGGGCACAGAAGCTGAACGGGAATAGACGCCACTGCGTAATGTGCTGAGTGCTGACGTAGACGTCCTTTAGCCGGAATCACGGCTTTGAAAGATATTATCAAATCCCTCGCATTAAATGCAGAGATCTGCCATCATTTTGTGCATTAAATGCAAAGATCTGCCACCGTTCAGGGACGTGCCTCGAGCCATGTGTGGAGAACAGCTTTTAACGTGGCAGTCTGTTTGTCTTCCGTGGGGCGTAGATGGTTCTCGTCTGCCTGTATGGAACAAGGCAGTGTATCCCTTTGTATGCATAAAAGCAGTTTATGCAAAAGGGATGTCACTAAACGTCGGTTTGGTGACTCTTTATCAAATCTCTTGCATTAAATGCAGAGATCCGCCATCATTCTGTGCATTAAATGCAGAGGCGTATTTTTGAAGGCCCGCAGCCCTTCTGTGCGTCAGTCGTGCCTCGAGAAGATCGTTACCGCCTTGTGCACCAATCGCAGAGATGTGCCTCGAGCCCTGCGCAAAGTACAGCTTTTGACGTGGCAGGCGGTTTGTCCGCTGTGGAGCGTAAACAGCTCACGTCTGTCCGTATAAAACAAGGCAGCATATCCCCTTGTGTATGTAAAAGAAACAGTTTACGTAAGGGAGATGGCGGTGACTGACAGCCTGGCTCGTAGTGTCGTGCCATCATTATAGCCGTCGTTTGGGTAGCCGACCCGTATCCCTTTGTCAGAAGTTCAGACATCATATTCTTTGCAGGGTCTGACAGGCTCATCTCGGAGAACACGAAGCGTTCCTCGTACGCTTTGAAAGCGGATGTGTTTTTACGTCATAGGGGCGACGAGGCCCTTTGCTTTTACGCTTGAGGCGGCCTGGACATGCTGCAATTACGCGGATGGTCCTGAGAAGCTCTTGCCTTGCCTGCTTGATGGCTCTGAGGTCATCTCTTTACGCTGCTCCGCACCAATAGGTTGTGTATAGTCATCCGGCGTATTTTTCATGCTTCTACAAGAACCCCTTCAAAGCTTTTAAATTCCTCGAAATTTGAAACGCTTTGAATGAAGCATGAAACGTCCCTCGTAACTCGAAACGCCTTCTGAATGGAGCACGAAACGGTCAAGTTTTGACACGTTCTTTCAGGCCGGTCTTTATGGCAGATTTATTAGGGGTAGGTGTGACCTCGCTTGCCTATAAAAGGGCTGAGGAGTTAACCTGTTTCTTCCCACATTTCCTTTCACCATGCTGAGATGATCGCCGGAGTTCGTCGGGTCGACCTGAGGAAGAAGAAGACCATGTTCTTCCAGCATGTAAGGAGCCGAACAAGATGGCATCTTCGAGCAAGTGTCATCTGTAACGATGAATCATGGAAGGATATCTTAGCCTCCCTTGCTCGGGATAATCAGCGACTTCATGCGGCATCTCACTCGGAGAGTGGGGAGGGGTCACATTTGACCAGGCCGCTTGCAAGTGGCGCCTTCTCTCGTTACCTCTGGTGACAAGAGGCAGACAGACCGGCCTGAGTGGCGCACGGAGCTTGGGATCTGCAAAATCTATGTAAGTCCCAACTCTGTCGTGTCCCGCCGCTGATCACTGCCATGTCAGTCGGTCTGCGGGTACTGACCGACTGTCGGAGAAGATGGATGAAGAATTGACGCCCAGGCGAGAACCTGTCAGAACAGCTTCTGGGCGATCTTCAGACGACGATGAGGAAATCCTTTGAAGAAGGGATTTCCCTCATATGTAATCACGAAAAATGAAGAAAAATCCCCTGTAGACAGGATTTCCCTCATATGTAATTGTGATTTTAACTTTAATAAAGTCGTCTTTCTTCTCTACATATGATCATTTGCCATACGTCGCTGTGAAGTCTGAATATGTGTAGCTTCGACACGTCTGATTCTGTACGCCGACTCTGATAAAAAGAGTGTTAGGTCCCGTCCTGTCCTTTACGCATAACTAGTGATGCGCAGCTGTTTTAGGAATGTAGGAACCGCGTAGAATTCTTTGTCCCAGACATCATCTTCAAGAGTGATTTCCCGAAAGTCCCTTGGAACAGGGCGAGAAATGGCTATAAAACTGAGCCGCCGTCTTGAACTGTAGATGAAATATTCAGACTGGGTTTCTGGATGAACTTCGAGTCGACCCACGAAGAAGAGTGATTTTCAATGTTGAACTCTTGCATGCTTCGGGTACTTGGGATATTTTTGAGGTCAAGAGGGAGTATCTTCTGTATGAACTCCTGCAATTGACCGCTTTGAGCACTGTTCGGATATGCGGAAAGTCAGAGATCCGTTAGTGTAAATGAGATGAAAATCCTGAGTTCGTAGCCTACCGAGCGTAGAAAGCCACCGAGCGTGAGATCATAGGTTTGTATCTGCTAAGCGTGAAGTCGTAGGTTTGTAGCATCTCGAGCATAAAAGCTACTGAGCACAAAAGGCATCCGGGCGTAAAACCATAGACTTATAGCTTGTGAGCGTAAAACCGTAGATCTGTAGCCGTCGAGCGTAGAAAGCTCTTTAGCGTAGAACTGTAGATTTATAGCCTGTGAAAAAGAAGTCTTCCGAGTGTGAGTTCGTGGATCTTGTTGCCTCCGAGCGTAAACTAAACACCACCGAGCGTGGGACCGTAGGTTAGTATCTGCTAAGCGTGAAGTCGTAGGTTTGTAGCCTCTCGAGCATAAAAGCTACTGAGCACAAAAGGCATCCGGGCGTAAAACCATAGACTTATAGCTTGTGAGCGTAAAACCGTAGATCTGTAGCTGTCGAGCGTAGAAAGCTCTTTAGCATAGAACCGCGAATCTGCTTTGCACGAAAAACTCTTCGAATTTGCTGACTGTCCGTCTTTCGAGAGTAGTGGGTTGCCGTAGTACCCAATCATAACCAAATATTAATTTGTAAGATTTGGTTAGGGTTTCGAGGAATCCGTCCGAGGATTCGAGGAGTCGATCCGAACCCTATATATACCCCAAGATTTTACGAGAAAACTTTTCATCCGTCTCCTGCGAAAGAGAGTCTTCGTCTGCTCGAGTTTTTCTCCGTTGCTTCTCCGAGCACTCAGAGTCTTCAGAAATGGCATCGAAGCAAACCCCTTCCTCTAAGGGAAAGAGTGTAGGTTCTTCTTCCCATTCTTCTGCCCCGGCGAGGGAGTCTTCGGTCGGGCAAGGCGAACCTCATTCTGAGCAAAGTATCCCGCCGACGAGCAGCGCTCCCGGTCTTAGAGGTAAAGCCTTCGGGATGACAAAGAACGACGAAAAATCCTTCGCACACGTTGAACATGACCGCGCTAGGTCGTCTTCTGTGCTGACCGCCTCTTTGAGGAAGATGATGCACGGGGACGTTTTCATCTTTTACGCCCACATTTTTAATGTGCCAGCGTAAGGGCTCCATCGTTTTCCCAGTTCTGGGCATAACAGCTCCGACTGCCGAAAACGTGGTGTATGCTATATAAAATTTTAGTTTTACGCCTGGAGGCGGAACCTCCGGCGTAGTAACCAGAATTTTGTCAGCCCGGCGTAAAGCATGGGTCGTATGCTGCCAGTTACGTCTCTGGATGAGACTTCATGCGTAAAGTGACCAAATTTGTACAGTCTTGGCGTAAAGCACAGACTGTGGCTTCTGGGTCCTCATGTTTGCAAGATTTATAATAACATGTTTTCCTCGCACTTTTGCAGTTAATTTGGGTGAGTCTCCACTGGCCGAGGTGATGGGTTCCGCTGCCGGGATGCTGCACTCGAACTATTTGGAGGATCTGTCCCACGTGGCATTTCCTATCTCCGGACCCCAGTATCCTAAGGGTAGGAAGATTTTGATATCGGCCCAGGGTGAGCGGACACTGCTGAATATGATTAACGGGGAGCCCCTGACGTATATAGACGGGGAGCAGTACATAAAGCCAGCTTTTCTCTTTGGGGACATGATTGATAAACGGTCCCAGACGAAGCCTAAGAGAGAACCTTGGGTATTTCTTGTCGGGAACCTGGTTCTGTACCTGCCAACGATGCCGAGGGATTATGCTATCTCGGCCTTCTCCCATGTGACATACCCTAGGAGGATGTCGTGGATTCTGACGGCCGATCTTCACGGCAAACCGGGGAAGATCTTTCATCTGAAAGAAGCTGACCAGGGGTGGTTTGTCAGCCGTCCTTCTGGCCTCGTGACGTTGTTCAGGGGACTGAGCCCGGGTAGTGCCCCGAGCGAAGATAGTCTAGTGATCCAGCCGGTCCAGTTGTCGACTTTCTGCAACGACTTCATGGGGCAAGGGGGAGTATATCCCAGGGAGAATCCTTGATGCAACGGGTGGATCACTCCAACAAACCATCGATGGGCTTGCCTAGTTGGCTGGGCCTTGAAGCACTGTCAGAGAGAGCTGGAGTGCATTGGGCTGTATGCCGCTGTGAGCGCGACCAGTGTTGGGTTGCCTCCTAACCCTAACTTGTACTTGGCACTGATGGAGCGATACATTTCGCTCACCGGGACTTTCGCCACTCCGCTGGGGGAGTTGGGATTGGCCCTCCATGAGATGGCAGTGATCTCGAGGCTGCCGATGGGGGATACCCCCTATGAAGAGTATGTCCCCACCAATCGGGAGTTGGAGAATTCGGACCCTTGGGTAGTAGAGGTGTATCAGGAGCTGATGTGCCACTACTTTGCGTGCACTACTTTTTATGACGAGCCTTCTGATTTGGCGCATACCACCAAGTTGACGTCCTACCTCTTCTTCCATCGGGCCAGGGCCGCCAAGCCGGAGAAAGTTTCGAGGGGCAAGGATGAGCACGTGAACTGTTTGGGAGTGCTTAGTGCCCAGGTCGTCGAGGCTCTTATAGATGACGCCAAGGCTCCGGACCAGATTCTTGACGACGGGGTAGGAAAGTATCCCGAAGGCACTAAGGCCTATAGCTACTTGAGGCGTTGCCGCAGGCCTCTGTCTAAGGAAGCCCAGCTGGCCAGTTTCCTCTCCATATGGCTGTGTCGGGTAGTGGTGCCCGGCACTGCATCTGCGGACCGCATTCACCGGAATATCCTGTGGCCTGCGGTACGTCTGGTATTTGGGGCAAGACTGGGCTTGCTCCCTGCTATGGTATACCGTATACAGGCTGGCCTGAGAGCCATGACTGACGGGCTGCTCGCCGATGAGACTCGGCATGAAAGATTTCCCAGGGTGGAATTACCATACCTGTATTTGATGGGCTGGTTAATTCTGCACAACCCTCGGGTGATGTCCCCTGGCTCCGGTAGTAGCCCGGGGGGTAGCTTCCTGCTGAATTACAAGGATTCTTCCTGGAATGTGAACACAGTTTTAGACTGTAGGCTGACACTGGGCCTCAGTCACGGTTGGAAGCTCCTTTGTATTGTCCCCTCTGTACATCGCAATCAATCGGGGATCAGGCTGGAGGATTCAGGCGGAGAGAAGACCAATCTTTCTCCGGAGGCTTTCAAATGGTTGATCTGCATCAGGCCCTCCCATTTGTTGTATAGAAGTGAAGACCATTGCTTCTTCGAGCCTTACTTGCCCAGTCACTTTGCCAAGCAACTTGGGTATGACCAGTTGCACGTGGGCAATGCCGTCACCAGCTTTAGGTCCAGGGGCGGACTCATTGATGGAGCCAGAGGATGGCGATATTTCATCAAGGGATGCACTGGAGCAATTTTTACCATGTCGGTCGTCACACCCTCCACGGAGCTGCGCATCTTACATTCGTATGTCCAGTTCTACGTGGCGGTTAACACCTTCCAACGTGATTTTGACATGCGTGGGAGTTTTAGGGTGCCGTCTTCCATGCCTGGGGCAAGAGTCGAAGTCCCTTCGGTTTCTCCTGACGAGGGTGAGGAGTTCGCTACTCCTGATGAGCCGTTGGTGTCGGTGCCGAGGTGTGAAGTGCCTCTGCCTGCGGGGGCCCTGGTAGTCTCTGGGAAGCGAAGGGCCGCTGCTCCCAAGGAGGTTTCTCCTCGCAAGAGGAAGAGGACGGTCAATCGTTCTCTTCGAATTTCTGGCATCGAGGCTCCTAGAGAGGAATCTGTTGTTTCGCCTGTCGAGGATGTTTCCTTGATTGGAGGTTCCTCGCCTTCTAGGGAGGGACCCTCAATTGAGGATGCCGTCGCCGCTACTGCCTCCGGTAGTGGTACGAGATTGCCGGTGTGGCCGAGGCAGATGGGAGAATCTTCCCTTGGACCAGCAACGGATGAAACCCCTGCCGTATCCGTGAGTATGCCTGGTGAGGTTCCAGCTGACGAACCTCGACCGCGTCTTGGTGGAGGCTTGGTAGAGCTCCTGGCGATGTCGGTTGGCCCACCCCCTTCTCCAGGTATGATAGTTCGTATTACATCATTAAGGCGTGATTTAGCTACATCGGCTGCAGATGCGCCGTATATGTCGCTGGCCATGGATAAATGTCATCTTTTAGGTCTTCTTTTTAGAAAGAGTACCATTATATTGATATCAACTCCCTTGTCCTCTTCCCAGGGGATGGCGTCCACGGGGAATACAGTTTTGAAGCGCCTTCTGGCTCTGCTCCGGCTCCTGGCGATGATACGGAGGCGTTCGACTTTGAGGAGGAAATATCTTCGGGGGCCGGTTCGCTTGTTGAAGAGGCTTTGATATCCCAAGAAGAGGGAGAGCCTGTCGTTGCGACCACTTCGGTCGTTGTAGATGCCCCTCTTTTGGTCGCACCACCTGTTGAAGCGACGGTTGTGACCACTTCGTCCGCAATCATTCCTGGAGGGGGACTTGCCAATGCTGCGGCCACTCCTGGCGCCCAATCGGATCTAGCTGCGTTGACTGAGCAATATACCAGCGTCTTCTACGCTACTTTGAAAGTGCTGATACCGATGGTGCTGAAGGGGAATCTGGACCTCGAGCGCCTGAAGAAGTCCTCTCGGATTCCGATTGAGGCGATTCGGGATTTTGACGGCACCGGGATAGCTGATGCCCTGGAGGCGATGGTTAATGGTTTGGAGCAACCCATTAACGAATATCTGCGGCTAACTTTGGACGGCATTGAAGCTGAGGTCCAGTCCAGATATGACTTCATGACTGCGCAGTTTGCCAACAGATGGAAAGCTTGGATAAACTCGTTCAAACACGTCAGCTGGAGATGGACGAAAGAACGACCGTCATGGAGGAGGCCCTTGCCCTTCAACTGAAGTGCCAATCTGAGCATGAAGGGAACGTAGCGAGGGCTCGCAAGTTAAGAGAAAAGCTCGCTCAGGCGGAGGAGTGGGCTTCCCAGTCGTTGGCAGGTCTAGACGTAGCGACCGCTCGATTGAGCGCAGCGCGACAGGATCTGGATCGTGC
The DNA here is from genome assembly GCA_036927795.1 of Iris macrosiphon. Classification (NCBI taxonomy): domain Eukaryota; kingdom Viridiplantae; phylum Streptophyta; class Magnoliopsida; order Asparagales; family Iridaceae; genus Iris; species Iris macrosiphon. Next base: position 113,140,479 of record JAYESA010000020.1, read on the forward strand.
AGAAGCTGCCCGTACGGGTGTTCGTCGGGCGAGGGCTGAATTGTCCCTCAGGGGAGACAACGAGGCACGGCTGGAGCAGGCCCGCGCTGATGCCTTGGCCTGCAGGGATGAGAGGATGGCTGTACTGGCGCAGCAGATTCACGATCTGACCGCTCCCCCTCAATGATGTACCCTTTCTTCTTCTTGCTTCCCAGTGTAATTCTACTCTTTCTTGGGAATAAAGCGAACTCTTTTCTGACTTTGTGGACCCATCATTTCGGAATGTAAATGACAGGTTTGGGCGAGAGTGATATCAGAGGTAGTATGGACGTGATAAACTCTCAAGAAACTCTAGCAGAACATATTTATTCAGAGGTCATACGGACATGATAGAATATATTTTGACTAAGGTTTGTAGGTAAGATACTATCAGAGGTGATATAGACATGATAGGATACGACCCAACTAGTTTTGTTTTAGAAGTAGTTTTGTCAGAATTGAGGTTTTTGCTATATCCCAATTGAGCAGAGGAGGTTAAGCATAGTACCTTTTCAGGAATTTACTATTGATAGGAGCCATTAACAGGTCTCCATTAGGCTGGGCTAACCTGTAAGCGCCATTTGAGAATGTTATCTCGACCACATAAGGACCTTCCCATTTGGGCTGGAATTTGCCTTTACTCCTGTGGGTAAGAATCATCGGCCTTCTTACGGCTAGAACTAGCTCGCCGACTTTGAACATTCTTTCCATTACTTTATGATTGAAAGCTCTGGAAATGCGTGCTTGGTAGAGCGCGATACGCTGCTGAGTTTGGAGGAGTTTCTCGTCTAATCCTTCTAGCTCCTGAAGTCTTAAAAGGTCGTTCTTCTCTTGAGTCAGCTCGTTAGCCACGGCTATTCTGAGTGACGGGATCTGGACTTCAATGGGGAGAACTGCTTCGCTCCCGTAGACCAGTGAGAATGGAGTACAACCTGTCGGTGTTCGTATCGTTGTGTGATATGCCCAGAGGCATTCGCCCAGCTTCTTATTCCAATCCCTCTTGTTTGAAGAGACGAACTTCTTCAAGAGCTTGATAATGGTTTTGTTGAAAGCTTCCGCCAAACCATTAGCAGCTGGATAATATGCCGTAGAGGCAACATTATGTATCCGATTTTTATCGCAAAATCGATGAAACGCTTGACTGATGAACTGAGGCCCATTGTCGTGAATTATCCTTCGAGGTACCCCGAAGCGATAGATGACGTGATGCTTGATGAAGCTGATCACATTAGACGTCTTTACCTCCGCAAGAGGGATCGCCTCTGCCTATTTGGAGAAGTAATCCGTGATGGCCAGTATGAACTGGTGACCCCTGGAAGAAGACGGGTGAATAGGACCAATGACATCCATACCCCATGCTTCGAAAGGCCAGGACGCAACCGTGGGATGTAGATATTCGGACGGCTGATGTATGAAGTCTGCATGGACCTGACAGGCCTTGCATTGTTTTGCATAGCTGATCGCGTCTGTGATCATAGTGGGCCAGTAGTAGCCCATTCTCCTGATACGGTCCTGTAGCTTAGGGCCGGGTTGATGCGCCCCGCATATGCCATCATGAGCTTCACGGATGATCAGCTGTGCCTCATCGTCAGAGAGGCATCTCAATAGCAGTCCGTCATAGGTCCGGCGATATAGGCATTGTGAAGATGCATCAAAGTAGAAGCGTAAGGATCGCCTCTTGACGGATACTGCTTCTTTAGGGTCTTCCGGCAAGATTCCGTATGCCACGAAATCTATGAAAGGACTCTTCCAATCTCGGCTGGGAGGATTGGCGTATGCAGCGTAGCTGCGTTCTATGTGAGAGTTGTTTTTCACACAGAATAAATCTCTGTTAAGAAGGATTATCGAATCCTGCCTTCTTATAGGGGTAGCTAAATCTTCGGCTAGACTGGCTAGGGCATCAGCTTCAAGATTCTGGGATCGAGGCACATGCTCCAGGAAGAACCCTTTGAATGTCACGGCTATCTCGACCGTTGCTTGGTGATAAGGGATGAGGTCTGGATTCCGGACTTCATATATTCCTCTGACTTGATTGACGATAAGCAGAGAATCATCGAAAGCTTCCAGGGATCCGACCCCCAGCTCTTTAGCGACTTGGAGCCCGATTAACAGAGCGTTATACTCTGCCACGTTGTTGGAGCAGGGCTCGTTGAGAGAGTATGCCCGGTAGATGACGAGTTTGTCGGGAGTAACCAGGACGATTCCTACTCCTGAGACCACACTTCCCCTAGGACCAGTTCTGGAGGCACCATCAAAGAATAGTTGCCATGCGTCACTTTCTGTCGCGGAATTATATTCTTCAACTTTGTCAGGGATGTCCTCGTACAACTTGGAGGTCTCCGGGATTGGATGAGCAGCTAGGAAGTCGGCCAATGCTTGGCCTTTGATGGACTTCTGAGGGACGTACACCATGTTATATGGTGTCAACAGCATCGCCCAAGTTGCGAGTCGGGATTAAGAGCACTTGGCTTGCTCATTAGTACTCGAAGAGGGTTGATTCTAGAGATGATATGGATAGTCTGGCCGGTGACATAGTGCCGCATCTTCTGGATAGCGAACATCTGAGCCAAGCATTCTTTCTCTACTGGGTTGTACCGGTGTTCGGCCCCGACCATCATTTTACTTAGATAGTAGATAGCCTGTTCATGCCCTACATCGTTCTTCTGCACAAGAAGAGCTCCCAGGGAATGGTCTATTGCTCGAACGTATAGGAAGAATGGTCTTCCTATGACGGGAGGCACCAGAACTGGCGGATGAGTGAGGTAGCGTTTGATATCGTTAAACGCTTGTTGACAGGCTTCGTCCCATGCGAAGGATACACCTTTCCTCATGAGGCGAGAAAAAGGCTGACATCTTCCGGAGAGGTTGGATATGAATCTCCGGATGTAAGCCAGACGACCTTGAAATCCCCTAAGTTCCCTCAGATTGCGAGGCGATCGTATTTCTACGATGGCTTGGACTTTCTCAGGGTCCACTTGGATGCCTTTGGCGGTAATGATAAATCCCAAGAATTTGCCGCTAGATACACCCAGAAAGGACTTCGTAGGATTCATCTTGAGTTGATGTTGGCGCATCGACTTGAACACCGACCTCAAGTCTCGAATGTGATCATCTTTGAGGCGACTTTTGACAGCTATGTCATCCACGTAGCATTCCACCGTTTTGCGTAAATGCTCATGGAATATGTTACTCATAGCTCGTTGGTATGTTGCCCCGGCGTTCTTTAATCCGAAGGGCATTACTGTATACCAATATACCCCCAGTGGCATTCGAAAGGCGGTATGCTTCTCTTCTCCAGGATGCATCTTGATCTGATTGTACCCTGAGAATCCGTCCATGAAAGACATGCGTTCAAAACCGCAGGTATTATCGATCATGATGTCCGTGATGGGAAGAGGGAACTCATCATTGGGGCAGGCCGCATTCAGATCCCGGTAATCGATGCAGATGCGTATTTTTCCATTTTTCTTCATGACTGGGACAATGTTGGCGACCCAGTCGGGATATTGTTCCTCCCGGATGAAACCGCAGGCTATCAAATTTTTGACTTCGGCTTCAATGGCGTCCATCATATCCGGGCGGAACCGGCGCTGGTGTTGCTTTATAGGTTTTAAATCGGGCGATATGTTGAGTTTGTGGGTAGCCATCTCTGGATCAAGTCCTGGCATATCCTCATAATTCCACGTAAAGACATCGATGTATTCTCTTATCAGTTGAATAACTTCTTCCCTTTCGGCTGGGGAAAGATTGTTACTGATAAATATCGGCCTTGGTGAGAGTTCATCCCCAACGTCGATCTGGATAACTTCATCTTCAGTGGGAGGTTCTCTCTGCTCGAAGCGTAACTCCCATTGTGTATCCATCTGTTGAGCCCAAGAGTCATTTTCGAATGGCTCAGACTCTGGCTCGTTTGCTTTACAGGGATCTGTCACTACCATATTTACTGATAATGTTCGTTCGGGAGCGTCAGGTGAGTCGGAGGGTGACGAGCCATCCTGATAGGAGGAAAGGACATTCTCGCTTGATTTGGAGGAGGCGGCATACCCTAACCCGAAACGGGTCTGTTGATAGCGGGGATTGCCGAACAGTGGCGTTCGTCTGCCCTTCCCGTAGTTGAGGCATGGCTTCCGCTCCAAGTCGTAGCCCATGTTTTGCATGATCCTTAATGTCTGTGGGCTGTATTGGTGGACCTGTATTTTCCCAGTATCGTTATCGAGAGAATCCTCTTGGACAGTCGGTTGATTGCGCACGCGGCTGAAGACTATTGTACGCTGATTGCCGCAGGTAGGCGGGACAAGGAAGATAGAGTCCTCTTGCGGTCCATACGTTGTGACGACGTTGGATGATGATGCTACCTCCCATATGTACGGGTAATAGGAATCCATAGCTGCCAAGAAGTTCTGTGCCAATGTTTCCATATCGTCATGGGGAGAGGATTCTTGGTTCGGAATCAGAGCGTTGATATACTGGAAAAGAGGATGTTTATGTCACGCCCCAATCCCGTCCGGGCCGTCGCTCCGCCCTGCCCCCGCCCCGTGCGGCCGGGATTTAACGAACCGGGCACGAATCACCGTGCCTCGGCGCGCCGGGCGCGTACGACCGCGCCCGTCCCGCGGGCGCGAGGGAGGAAGGGAGCCAAGCGAATGGCCCGTTCGAGCTTTCGGGGGACGTGATGCCGCACGGGCCTGGGGTTGCGCCCGTGCAAGGCCGTGGTTCATTGGCTGGCGGTAAGAGTTCTAAACCACAGAGTCGCACAGATTGTCCGAGTGCAGCGGAATCATGAATGCATATGCGATCGGTAACAGGTTCACTGAGTCGACAATATAGCGAAAGCATGAAACCACAAGTTAGAGTAAAACAAGCTCTTTTATTCATATTGAAACAAGTGTTACAGGCGGCGTATAGCCGAGATTACAAGTCGCTCGAGCACTCTCTCTGAAACATAAAAGCGTGCCAAGTGGCTACATTTATGAATGATATACGGGAATGTTCAGGCGATGTTCTGGCGAGGCGATGTTCTGGCGAGGCGATGTTCTGGCGAGGCGATGTTCCAACATTATGTCTTGTATATGTGCTTCAGTTCCGGACGTAGCGTTCCAAGGCTTCTGAGTTGAACTCCACGCCTTAGCACGCACGAAGGAGGCATTCGCACCGAACGAGGTTCTCCTGCACCCTGCAAGCAATCTGGTGGGTTATCAGTACATGAATGCACTGGTGGAGAGGCTACTCGCCCGCTCGACAAATCCAAACACGTAATAAAGGTTCTGTGCACAACTATTAAGTTGTCTTTCTAGTTGCCTTAGGATCAGTTTCATGCAAGATTTGAATAGCCTAATCCGTGTGGCAGTGCGCCGTGCGACATGAGAGGAAACACGGCGAGACTTACCAACTTACCATTTGTCCTTCCCTGTCCAAGGCAAACCATGTTAAATCAAGCAGAAACATGTATAAGCATTCAGAGCAAGCATATGCAAACACAAGCGTTTCAGTGCGAGATCCCGTTATGGATGTACGGGTTACAGGATATATCAGGAGTGTTGCATACGATGATCAAGTGCTCTTTATGCACAAGTGTTGTTATAACAAGATCGTTCAGGTGTTTAGTTATTCTTGATGCGATGCAGTGACTCGCATGCGGATAGCCGCTAAGCGAGGATGACTTATCTATATGAACAGGAGGTCACTGGCACGACGCCATTAGTGGACGGCGTAGTCTCTTGTCAAAATGGTGCGCAAGCAAAGCAGGAGGCATTGCACAACATTTCGCTCGAAGCAGGCGACTACTCAGGAGTTCCGTCCGGATCGGATCGGTGCCAGTGCCCCAGCAACCGTCCGTGGAACTATACCTTGTTTTGTTACAAGTTGTCCTGTGACCGGGCAAGTCTCTAGTCTTCGGGTTTCGGGTCAGGAACAGGAACAAGTTCTAAGCAGGATATATATATATATAGAACAAGTTTTATGGAACGAGTTCAAGTCAGGAGATATATATATATTGAACTTGTTGTGGCAGGATCAGGATTACTCTAAATGTCGAGTATCGGCTCCACGAGCCATTTGATTTAGTGCTGGGCAGTATCACTCAATGAGCGAGGATTCTTGGATAACAGGATTTGCGCAAGTTCCCTGGTTCGGGAATTGCCTTAGCGACCTAACGGTCCCGGAAGCATTCAGGTTTATTTATGCACGGAACGACTATCGGGTAGTCTTCCGAGGAGAGCCTAAATGAATGCATGACAAGCATAGTATTTCACGGTCTGGGCATAGTTATACAACAAGCATTGAACTAGGCAATATATATGTAAGCAGGCAAGCATGCACTTGTATAACTTAAGCATTCAAGTTCGCTCGGGCCCGAAGGTAAGCCGAGCGAAACCGTACGGGGCCTTTCCGAGCGAAGTTATCTAGGGAGTGCAGTGTTAGGGAGTAAACAGTGCACTACTTAATATACGTTTGTGTCATTCTACTCGAGGCATAGCGGGTCCAGTTGCACGAGGCAAAGGTAACATGCGAGGGGCTGAACATATAAGCAATATTTCATTTCCATGTTCTAGCGACAAGCAGTACAAGTTAGGATTATTCCCTTAGCTAGGTGCGTTGGATTCTTATTAGCATGCAGGGGGTGATTCACCTAGCGACTAGCATGTATCCTTTCGTATTTTATGAGTGCTGGCTAAGCAAAGACAAGTTCACCGTAGCCACCCACCTTAGCGATGATTCGCCTCGGTAGAGCGATACGTCAAGCGAGCCTCTGAAAGTCCAAGCCGAACTCCTGTAGGGACCAAGTCTGGATATCCTTGCCTCAAACGAGTTCCCTCGCCGAGGAAGGCAGGTCGGGACGTTTGCACTTTGCCGTTTGAGACGGCAGTCCGCTTGAGCGGAACGGGGTATTACATCATCCACCACTCAGAAAAAGTCTCGTCCTCGAGACTTCCTGAGGGCAAGCCATACTATCAAATTTTTTTTGAATCTAGCCCAAGCGTAGCTATTGGTACCACTAGATCCATTGGAACACAAAATCCCCTACTCGATACTTACGTCGTGTCGCGGGTATACTGATTCAGTATCATTTGTGCCTTGGCGCGGGACAAGTCTCTTAACACGAGGCACGTTTTAATCGATCTTGGATAGCGATCTAAGGCTGAGGCAAACTTATACAAGTCGTTATGCTTGTTCAGGAGGATTTTTACTTGCACTAGCATTTGAGATCAACATATCGCGTGTCTGGATCGTGCACATATTCGAAGCGTCCCTCAAACACATGCATGTCAGCCAACTTAGCGATAGCGAAGTCTTAGCACTCGAGTTTCACATTTCTTAAGTCTTGGATCGTGCACATATTCGAAGCGTCCCTCAAACACATGCAGTCAACCAAACTTAGGGATAGTGAAATCGGACAAGCTACTTGCGAAAATTTCAAGGGTTCAATCCAATTCCATATAAATCACCAGGATACTTCCAACAGAGTCAATCAAATCTGATTTCCCTATCATTTCCATTTCAACCAAGTATTTGGACTACCGTTAAACACGATCAATCTGATACCGACTAGCGTCCATCCAATTGGGTCAACTTAGCATACGTTACCGTTCCCAAGTTTAACCCTAAATCTTGCTGCCCCAGTTGTGATGCTTTATACAAGCAATATGGTAAAGTCGGTAGCACAGGCTCTTTCACTCGACACAGGGTCGTCTGCCTAATCACTAGGTCAGCTCACAAGGTCATAGGTACAGGTTCAAGCATATCGCGATTCATCGTACAAATTTGTCGCACGATGCTCGCCCCCAATTCCTAGGGTCAAACCATTGTTCATTCACAGAGGGTATTCTACCCAAGCTCGTTCACTCAGATTTCTAAACATCGAGCACAGATTTACCTACTCTCATTAACACGTTCGTTTTCACGGGGGACGAGTCCGTTCGATAAAAATCCAAAATATATCCAAGTCGCAGGACAAGCCTAGTGGTTTGCATATTCTATCCCTCAATTGATAGAATCTTATCCATTCCAAGTCTAGTCCACCAAGCCAAGATTCAATTCTAAACCTTAGATTATTTCTCCAAGTCGTTCAACTTGATTCACGTATTCATTCTCAAAACTATCAAATATGATTTTATTCTAGGTTCAAGGCTAACTAATCTATTAAAATTTTCCCAATCACTTGCATTCCAAGTTCATCTTATCCTTTAACCCTTAATTTCCATCCAATCATAAATCCACCAAGTCAAATCCGTTTATGCAGTGATTGTAGTTCGTTCTTCCAAACTCCAAGCAAGATTTGTTATCGCTTATATCATTCCCAGAAACCTAACATTTCCTCTGCTTGTATCGATCCATGCTATCTTCAATTTATCGATACCAAATCAAATTTATATTCCGAAGCCCAATATTTACTCTCGGGTTAAATTGTTCGAGCGATAATTTATTCACGTACAATCCTCTGTTTAAATCCGAAACCGCTCACACGATTTTCTAATTCCCAACAAGTTTTCTTAACCAAGATATTGGTTTTCATTTTCGAGAATTCTATTCGATATAAGCTTATCATTTATTCAAGTTATTCTCAATATCGTTCAGTCCTGACTATCGCATGGGTTATGGATCCGTTTGGAGAATGATCCATCCACCACTCGGAATCGAGTCATTCCATCAAGTTCTTAATCGGTGTTCGCATTATCGTCAGCTTACTCACTAACTCGTTCCACAATTTCTAGCACGATACTCAGGTTCGCCTGATAAAAATCTAATCTCATTATATATTCTGTGTTGATAGTCATCCAAGCAGCTATATTTGATTTTTGTCTTCCAACAAGAATTTTGTTCGAGCTATTTCCATAACCAAGCATGATTCGCCTAAGCGATAAAATTCGATGAAGTCTACCGATTTTGCAGCTCTAAGTCTGACTTGTATCATTCCTGAACGATATTCTTATCTCGTTTATAACTGGCTTGCACCAAAGGGTCTTGGTGCACGATATTCTACACAACTTAGCCGAAAGACTGAGTGCATAGCTAACCGTTCGGGCAATATTCGTTTTCGCACTAACCACTTGGGTAAACATGTATAGGAATTTCGGGTTGCATATAATGCTCGAGTCTAGTACGAATCTAATCCCATAAGGACTAGCACAGGATGGCACAAAGGCCCTTGCAACCAATTTTATACAGGCAATCATACTATTCAAATGCAACTCTTTGAAAGTATTTAGACTTATTGTTTGGAACATCCCTTTGAGGCATTGAGAGAGTGTGTGCACATAACCCACGAACGAGCTTTCAAAACAGAGATATACGAAATGAAGTTCAAAGGCGTAGAAGCCAGGCTCTGATACCATTCTGTCACGCTCCGGTCCCGCCCGGGCCGCCGCTCCGCCCTGCCCCCGCCCCGTGCGGCCGGGATTTAACGAACCGGGCACGAATCACCGTGCCTCGACGCGCCGGACGCGTATGACCGCGCCCGTCCCGCGGGCGCGAGGGAGGAAGGGAGCCAAGCGAATGGCCCGTTCGAGCTTTCGGGGGACGTGATGTCGCACGGGCCTGGGGTTGCGCCCGTGCAAGGCCGTGGTTCATTGGCTGGCGGTAAGAGTTCTAAGCCACAGAGTCGCACAGATTGTCCGAGTGCAGCAGAATCATGAACGCATAGGCGATCGGTAACAGGTTCACTGAGTCGACAATATAGCGAAAGCATGAAACCACAAGTTAGAGTAAAACAAGCTCTTTTATTCATATTGAAATAAGTGTTACAGGCGGCGTATAGCCGAGATTACAAGTCGCTCGAGCACTCTCTCTGAAACATAAAAGCGTGCCAAGTGGCTACATTTATGAATGATATACGGGAATGTTCAGGCGATGTTCTAGCGAGGCGATGTTCTGGCGAGGCGATGTTCCAACATTATGTCTTGTATATGTGCTTCAGTTCCGGACGTAGCGTTCCAAGGCTTCTGAGTTGAACTCCACGCCTTAGCACGCACGAAGGAGGCATTCGCATCGAACGAGGTTCTCCCGCACCCTGCAAGCAATCTAGTGGGTTATCAGTACATGAATGCACTGGTGGGGAGGCTACTCGCCCGCTCGACAAATCCAAACACGTAATAAAGGTTCTGTGCACAACTATTAAGTTGTCTTTCTAGTTGCCTTAGGATCAGTTTCATGCAAGATTTGAATAGCCTAATCCGTGTGGCAGTGCGCCGTGCGACATGAGAGAAAACACGGCGAGACTTACCAACTTACCATTTGTCCTTCCCTGTCCAAGGCAAACCATGTTAAATCAAGCAGAAACATGTATAAGCATTCAGAGCAAGCATATGCAAACACAAGCGTTTCAGTGCGAGATCCCGTTATGGATGTACGGGTTACAGGATATATCAGGAGTGTTGCATACGATGATCAAGTGCTCTTTATGCACAAGTGTTGTTATAACAAGATCGTTCAGGTGTTTAGTTATTCTTGATGCGATGCAGTGACTCGCATGCGGATAGCCGCTAAGCGAGGATGACTTATCTATATGAACAGGAGGTCACTGGCACGACGCCATTAGTGGACGGCGTAGTCTCTTGTCGAAATGGTGCGCAAGCAAAGCAGGAGGCATTGCACAACATTCCGCTCGAAGCAGGCGACTACTCAGGAGTTCCGTCCGGATCGGATCGGTGCCAGTGCCCCAGCAACCGTCCGCAGAACTATACCTTGTTTTGTTACAAGTTGTCCTGTGACCGGGCAAGTCTCTAGTCTTCGGGTTTCGGGTCAGGAACAGGAACAAGTTCTAAGCAGGATATATATATATAGAACAAGTTTTATGGAACGAGTTCAAGTCAGGAGATATATATATATTGAACTTGTTGTGGCAGGATCAGGATTACTCTAAATGTCGAGTATCGGCTCCACGAGCCATTTGATTTAGTGCTGGGTAGTATCGCTCAATGAGCGAGGATTCTTGGATAACAGGATTTGCGCAAGTTCCCTGGTTCGGGAATTGCCTTAGCGACCTAACGGTCCCGGAAGCATTCAGGTTTATTTATGCACGGAACGACTATCGGGTAGTCTTCCGAGGAGAGCCTAAATAAATGCATGACAAGCATAGTATTTCACGGTCTGGGCATAGTTATACAACAAGCATTGAACTAGGCAATATATATGTAAGCAGGCAAGCATGCACTTGTATAACTTAAGCATTCAAGTTCGCTCGGGCCCGAAGGTAAGCCGAGCGAAACCGTACGGGGCCTTTCCGAGCGAAGTTATCTAGGGAGTGCAGTATTAGGGAGTAAACAGTGCACTACTTAATATACGTTTGTGTCATTCTACTCGAGGCATAGCGGGTCCAGTTGCACGAGGCAAAGGTAACATGCGAGGGGCTGAACATATAAGCAATATTTTATTTCCATGTTCTAGCGACAAGCAGTACAAGTTGGGATTTTTCCCTTAGCTAGGTGCGTTGGATTCTTATTAGCATGCAGGGGGTGATTCACCTAGCGACTAGCATGTATCCTTTCGTATTTTATGAGTGCTGGCTAAGCAAAGACAAGTTCACCGTAGCCACCCACCTTAGCGATGATTCGCCTCGGTAGAGCGATACGTCAAGCGAGCCTCTGAAAGTCCAAGCCGAACTCCTGTAGGGACCAAGTCTGGATATCCTTGCCTCAAACGAGTTCCCTCGCCGAGGAAGGCAGGTCGGGACGTTTGCACTTTGCCATTTGAGATGGCAGTCCGCTTGAGCGGAACGGGGTATTACAGTTTATTATCATCTGGGGCTCGGTTCCTGGTTGCATTTACATCAGTCGGCTGCTCGTGGCGCCGAAGGTTGATGACCAAGGGAGGAAGCTTCTGGTTCAAAGTGATCACGAGAGGATCACCCCCTTTTCCTGACCTGGGCTTGTTCAGGTGGATAGCCATAGGTTCTATGGCTTTTGGACGGCTGGTTCGTCCCTTTACCCTGGTTGACAGTGGTAGTGCGGCAGAGGGTTCTTCTGGCTCCCGGTGGGATTCCTTCTCTGCCTCGCCTGGCACTTCTTTCGTGTGATCTTGAGAGTATAACACGGCATCGGAATAGTAGGATTCTACTCCTTTAAACGGGTTTAAGTCAGCAACCTCCGTCCGTACTGTTCCTTGTGCGTCTACATACTTAAGGCATTGATGTAGAGTTGAAGGAACAATGTTGTGGTCGTGGATCCACGGTCTTCCCAGCAAAATATTGTAGGATACCTCTGAATCGATGACGTAGCATGTGGCTACCGATCTGAGGTTACCAATTTGGATCCTCAGGCAAATTTTTCCTAAAGGCTTGCTCTTTCCAGCGTTGAAATCCACGATTGTGGTGGTGGTGAAAGCTAATTCGCTAGTAGGAATCCTCAGCGGCCTGAGCAGACTGTGGGGGATTATGCTGATTGACGATCCCGGATCTATGTGAATCCGGTCGACCTCCATGGAACCGACGTACCCGGTGTAATAGAGGGGCCTGTCATGCCTGTTATGTTTCAATAGCATGTCGTCTTGAGTGAAAGTGATATTCGGCACCACCTCCATCACACTGTGGCACTGGGGACACGCTACTGGTTCTTCGTCGGGGGACTTGAGCTGGGTCAAGCATGCCTCCGCCTGCATTAGTGCTTCACTCAGGGCTAGACGAGTGTCTTGGGAGAGCCTGAGTAGCTCGAAGATGGACAGCCTGGCTGGTGTATTAGCTAGTTGGGCCAGGATGTCAAAGTTGTACGGCTTCTCTAAACCTTTGTTAGGGATGTTTCTCATAGGTTTATCAAAGCGAACTTCTTTCCGCTTCCCCTTGTCCGTTGGAGTCTGTAAACCCCCTCGTCCAAAAATATGAATTTAATCAATTACCTTACTGAGTAGAACCCCAACCCAAACCCAAAATTTAGGTATCAGTCTACCTCAATGCGGTATGCCACGACACCGGTGTACCACTCATAAAATAGTTTCAAATGTTTTAAATACACAATGAATTATCTAGTTAACTTGTTAGTTAATTATAATTAAGACTAAGTTCACCTCAAGCAACCCTTGTGTAGCCCACCAATACTCATTCCCTTTGGACCAGCCCATCTCAAGGAGACCAGACAAGCCCAAGCCAAGATCAGCCCACAAATTCTCCATATGTATATATATATGAAGTTCCTTCTTGAAACCCTAAAAAAATCTACACCACCCTCTCCAAACCCTAGCCGACCCCTCCCATACTTCCGGCCACACCACATTAGCCGCTGCCGAACCCATCAGCCGCTGCCCCCGAGTTCCCCATCAGCCGCTGCCCCGAGTCCCTTAGCCGCTGTTCCGAGTTTCCGCACCCCCTTCCGTTACCCCGCCGCTGTCCAAGTCGCCGCTGCCGCTGCCGTTGCGATCTGCCGCCGACTGACGCCGAAGCCACCACTAGCCGGAGAACGATCCGTCAGCGAGAAGACTCTCGTCCTGTCAAACTAGGTAAACACCCGACTCACCCTCCTTGTATTGTATCCATATAAGATCATGGTGTCGTCGTGTCAAGACTGGTAATATTGGACACAAAATCAGTTAACCCTAACTAGGTATGTGATGGCATGTTGATAGAAAAGAATAGAATTGGTTAATAACTAACTATTTCTTAATCATAAGATCTATTGTTAGAAACCTGAAATTCAACAATAAAACTTAGACATCGCCAAGTATGGTTGAATATGGAAACCAAGGACATGTTTCCATACGGAGTAGAAATAGTTTTCAACCATAAACCGATAGATATTGTCACAAGAGAAACGTTGACCAAAGACAGAACATGGGCACACCCTAGCTACGTGCACCTGTGATGCTGTAATCGGTCAGCAGTAAACCTGTAACAATATCTAGGAGCAACGCCATAATTTCTTATGTATGTTAGTGTCTGATGTTAGATTTGTTATATTATATTTTGTTTAGGACCTTTGGATCAGCCAGGAGACATTGCAGGAACCAGCTTTTGGCATTCACAGCTCCCGGATACAGGCAAGATACCTTGCTATATTTACTGTCTAAATTAAATATGCATATGTTGTATTGTATTCTTGTTGTTGGTACAATTGTGCGCGTCCGAGTTGTCTCGGTTGCATTCGACGGTTATGTCGATGATTAGTATAGATGGACTTAGATCTTAGCAGACTCAACCCATTGGACGATACTCTGTGATTGTCTGAGACCTGACACCTTACACGCACACTGAGATACATTCATATTGGGATGCGGGCTTGCGCACTCGACTAGCTATCGTTGCGTACATCCTACATCACGGCTAGCATGTAGTCAGGATATAATTTAGTGACTTGGCATATAGATTCATGGTATGTACGTCGAGTAGTCGACTTGCGTATCTACATTGGGCGGGGAGGACAACTAGGAGGCGTATGGGATACACACATTGGAGCCGTAGTTCGGAGGAACCCGGGTCCAATGAGTTTCCCTTTATACTGATGCCACGTTCTTCGGAGCGATATGGACGATATACTATACAGATGCCATTTTCTTCGGAGTATGGATGCTATGCCTACGCCTACTCATACGCATCAGAGTTGACCTCACATTGCATTCACTTAGATGGCTAGCACACCCTTATTGTATTTATTTTATTCAGTATTCATATATAGCATGTTATTTTCTTGTATCTTGTTACGTCCCTCTGAGGACCTGGTACCTTTCCAGATTTAGACGAGGCTTACTACCCCACAGTATACGGCCCAGGACAGGAGACGAGATTCACTTCAGCCGAGGAGTTGGAGGTGCAGCCGTCAGAGTTTCCGTGACCAGTTGGTAGGCCTTTAGCCTAGATGGAGGGCATCATTATCCTCTCAGCTGATGCCATAGCTATTTCTTTTATATCTCATTTCAGTACTTTATTTCATCATAGTAGTGGGTTTGTTCCCACCAGACATTACAGGTTGTACTATGATACCTTGAGACTGGTATTTATTAACCAGCATTTTATTTAGTGTTTCTTGCTCTTTATATTGTGGATGAGATTAGTTTACCTGTTATTGACTGATATTGGACATGTTAGTATCATAGGACAGCGTAGCACTCTTCGTGGATCCATTAAATTGGGATATCCTCGGAGACGTGTCAGCTGGCTATTGCCACGTGGCTTGGTTCCATATATTTTTGGGACTGGGGCGTGACATAGTTTTAGTGGTGGCCCATGCAGGTCGACTTTTTCGCTTGTGGTATGGTAACATGCCCAGCGAGCCTGCAATAGGATAGAAATTATTAGGTCTCATCCACTTTGATTCGCCTTTGAACTTCCTTTATACTGCTTCTAAATATATGCATCATGTTTGTTTGTTCTCGTACTCTTTTAATGAAGCTCTATCCCTTGCAGCAAGATAAATTTGCGCAGTGGACGAGGAGCACCCCGTGCCGCGGTGCCGGATAACACCACTCAAGGAGATGAGGTACCCCAAGGGCAACACCCGCTGCAGACACCACTGATACATTGGCACGAGACACCACAGGGCGATCCTACACCACCACCTGAGGGACAGACTTCCCAGACCATCCCCACGCAACATTATGAGGGCCAGACTTCAGGAGCTACACCGATGCCGCAGACTGAGAGGCCGACATCTGAGGAGACGCCTACTGCACAACCAGAGATTCCACTACCACCGCCTCCACCTTATCCGCCCCAGATGCCGCAGCTAGATGGCCAGCCACAGATGCTTCAGTTCTTCCAGGCAATGATACAAGCACAGTGGCAGCAGACAGAGACATTACGACAGAGTCTGATGGCAGTACTAGAGAGGACACCTGTCACGACACCAGCACCAGCACCAGCACCTCCACCAGCCCCGACAGGTGGCACTGTTAGATGGTTCCGACAGATGGGACCAGATACCTTCTCAGGTAATGAGACTGCAGAACAGATCTCCGATTGGATCGCCAACACGGAGATGCTATTAGAGGCCTCACAACTGCAACCAGACCTTTGGATGACCGCAGTAAGGGCCCAACTAAAAGGCAACGCCCATCACTGGTGGGATTCCATTGAGCGCAGTGTAGGTAAGAACCAGACTTGGGAACAGTTCTTAGAGTACTTCAATGCGAAGTATTTTCCAGCAACATTCAGAAATGTCCTATACTCCCAGTTCCTACATCTAGAACAGGGGAATATGACTGTTGACGCATATGACGCAGAGTTTAGTCGCCTTAGCAGATTTGGAGCCGTCCTGATACCCAATGATCTAGAGAAGGCTCAGAGATTCCACCACGGTCTCAATTTCGAGCTACAGAGATACACCACCGCACAGGCAAGGGTTTCTTATGAGGAGGTCCTAGCAGAGGCAAGGATCCAGGAGGCCATTGTCAGAAGATCTAGACGTTCCAGCACGACCACGCCAGCTAGAGTCCAGCCCGGAGCAGGAGGACCCATCCGTCGTCCTGGAGCACAGACACAGCAGAGAGCATCACCATATCCACACCAGGAACTCCCGACTTGGCACTTCTGTGGTAAGAGAGGTCACTTCGAGAAGGACTGCCGAAAGAGACTTGGGACATGCATGATTTGTGGAGCCAGCCAGCACCTTGCCAGAGACTGCCCACAGCGCAGGGAGACAGCCCCACAGGCCGGACAGAGACCAGCAGCACCAGCCCGAGGATACTACCCCCACCAGGAGGCCAGCGTCCACCAGCACCCGGAGGATTCCAGAGGGGACCACCCTTGCCCCCACAGCAGGCACAGTTTGATCGTGCCCGACAGCAGGCAGGAGGACAGAGACAGGGACAGGCCTTTGCCTTAGCAACCACCGAAGAGGAAACAGAAGAAGAGGCAATCACAGGTACCATTTTAGTCGCATCTCTACCTGCGACAGCATTGTTTGATTCTGGTGCTACATTGTCATTTATATCTAATAGATTTGTAGCAATGCATAGAGTAGCGACTTCCCCCTTACCTAGGAGTTGGAAGATACTTACCGGAGGAGGTATCGTGCCGGTTACCAGCACTATTAGAACGTGCTCGGTAGTCGTATGTGGTAGAGAGATGAGAGCGCGATTCTTGGTATTGCCTATGCCGTACTTTGATGTTGTGTTAGGTATGGATTGGTTAAGCCAGTATAACGCCATACTGAACTGCCGGAAGGGTAGCGTCACTTTTAGACCACCAGATCAACCGGAGTTCGAGTACATACGAGGGACCGTCGAACAAGGAGTAGGACAGACAGCTGGAACTTGCATGGCTATGGAGATTGTGCCCCCACCTATAGTTGCAGAATTCGAGGATGTTTTCCCCGACGAATTGCCAGGCTTACCCCCAGATAGAGACGTGGAGTTCACCATTGAGCTAGTACCAGGAGCTGCACCGGTATCTTCTAATGTGTACCGATTGGCGAAGAAGGAGTTAGACGAGTTGAAGCTACAATTGGAGGAGTTTCAGAGCAAGGGATTTATCCGTCCTAGTGCATCACCATGGGGAGCACCAGTATTGTTTGTGCCTAAGAAGGATGGAACAGTACGTATGTGTATTGATTACAGAGCCCTTAATGCTTTGACTATCAAGAACAAGTACCCTCTGCAGCGGATTGACGATTTATTCGACCAGTTGACAGGAGCAGTAGTGTTCACAAAGATCGACTTAAGATCGGGTTATCATCAAGTGAAGGTGCGAAGAGAAGACATTCAAAAGACAGCATTCAGGACTCGTTATGGTCACTACGAGTTCTTAGTGATGCCTTTTGGACTGACGAATGCGCCAGTTGTATTTATGAACTTGATGAACAGAGTATTCCACCAATACTTAGACCGGTTCGTGGTAGTTTTCATCGACGACATTTTGGTGTATTCGAAGAGCCACGAGGAGCACGAAGAGCACTTGAGACTAGTGTTAGAGACACTGAGGAAAGAGAGACTTTATACCAAGCTGAGCAAGTATGAGTTTCTCCTAGATCGTGTCGCTTTCCTTGGATACGTCATCTCAGGAAACGGTATCTCAGTAGATCCGGCGAAGATTTTATCTGTAGAGACATGGCCAACCCCTACCAATGTCTCAGAGGTGAGGCGTTTCCTAGGACTTGCCGGATATTACCGGAGGTTCGTAGAGAACTTCGCAAAGATTGCAGAGCCAATGACCCGCTTGACCCGTAAGGAGCAAGAGTTCACTTGGACAGAGGAGTGTCAGAAGGCGTTCGATGAGCTGAAGAAACGCTTGACTACAGCACCTATCTTGACCATACCTTCTGGACCCGAAGGATTTGTAATCTACAGCGATGCATCCGGGAAAGGATTAGGATGCGTCTTGATGCAGCATGGAAAGGTTGTAGCTTATGCTTATAGGCAGTTGAGGATACATGAGAAGAACTATCCCACCCATGACTTGGAGCTTGCCGCGGTGATCTTTGCTTTAAAGCTTTGGAGGCATTACCTATATGGAGAAAGAGTGGAGATATTTACGGATCATAAGAGCCTGAAATATGTCTACACTCAGAAGGATCTTAATCAGAGGCAGAGACGTTGGCTCGAGGTGATGACAGACTTCGAAATTGAGCTACAGTACCACCCGGGAAAGGCCAACGTAGTAGCAGACGCATTGAGCAGAAGACCTATGGCATTCTTCTTGACTACCCAACAACATCTGTTGAGAGATCTAGAGCAGATGGGTATAGAGGTTGTCATACCCGGAGTAGACGGACAGTTGTCGAGTTTCCAATTGCAATCGACACTAGTGGAGAGAATCAAGGCTGCCTTGCCGACAGATGCCAGATTTCAGAGACTCAGACAGAGGACAGAGGCTGGATTACAGACAGGACTACGGATGCATGAAGACGGAACACTGAGATACGGAGATCGTCTCTATGTTCCAAATGGAAAACTTCGGCAAGAATTGATGTCAGAGGCACACAGTTCCACCTATTCCATTCATCCAGGAGGCACGAAGATGTACAGAGATCTAAGACAGTACTACTGGTGGCACGGAATGAAGAGAGAGATAGCACGTTTTGTGGCCAAGTGCCTGGTGTGTCAGCAAGTCAAGGCCGAGCACCAGAGATCTGCAGGATTGCTTCAACCGCTTCCTATACCGGAGTGGAAATGGGAGCATATCACTATGGACTTTGTTACAGGCTTCCCGAGGAGTCCTAGTAGGCGAAATGCAGTATGGGTAATCGTGGATAGACTCACCAAGTCCGCACACTTTTTACCCTTTAGAGTGGGACAATCGACGGAGGCTTTAGCAGACATGTACATGAGGGAGATTGTGCGCCTACATGGAGTGCCAGTTAGCATTGTGTCTGACAGGGATACGAGATTTACGTCTTACTTTTGGCGAAGTATACAGGAGAGCCTTGGTACTCGCCTAAAGTTTAGCACAGCGTATCACCCCCAAACAGATGGCCAGTCAGAGCGCACCATTCAGACGTTAGAAGACATGTTGAGAGCGTGCATGCTTGACTTCGGAGGATCATGGGAGGACCACCTACATTTGGTCGAGTTTTCCTACAACAACAGCTATCAAGCGAGCATTCAGATGGCTCCCTATGAAGCGTTGTATGGCAGGAAGTGTCGTTCTCCAGTATGCTGGAGTGATATAGGCGAGCGACAGATTCTCGGACCAGAGATGGTTGTTCGGACGGTAGAGAAGGTAAAGAAGATCCAAGGACACCTTCGAGCAGCACAAGACCGACAGAAGCATTGGGCGAATGCACATCATCGACCCTTAGAGTTTCAGGTAGGAGATCACGTATTCTTACGAATCTCACCTACTCGAGGGACTATTAGATTCGAAGGCAGAGGGAAGCTGAGTCCGAGGTACATCGGACCATTCGACATCTTAGAACGCGTCGGAGAGGTTGCTTACAGATTAGCATTACCGCAGACCTTGGAAGGAGTCCACGACGTCTTCCATGTATCTCAATTAAGGAGGTACATATCGGATCCTAGTCACGTGCTTGACCATTCCGAGATCACAGTCGGGCCGAGCTTATCATACCAAGAGGAGCCTGTGGAGATTCTAGACAGAAGTGAGAAGGTATTACGAGGGCAGACCATTCCCCTAGTTCGTGTCGCATGGAGGTATCATGCACCAGGCGAGTCGACTTGAGAACGCGAGGAAGATATTCGTCAACGTTATCCCCATCTCTTCGAAGGACTAGGTACGCGTTAGAATTTCCTTTTCAGTCATTAGCTCTTACCTTACGTATATTTTAATTTCGAGGACGAAATGCTCTAAGGAGGGTAGATTGTAAACCCCCTCGTCTAAAAATATGAATTTAATCAATTACCTTACTGAGTAGAACCCCAACCCAAACCCAAAATTTAGGTATCAGTCTACCTCAATGCGGTATGCCACGACACCGGTGTACCACTCATAAAATAGTTTCAAATGTTTTAAATACACAATGAATTATCTAGTTAACTTGTTAGTTAATTATAATTAAGACTAATTTCACCTCAAGCAACCCTTGTGTAGCCCACCAATACTCATTCCCTTTGGACCAGCCCATCTCAAGGAGACCAGACAAGCCCAAGCCAAGATCAGCCAAATTCTCCATATGTATATATATATGAAGTTCCTTCTTGAAACCCTAGAAAAATCTACACCACCCTCTCCAAACCCTAGCCGACCCCTCCCATACTTCCGGCCACACCACATTAGCCGCTGCCGAACCCATCAGCCGCTGCCCCCGAGTTCCCCATCAGCCGCTGCTTCCCGACCCGTCATCCGCTGCCCCCGAGTTCCCCATCAGCCGCTGCCCCGAGTCCCTTAGCCGCTGTTCCGAGTTTCCGCACCCCCTTCCGTCACCCCGCCGCTGTCTAAGTCGCCGCTGCCGCTGCCGTTGCGATCTGCCGCCGACTGACGCCGAAGCCACCACTAGCCGGAGAACGATCCGTCAGCGAGAAGACTCTCGTCCTGTCAAACTAGGTAAACACCCGACTCACCCTCCTTGTATTGTATCCATATAAGATCATGGTATCGTCGTGTCAAGACTGGTAATATTGGACACAAAATCAGTTAACCCTAACTAGGTATGTGATGGCATATTGATAGAAAAGAATAGAATTGGTTAATAACTAACTATTTCTTAATCATAAGATCTATTGTTAGAAACCTGAAATTCAACAATAAAACTTAGACATCGCCAAGTATGGTTGAATATGGAAACCAAGGACATGTTTCCATACGGAGTAGAAATAGTTTTCAACCATAAACCGATAGATATTGTCACAAGAGAAACGTTGACCAAAGACAGAACATGGGCACACCCTAGCTACGTGCACCTGTGATGCTGTAATCGGTCAGCAGTAAACCTGTAACAATATCTAGGAGCAACGCCATAATTTCTTATGTATGTTAGTGTCTGATGTTAGATTTGTTATATTATATTTTGTTTAGGACCTTTGGATCAGCCAGGAGACATTGCAGGAACCAGCTTTTGGCATACACAGCTCCCGGATACAGGCAAGATACCTTGCTATATTTACTGTCTAAATTAAATATGCATATGTTGTATTGTATTCTTGTTGTTGGTACAATTATGCGCGTCCGAGTTGTCTCGGTTGCATTCGACGGTTATGTCGATGATTAGTATAGATGGACTTAGATCTTAGCAGACTCAACCCATTAGACGATACTCTGTGATTGTCTGAGACCTGACACCTTACACGCACACTGAGATACATTCATATTGGGATGCGGGCTTGCGCACTCGACTAGCTATCGTTGCGTACATCCTACATCACGGCTAGCATGTAGTCAGGATATAATTTAGTGACTTGGCATATAGATTCATGGTATGTACGTCGAGTAGTCGACTTGCGTATCTACATTGGGCGGGGAGGAAAACTAGGAGGCGTATGGGATACACACATTGGAGCCATAGTTCGGAGGAACCCGGGTCCAATGAGTTTCCCTTTATACTGATGCCACGTTCTTCGGAGCGATATGGACGATATACTATACAGATGCCATTTTCTTCGGAGTATGGACGCTATGCCTACGCCTACTCATACGCATCAGAGTTGACCTCACATTGCATTCACTTAGATGGCTAGCACACCCTTATTGTATTTATTTTATTCAGTATTCATATATAGCATGTTGTTTTCTTGTATCTTGTTACGTCCCTCTGAGGACCTGGTACCTTTCCAGATTTAGACGAGGCTTACTACCCCACAGTATACGGCCCAGGACAGGAGACGAGATTCGCTTCAGCCGAGGAGTTGGAGGTGCAGCCGTCAGAGTTTCCGTGACCAGTTGGTAGGCCTTTAGCCTAGATGGAGGGCATCATTATCCTCTCAGCTGATGCCATAGCCATTTCTTTTATATCTCATTTCAGTACTTTATTTCGTCATAGTAGTGGGTTTGTTCCCACCAGACATTACAGGTTGTACTATGATACCTTGAGACTGGTATTTATTAACCAGCATTTTATTTAGTGTTTCTTGCTCTTTATATTGTGGATGAGATTAGTTTACCTGTTATTGACTGATATTGGACATGTTAGTATCATAGGACAGCGTAGCACTCTTCGTGGATCCATTAAATTGGGATATCCTCGGAGACGTGTCAGCTGGCTATTGCCACGTGGCTTGGTTCCATATATTTTTGGGACTGGGGCGTGACAGAGTCGGCCTTGCAGGATCAGTCTCTGGTATGACGGACTCGGGTCCCGAAGGTTTGGTGGCTGAAGTACCCGCCGGTGTACCTTCCTGATTTGCTCCGTAGTCATTGAGGTAAGCTCTTCCTGAACGGGTTGCGGCTAGTACCTCGTCCTCGTCTGACGGTGAAGAAGTCGCAATCATATGGCATGGTTTGCATTTGGAGTTCTTTCTAGACGCAGCTCTAGTAGCATTAGACTCCTTCTCGAGCTCTGACACCAAATCCGGATGAACCCACATGATCTTGCCCCGCCGGGTGGTTAGGGGTACCAGGTCATGATTTTGACCCCTAGCTGGAGGAAGATTGACGATGTTCATCGTGGTCCGAGAGATAGGCGCAACACCATTTGGGACCTCCTAAGGTGGCAGATTGCCAAACTGTAGAGAGATCATGTTGGCTGTGACCGTCTTCTCAGTGTTGTGCAGAGTTATGGCTTTGGCATCGATCAAACCTTGGATCTTCCTTTTCAGTATGTAACACGCCTTTGTCGGGTGGTGCACATATCTGTGGAAGATGCAGTATTTAGGGTCGTTAGTACTGCCGACTTCTTGGGGCCGCTTGAGCTCCAGAAGGGTGATCTTGCCACTTTTGACGAGACATTCGAATATACTTGGGATATCGTCGTCGTCGAAGGAGTAGACTTCGGCGGGCCTGGCAGTCCCGGGTCTTGTTTGCGTGGTTGCCGCAATCTTTGGTCTGGACGTGTTAATTGCCAGAGCTTCTTTCCCCTTGGGACCACGAGGATGGTCGTTGTTGGGAGATGACCTCTTGCCCCTGTCAGAGGCGGAGATCATGATGCCATTGTCGCGCGCTTTGCGACTGTTGTCTTCGGCGGCTGCGGCCGAGATGATGAACGAGGGCCAATCATGGAACTGATATGGTCCTGTGAACACCGAGACTATGAGAAGGAGGTTCTTCCTACAAATGTCTACCAACGCGGAGTCTGGAACTCCGGAAGGCATCTGTAAGGTGGCCTGACGAAAACGTTCGATGAAGGTGCGAACGTCTTCCTTTTCCCTCTGCTTGACTTCAATGAGAGAGGACATAGACATGTCCATTCCTCCCTCGTAGAATCGCGTGAGGAATAATGCTCAGAAGTCCTTGAAGGAAGTTATGTAGTTATCCGCCAAGCTTCGATACCACTGATAGGCTACTCCTGAGAGACAGCCCTTGAACACCCGAGTGAGGAGGGCGTCATTCCCTTGCAGCAACACCGTCATCATACTAAAATAGTTCATGTATTGACTTGGCGATGTTTTCCCTTCGAATAGGGCCATGGCCTGAGGTTTGTACTTCGGAGGGAAAGGGACCTCTTCCCAGTTAGCTGGGTAAGGTTGGTTGATTTCCAGTTTCTTGAGCTGATCTTTGTGCTTCAAGGCATCGAACTGGGCTTTCAACTCCCGTACTGCCTGTATCGGATTTTTAGCCGGAAGCGGGACTACGGAGTGGTGTGAAGTTGGTTGTACCGTGACTCCAACTGGAGGCAATATATTCTCTGAAAGTGGGGGAACTACTGACTCTTGATCTAGAGCAGGTTCTTGGCTTGGATTAGATGGTGGCAAGTCCACCCCCACACGTATCTGAGTTGGCGGGATCGACGCTTGAGCCATGGCAGTTGCGTGCTGGGTTAGCATCATCTGGTGCATGTTTTCCATCATGGATTGCATTTGTTTCAGAGATGTCTCCAGCGTAGTGATGCGTTGTTCCGCGTTTCCTGATGGTGAAGCCTCCTCGCGTTCATCTTCAATGGCGTAAACTCCCATCTCCCTGGGTGTCATTGAAGGATTAGTATAGGTCGCTGTAGAAGTCGACTCTACACTTTCAACATCTGATTCGGGGGCTTGGCGGTCCTCGGCGTCGGAATCAGAAGAGGGCGAAGCTGGTTGTCATGACCTTGCACGAGTGTTTTGGAACACCCCGGCTTCAGCGTTCCTGAGGAGCTCATTGAACCTCCTTCGGCTCGGAGGCCTGGAGGGATGACGTCTTGAGTTCGAACCTCGTCTAGGCATGTGTGAGGCCATGTTTACAGATGCATGCGCGGGCTCCTTTTTCTGAAAAGACAGAGAGTAGCCTAACCGATCGAAAACCGGTCGTCTTATTTTGGAGCAGCAATAGTTAATCATAATTCTATGGCTATTGCAACAGTGCTCGCCAGGGGGCGTAATAGACATATTGGAAGGTTCCCTCTCTTTGTGCTTCTGGATTAGATATTTGCGCAGGTTAGGAGGAGTTGCAGAAGAATATGATTGTTTGTTTCCTCTGCTCCCATCAGTGGTCATGCGGAGGTTGGGCACCATGGCTCTCGCTGTGCCACCTGTGTATAACAGGTTGGCCGTCTGGGTGGCGGATAACCCCCGGGGAGGTTGTCTTTCCGCAAATTGAGCTTGTACTACGCCGAGGGACTTCGCCTGGCGTATTTTGGAGATTTGCTCAGGCTGGCGTGAAGCTGAAGAGGTCCTCAGTCGGCCATCGGCTTCTTGCGTAATCCGGAGGGTATACAGATTGTTCCCTCGCTGGCGTAAGGGCCGAGAGGTTGCGTATTCTGCCGCTTGTTTTCCTTCGTGGCGATCACAACGCTCATCTGGTTCCCCGTAGAGGTCAGATGTCGTCTTGTGCGCGGAGCGTGACCTGTACTTCTGATTTGGCGCTGAGGCATCATCAGAATAGCCTTAATACGCGCCAATGCAAATGTGGCCTGAGTTGGCGTATTCCAAGGAAATAGCGTACAGCGTGCTCCCATAGCTGAGAATAGTCCGATGGCGTAATGTGCCAAAGTGATGATGTGGACGTTTTAGCCGAAATTACGGCTTTTGGAGATATAATCAAATCTCTTGCATTAAATACAGAGATCTGCCCCCATCCTGCACATTAAATGCAGAGGCGTGTCTTCGAAGATTTGCCATCATTCTGCGCATTAAATGCAGAGGCGTGTCTTCGAAGATTTGCCATCATTTTGCACATTAAATGCAGATACGCACCTCAAACCCTGTACGAAGAGCAACTGGTGATGTGGCAGTCTATTTGTCTTCTGCGGAGCGTAAGAAGCCCACGTCTGCCTGTATAAACTAGGCAGCGTATTCCAGAGGCGTGTCTCGAAGATCTGCCAATATTCTGCACATTAAATACAGAGGCGTGCCTCGAGAATCTGTCACCGCTCTGCGCATTAAATGCAAAAATGTGCCTCGAGAATCTGTTACCGCTCTGCACATTAAATGCAGAGACGTGCCTCGAACCCTGTACGAAGAGCAGCTTTTGACGTGGCAGTCTGTTTGTCTTCTGTGGAGCGTAAGAAGCTCACGTCTGCCTGTGTAAAACTAGGCAGCGTATTCCAGAGGCGTGGCGAAGATCTGCCATCATTCTGCGCATTAAATGCAGAGACGTGCCTCGAGAATCTGTCACCGCTCTGCGCATTAAATGCAGAGACGTGCCTCGAGAATCTGTCACCGCTCTGTGCATTAAATGCAGAGACGTGCCTCGAGCCCTGTACGAAGAGCAGCTTTTGACGTGGCAGTCTGTTTGTCTTCTGTGGAGCATAAGAAGCTCACGTCTGCCTGTGTAAAACTAGGCAGCGTATTCCCTTGTATGCGTAAAAGCAGTTTACGCCAAGGAAATGGCACTAAACGACAGCCTGGGTCGCTGTTCCGCGCCATCATTATAGCCGTCGTCTGGGTAGTCGTGCAGTACTCTTTGTCAGGAGTCAGACGTCAGGTTCACTGCATAATTTGATAGGTTAATTTTGGAAAATACGAAGCGTTCCTCGTACACTTCAATGCTGCATTGAAAGCGGGTGAGTTTTACGCCATAAAGGCGATGTAGCACCCTTTTTACGCTGAAGCAGCCTGGACATACTGCATTACGCGGATAGTCCTTGAGCTTATATTTTATGCTGTGCTCAGCAGAAAAGCTCTGTTTGCACGTTGATGGCTCTGAGGTCATCTTTTTACGCTGCCCAGCATCAACATGCTGCGTATAGCTATCCAGCATATTTTTTATGCTTCTACAATTACATTAAGATCATAATGTATTATGGATTTATTGCATGAACGTATCTCATTTTGGCCTAGCGAGTTCAAGAGTTCACACAGGAATTTGATCGTTAAAGAAACTTTTTCAGTGCGAGAGTCTAAGGAACTTGAATCTATGCTCTAATACCATTATGTCACGACCCGATTCCGTAGAATCGATGGGGCGTCCCCCGAATCGTGATGCCGTGCGGGCCTGGGGTTGCGCCCGCACAAGGCTAAAGTATTTTGCATAACGAGCACATATTCAGAGTACGCAGATAAATTGAAACACAGATTTGAAACATGGAAAAGTTCTCTTTATTGATAATGAACATCTATTACAAACTCTTGAACGAGTCAGCTAATATACCGCACGGGCTTACAAAAGTGTTGACTCAAAATGAGATAGCAGTCCTGTACATTACATCCCTTTACTAAACTTCAAAATGTATAGACCTTTGGGCTGGAGGATGGCTTTGTCACAAAGCTGCATTGTGTATAAAGAGTTGCAAGCTCCTGCTTCAAAATGCTTCAAGGACGGTGCGATCAGGATGCGCCTACAGCTGGACTGGATCGGGAAGACGACTTCGGCTCCTCGCTCAGTTCGCCTTGGTACGGAGAACCTGTTTCAACGAGGGTCAGTATGTCAAAATATACTGGTGAAGGCTAGCTAACCGAACTATACCAATCAACACGTTATTTTAATGAAGCATGCATATTATTGTGGGTTTCTATCTTGCCTTAGTTCATTTACAAATAAGCAGCATATAGAATTTACTGAAATAAACTTGCCACCGTTCGGTGGATTTTACCTGCCCGTCTGAACCACCTGCACAATACTTACCATGCCTTCCCTGACACGAAGACACAAGTTAGTTTGTAACAGGTTTAAATATACAAGAGGATCACTGGCATGATTGCCATAATGGACAGGTTATAGTCTCAAGGCAAATTGACTTGCAACGCGGGTGGCGAGCCCCGCTGCATAACATTTTGTCGGGTAACATACGACTATACATATGTTTCGTCCGGATCGGATCGGTCCCAGCGCCCCGGTGACCGTCCACGGAACTCATACAATCCTTGTGCACAAGTTGTCCATGATCGAACGATACGTTTACAAGTTAACAGTTCATGCAGTTGAGGCAACACGAATACAGGACAAGCAGTATCACATAATTTATTTTGCATAGTCTCCCTGAACAATTATGCGCATACAATGTGCGTTCTATACTTAGCACGATTTATAGAATATTTGAAATTGACTAGCATATAATAAGATAACAGTTCACATATTTAATTGACAAGCAATAATATCCAAGTCTATTCCCTTTTTATCTTGCAGTCTTTTAGTTTCTACTTGGTATCGTTTGATCGGGGCAACAAGAATGCAAGAGTTTTAGATGTGAAGACTTGGAAGCAGGGCTAGCTAATCGGGATGGTAGCCACTCACTTGGTTGGTTGGAAGGGAGAAGGAAAGAGGCGCTTCAAGACTCCGCTCGTAAGCCGCCTACTGCCCGTTCACCTGCATCACGAACCGCTCGATCAATACCTCTTCCTCTCTTTCCAAACTCGGAATTGAAATGCAGTTGCAATGAACGAAAATAAAGAAATCCATCTAAATCGCTCAAGGAAAACAATCAAATCCAAAAACCAACTCAAAGTACGAAAGCAACAAGCGACATCGAAATCCGAGACAACAAAAGATAACAGCGGAGAGGTCCCTCCTGACTCTGCCGCTAAGTCGATCCTGGGGGCATGGTCCACTGAATATGGGAATCGATTCCGAAGAAACAAATCCATAACGAGGACGAGTTCTTGTTTCAATCTATCCCGATCGAACGATACCATCTTGTGTTTCTTAGCCGCGCTCCCCGCACCGGGAGAATGGGGCGCTACAGTTAGCAGGTATACTTTCAATCCTAGAAGGATACATTGGAGTTTGATCAAGTGGATTCTATGATACCTCCACGGCAATGCCAATTAGAGACTTTCTTTTGGTGGTGATGAGCTAAAGCTGGTTGGGTATACCGATGCTGATATGGCTGGAGATGTAGACACGAGACAATTGACTTTGGGCTTTGTGATAATGTTTGTTGGTGGAGCGGTATCATGGCAGTCGTTATTGTAGAAGTATGTTGCCTTGTCGACCACAGAGGCAGAGAATTTGCGGCGACGGAGGCTTGCAAGGAGTTGTTGTGGATAAAAAAACTATTGTAGAAAATAGGACTAAAGCAAGAGCAGTACCCTTTGCTTTGCAATAGTCAGAATGCAATTCATCTTGTGAAAAACCAAACCCTCTATCAGAAGTATGCAAATGGCAGGAGAATGTATAGCACTAGAAGGAGAGAAAACAAAAGAAAAGAATAGTGGCTAACCCATTACATAACACATGGCAGGAGAAACATTCCCACGTGAACCCACACCCAATCCTCTCATTGTATACATTTCCTAACTGTTAAGCTATCCTTTCTCCAATATACATGTGATTCCACCCCTCTCAATATTAAATCTTCCACACACTACACACGCATATTCATATATAGCCGACCCTCTTGTTCATGTGCTATACATTCTCAGCCATTAAAAATATTCCCTCCTTAAAAACCACCCATTCGTTACTACACTACACTACTCTACCTCTGACTGCCACCCACATATAGCTATATCATCTACAGGTAAAAGAATACCAAAAGAATGGGAGTCATATATAAAATTACCAAGTTAAAGGAACAACATCAAAGTTGTTCTACTTATGCGGGAAGAAGATGACTTTGGCATGGCTGATGGCACTGGAGAATAGGCCGACGATTGCAAGGTTGTTCCAATGGGACTGGTGTAGATGGATGAAGTGGTGGTTGGGAGCTACGACGTTCGTGACTCAACGCCACTATGGGAGGTGGTCAGGGTCTGGACAAGGACACTGGTCGTGTCCTCCATTGTCAACGTTTGACAAGGCGACAAGGAAGAGAGGTTCTCATGGTCGCGGGGATCGATGGAGGAAGCACGGGGAGGATTGCGGCATTAGCAGTCGTACTGGTTGTGCGCGGTAGAGCGCACTACTCAGTCGCACATGCGAGGACCAAAAAGCTCGATGGTAGAGAGCTCACGCTGCAGTCCCGCGCCAGCCTCGTCAACTCACTGTGTTGTGTGGTGGATTGCAGCACACCGGGGAGTCGACAAGGCTGGAGATGTCGGGGGAGGGTCTTCATTGTACGGCAAGTGCAGTCGCCGTTGATGTTGTCGCTGTCGTGCTACCAGGGAAGGGCGGATCAGCGCCGGCCACACGGTGGAGGTGGAGATGGAGGTGGGGCGGGACCACACGCAGGCGGCCGGCGGGCACTGCCGCGGACTGTGGTCGGTGCAGGGGCATTACAGCCGCAGGGGCGCCGCGCCGGGACGCGATCGTTGTTGGAAAATATTATATTTGATTCATGAAAACAAAAATAACAATGAGTTAGATATACCGGTCTATGGGAAAGTCACGCACAAAGTACTGCCCTAAGAGTTTATTCGAGGTCTATGTGCAGACAATCTTTTGAATTCTCCTATTGGTAAAATCTTCTTGCTACCGGTTTCCCGTCACCACACATGGCTTCGAAAGAATGACCCGAACTTAGCTTGCCCAGAAGAATAATTGGAATAAAAATTTGGAGAGATGGAAATTGAAGAGTTTTGTAGGAGGAAGAGGACTTTTGTGACGATGTCCCTCGACTCATTGCTATGGAGTTGTGGACTAGGTGATGATGGATGGCAACAATGGTAGAATAAGAAGAACAATAGTAGCTACTATTTTTTTTTCTCACCCCTCTCTGAATATATATATATAATGTTTGGTTTCATGATGGCATTGAAAGCCATTCATTTGGAGTTAATAGAAATAATGTTGATAGGAATAATGAGATAAAAACTTGGATGTAAAGGACCAGATTGATGCAGATTTAAATATATATAGCAAGTTTCCAACCTCAATAGTAAATAGGATTTAATGAGAGTTATGGCTAATAAACTTTTTGTAACGCTCAGAAAAAGGAATTTGGGTTTTTTCAAATATCACACAATAATCCCCCCCAAAAAATCAAGTTTCGAAACAGAGTTAACAAGATATGGGAAGATAGCAAAGAATTTCTGGGCAAATGAATACTATGCGTAGATGAGATGGACACAACCTTGAATCTCACTTAGTGATTATTGTCTTTGTCTAAAGAAGTGCTTGATGGACTATGCCTTGAATCAGACTTCTTGAACCAGATTCCGACAATAACACACATAGTACGCTAGAGGTTCTTGGGTCTATCGGGATGACGCTTTTGATTGGCCATGCGCACTTTTCCATATTCATGAGAGTTGTCTGGGATCGTCTTGTCCCATAGTCGCGGCCTTCACGACCTCTCATATAGGTAAGTCCTCAAAGGGTTGGTGATCGGTGTCAACCCTGCATAAAATGCTTGGACCTATTGAGAGTTTTAAAACTCATCCTAACCAGATCATACCAGAACACTGTCACCATAGGGATGGGGAATCATTGTACACATGTACAGCCACTTGGCATTATTTTAATAAGATTTTAATCTCGGGTCAGTGTTCCATAAAAGTTACCTTAGTCTAGCTTGTTTCTACCCATTGAACTAGCTTCTTGGGATCTCCAGTCAGACTAAGTTGGTTTGCCACTGCTGGTGACTTACTTATAGGCTTAACCCCATCCCTCTCGATGATTTTAGGATTAATTTCCTAGACAAACTCTTTATCATGAGTAAACAGGCTCTTTGTCAAGAGATCTATAAAGTTCTTTTATGACTTGTATAGTCAAGAACCATATTTTTGCCTTTTATGCTCTTTTAATGTCTTGAATTGCAGCTGCAAGTACCTGTTCATCTTAGAACTCACAGAAATATGCTTTCGAATTTTTAAAGGCAAATTGATTATCATAATTTAAAAAATAAATGACAGGTACATAAATTTGTATATACATAATAAAATGTATGAGCTATTCAGCTTCAGCACAAGCTACGTTTAGAATTAACCGTTTCAGAGTCTATGATACTCCTAGCCATGAAAGTTTGTTACATGGACCTATCATCTTATGAGTATCTAGGTTGTTCCACATGTGAACCATTATTCATCTTTCGCTGCAACTCAGTGTTCTAAGTGCTTCAAAGAATATGTCATAAAAGACTCAGAAAAATGTTTAGAATTCTAAACAAAAATAATGATATTCTATTTCTTTAAAAATTTTGGCATGACTGTGCTAGAAGGTTTGATTACTCTTAAACTAGACTTAGTATAATTAAAATCATTTAACATAGATATAATTCCATAAATAGCTATTCAATCTCTAGGGTATTGAGCCAAAACTCATTTGACTCTGCTACATTTTAAAGTATGAACTAGTGAACCTTTTAGGCTTGACACTAGAAGATCCATCTTTACCAGTCATGTTTAAATATTACAAACTAAAATTCTGCAGTAATAGTGTATGAATATTAGAGTAATAGTTTGAGTGATTTTTGTTAATAAACCTTAATAAATCTTTAGTCTTTTAAGTTTTGATCAACTTGGATTAGCTGTAGGGGTCGGTTCCCAGCTAGCAGTGGTCCGAAGACACTTAAATACCGTGTCGCTTAGGGCTATTTACACCCGTTTGACAGAATGACCCTTTCGGGTTTTATCCAAACTAATCTTCACTTTAAAACTTAGATTAAAAAGGGATTTACAATATCACAAAACTATTTTCTTTAACCTTGATTATTTGAATGTGACAAGATGAATTATAATGTCACAGATTATATGCAAACTAAAATTTGCCTATCATAATCAAAATATTGTGACAATATGGTCATTTAAGGTAAACCAATCAAGAAAAAGATATTATTCAACATGACCATAATTATCATACAGAAACCAAGAAGGATATTTCATAGACTTCAACAATATATTTGTCCAACTAAATTTAGGAATCAAAAAGTGAATAGAATATGTGAATTGTAATTAAGCATAAAATTATCTTTCCACTTGATCGGAGCAATTCATTACTTCCTGATTTTGGTTTAGTAATATCACTTCAGAAGAAATGTTATTTGGTACATCATTTTTAGATAGTTCAATTATTCTTGCTTCACCCTTAGTATGCTTGAGCCTTTCCTAACAAGTCACATCTCTATTGCTTCTGTCTTGGAAAGATAACATTATAAAGATCATGTTAAGAATAAGTGAGAACAAAACAAAAAATTTTATTATTATTATTACCATCTCCGCTAATATATTGTTCCTTTCCTAAAAATATCTCTAATAATTATGCCTTAAAAAATTATTTTCAGTGAGTAGCAATGAGGTGCCATATCCATATTCATATCAAATACTCAAACAAACCAAGGATAGTAGTGAAGATCCTTCAAGTATTGTTCAATCTTAACAGAAGATTTTACTTAGCAAGTGATGGCACGTTGGCAAAACTAGCCATGTTCAACAAAAAAAATTTAAAATATCACAAAGTAATAAACTTTATTTCTAATGTTACTGGTCATCACAGTCTATCTACTAACCATAATGTTTTGAAAATAGTATCTAGCTATTGTAGATATTTTTAACAAAGATACACTATTTAGAAAATTTTATTATTTATTCTATCTAACGAAAAGTCATAAATTGTAATAGTTTTGATATCGAAATGTAAAATAATATAACAACACTTGAAAGTGAGCCAACATATGATAAGACAATTTGTTATGATAACAATAAAATAAAATATGTATGTTCAATAGATTTTGTTAACACACCCATTATGAATAAACAAGGCAATGAATAAACGTGGCAAGAGATAGTAAATATTCTTTTAACACACAAATATTGTGTGATCTGTTGACACACAAATTATAAAAGATATTCTTATTAGCAAACAAATTTTCTATGATTTGGTTGGCAAGGTTACTAGTGTAACAATTATATCAACAATTTATTCTATTAGAAGTGTGAATAATCAGTATGATTAACAGTCAACTTATGTAAACAAGTATGAGCATATACTAATAATTTTGTTTAACAAAGATGTGGTTTTAAGAAAATTAACTATTTTAGCAACAACAAACTTTAGCTAACAGGATTGAAAGTTTTTGAAATAACATTTTAAAATTATAGAAAACGTTAGTTTTGAAGGAACAATTATAGCAGCATCAATTAATAATATTAGCAACATAATTTGAATTTGATATAATAAAGACCGTTAGCCAACAAGGTTTGAAATAACATTTAATTTTGTTATCAATATTCTTTCTTCTGGAAATATTTATGACCTCTTACGAGAGGTATCAATATGAATAATTCCTTTAGCCCAATAAGATTTTAATAGAAATAAATAGAATTAATTGGCTAATTAATTAGCCATTGGAAATAAAAGGTCATTAATGGCTAATAAAGATCACATTGAAAAAGGAGCACAATAAAGATCCAGCCGATCAAAATTGATACAGCACAATAAATGAAAATTGATTTTTTCCTTTCTTCAAATACACAGCCAACAAAATTATGGCTCATCTAACACTACTCTTTCAAATCAAAAAACTTAAAATAAGAATATTGGTAATGAATACAACTATGGGTCCAACTCCAAGTAGCATGTTACTCTTTAGAATATAAATTAACTGTGATACCTACATAAACTAGGCAGGGTCAAGCAGCATTTATCATTATATTAAAAACTATATCATGACATAAATGCCCTCCACAAACAGGTAGAAGGTGCATTGCATTGTTCATCCTTGTCGGCATACAACTGTCAACTGGGACAGAAGTGGAAGTTGATTAATAAATAAGAAAGTTAACAAATGTCACCTGATCCCGAGAAAATATTCCAGCTAATATTCAGAGAAAATCCAGAAACTTCCCACCAGAAATAATCAAAGGATCTGATGGAATCGAGTCAGAAGAAAAAGGAGTTGAACAGTGTAAATTAACGAGTCCCCTCTCACTAACATGCAAGTTTGTCATATCAACATGTACAACATTACGCTATGAGATTTATCATGTTTGAGGCATATCCTTAGATTGTTGTGCTACAGCAAATCCTCACTCTAATTAGAATTTGTACTTTGTGCAAATAATAAAAATATGTATCACAAAAGAAGCTATTTAATGATGACTACAAATGAGAGCAGTCAAAAAGATTGCAACGCTTTGAACAAAAAATATATATATGTGTGACTAGCTATGATATATTTTTCTAGATCGAAAAGGAACTGATGTTGTTGCTTTTTTCCATTAAATATATCAACATGAATTCCTCTTCAACAATTGCCACAAGAAGATATGAATAATTGGTTCCTTATAAAAGGAACAACTGAGTACTACATAATAAATACCATTAAGGTGTATTTATAATGGAAGTTGTGGTGAGGACTAATTTAAAGATTATATAGTCTAGTGTGATGCACCAAATATTCTTACACTAAATTAAGTTATTTCTGCTAATAACAGTTGCACAAGATCCGACTAAATTAAGTTACATCTGCTAATAACAGTTGTAAGATAATCAGTAAAGATATCATAAGAATTAGGTAATATGTAAACGACTGAGTCAGAATTGATGAACATCTATAGAAAAACATTGTCCAACACAACATATCAAGTAAGAGACACATCACAATATTATATATAAAGACGTAAATAATATAATAATAAGCATATAGATACTAAGAAAGAGTGTGATGCAACCAACAGAAGAATTTTCAGTGGCTACCTGGAATTCCAAAATCCTCAGTATAGTTTTACAATCATCAATATCAAAAGGAAGTAGCACACTTTTATTCTCAAACAAGATATTATGCAGTTTTGCAATCATGATATCAATAGCACATTGTAGCACCTTTTTTTATCCTATGAAAGAATTATGATGGTGCCAGATTAATTATTATTTTGTAATAAACAGGAAATCAGAAATATAATTGCTAGCAACTTGCATACAAACTCTTTCTGTGACTATAGTATTAACAACATGTAGCTCAACTATAGAAAACAAAAATTAATAGAGATGTAATAGATGACTTTACTAACAAGGAAGTTAACGATTTACTTGGAATTATTTTCAATCGAATAAACTCTTAGATTGTTGAAAAATATTACCTTTGATTCATGAAAACAAAAATAACAATGAGTTAGATATACCGGTCTACGGGAAAGTCGCGCACGAAGCACTGTCCTAAGAGTTTATTCGAGGTCTATGTGCAGACATTCTCTCGAATTCTCCTAGTGGTAAAACCCTTTTGCTACCGGTTTTCCGTCACCGCACATGGCTTCGGAAGAATGATCCGAACTTAGCTTGCCCAGAAGAAGAATTGGAATGAAAATTTGGAGAGATAGAAATGGAAGAGTTTTATAGGAGGAAGAGAACTTGTATGATGATATCCCTCGACTTATTGCTATGGAGTTGTGGACTAGGCGATGATGGATGGCAACAATGGTAGAATTAGAAGAACAATAGTAGCTACTGTTTTTTCTCACCCCTCTCTGAATATATATATAGAATATTTGGTTTCATGATTGCATTGAAAGCCATTCATTTGGAGTTAATAGAAATAATATTGATAGGAATAATGAGATAAAAACTTGGATGTAAAGGACCAGATTGATGCAGATTTATATATATATAGCAAGTTCCCAACCTCAATAGTAAATAGGATTTAATGAGAGTTATGGCTAATAAACTTTTTGTAACGTTCAGAAAAAGGAATTTGGGTTTTTTCATATATCACACAATAATCGGTGCTAGCGTGCAGCTGCTCTGTGATCGCAGATGCGGGGCGTTGGTTGCTCGAGAAGATGGAGTATTAAAGGCAGAGAAGAAAATGTTTGGAGAGAATAAGGCTTTGATTGGTTTGGTTTGGTTTGGTTTTGTTTGGTTTGGTTTGGTTTGGTAGTGAACGTAAAGGGTGTTAATTAGGAAGAATTTCATTACCACCAGCAAGACCACTAACTAGCAGCGAAAGGTGGAATAGCAAGATTTGACCTTATTATTTATTTTATAAAAAAATTATTAGAAAACATTAAGAGAAATGAATGTATAAAATGAATTTGAAAATAATTCCTAATATATTAAAAAATTTCCCTAATGAGTATATATATACTAAATACATACAAATAATCATATTTTTATATTTTTAGTACATTATACACACACACACACACAAATTTTATTTATATATATATATATATATATATATATAAGGGAGGGGTTTACAGTAAGTTACAACTGCTAATGAACCAAGTGACCCGTAGTACCCTAGATTTTCATGCACAATGACCAGTACCTAAAATTTGACAGAGCTATAGGCTCAACCTGACTATTTATTGAACTTTTGACATAGAGGCACCAACCATGTACCTGACCTGAGCAATGTGATGACAATGTGAAAGAAGATTTCATGTGACTGACTAATTGACCTGGTACCTTGACTACTTTTATCTGTACTGATACACCTACTACGTGCTAAGCATGTTTCATGTCCTATCTGTGCACCGAGGTGCCACTTGATCCTGATCTCGATTTCTCCGACACAGACATTGCAGTTGGTCAGTAACCATAGCGCGGTTAGGATGATTGTTGATTGTTGCATTATGTTAGGGTAAATCTGGGTTGGGCCTTTGGGCAACAATATGGATTTGTACTGAGCGTACACATACCAAGGTATGACATCTAGGAGGAAAGATCGTGTAACTATGATATGAGATTCCGATTAATAATAGGGATAATTAGGCAACTAAAATATGTAGAGCATTGAGAGGGAACAAAACTTTGAGATCGTGTATGACGGCCACCTCTCAGACATTAGTTCTAGCATGCCCGGCTGGCCACCATCGGATACTGTATATCATCCACAATAGTGGAGGACAGTATCTGGCTACTAATGTTATGTGTTATTATTGATCAGTTAGCATAGTGGCCTTACGAGGGGCCGGTGCCTATTCTATGTGCAATGTATAATTATTGGTTCGGCTAGCCCTGCTCGGACATAGCACGATCTGAGGATCCCTATTATATGCATTATGCTACTGGGATAACCTAGACTTCACATAGAAAGCCTAGGATTGTTTGGCCAATTTATTAACTGGATTTGATTGTGTATTGTATCATTCTATTAGCATTCTAGGGAAGTGGACTATCGTGGTGCGGTGGTCCAAACCTTATCCTTGTTTGGTTGTAAGATTGGGCTATTGTGCTACGATAGGTTATGAACCGGAACTATAACGCAGAACCTTTAGCTTGACCTAAATCAGAGGATGTACTCTATCTCGGAGTGATACGACATTTCTTATCCTTGTTTGGTGTAGGAATATCGTATGGCCTCGATTATGGGGTATACAACTATGATTATTGGTTCATGCATTGCTTATGCTTGATTTGGGTTTTTATTTCTTCACTTGTGCTTCCTTATGGTACTTGCCATTTGGGGTTTAACCCCACTAGTTTTGCATAGACAAATTTAGACCCAGAGCCCGAGGATCAAGCGTATCTTCTCTTGACTGATAACGCACACCAGACGGATGACCGTTGAGGGACATGAGTGAGTTTCTTCTTCACCACTCATATTGTACATTCTTTTTTCTTTTGGGCGTTTAGCCACCGAACCTGTTAGACGGTATGTCTGGACATTAGTTTTTATTACATGATTATACTTATTCAGACTGTAACTGATTTCAGTTATGTGCTATTGTTACTCTACTAGACTATCTTTTGTATGACTAGTTTCTAGATCATTTTGATAGATCATTTGGGATACCTTACTACTTTATCTTACATGTTCTATGCTTAATATTTCTTGTTTTAATGATTGAGACATAGATGTTCTGTGTAACCCTAGGCAACTTGATTGTAGTATGCACCCCCTTGTCTATATAAAGCATTGACTGTATTGTGGGGTACCTTGGTACTCCATAGTGCATAGCTGGCTGTGTCGTGACACACACACACACACACACACACACACACACACACATATATATATATATATATATTTGCTTTTATATATATATATATATATATATATATATATATATATATATATATATATATATAAGCAAAAAAACCTGATTTTCATTCATGAAGAAGAGGGAAACCCTTTACAAAATGTTGTGTATAAACCAAAATGAAAAATATGACACCTATCATCCAAAAAAGACAAAATATATACCCCTTACATAATTGTCTCAAGCGGTATCCCTATCTCTTTGTGTCCATTTTTTTGTTTCTGGCGCTTAATCTCGTGCCCAAGTTGATTGTCGTCAAACTTGTACCCCGCACACCTGCTCTAGTTTCTGTTTTTCCATAGAACCCAAACGATAACCGCAGCCATAATCTTCCATTCCAAAGGGTTAGTCGTTGCCCACCATTCTCCCAAACGGTCGCAGATGCTCAACCGCCCATCCATCATCCACACCCCAGACTGCTCAAAATAGGCTCCACATCGCCCTCGAATTTTTACCCCATGACAAGATGTGTTCTAGCGATTCTTCCTCAGGACTACGACAATAGTGGCAACGTGATGCGATAGGAATCCCCATATTCTTGACTCCATCATCTGTAGGGAGTTTTCTGAGGAGGACCCGCCACAAGAGAAGAGACTATTTTAATGGAAAAGGCTTTATCCAAGCAGCCGCGAGGCTTTCTCTCCAGGATAGAACATCAGTACATCATTAGCGTAGGTGACTAGGGGGCAGCCATTAGTTGTAAAATATCTTCTGAATCTAGGCACCCCACACAGCTTATTCAAACTCCTACTCAAAGCTTCTGCCACAATGGTGAATAGTAGGGGAGATAATTGGTCTCCTTATCTGACTCATCTATGGGATTTGAAGAAACCGAAAGAAACCCTGTTGACCACAGGCGTGAACCAACAATTCGAGATAGCGTGCCAGACAATGTCTATCCATATCTCTGAAAAATGAAGGCTCTGAGGACCCATATGAGAAAATCCCAGTCGAGGCTATCGTACGCCTTCTCCATGTCAAGTTTGATAGCTACATTTTTGCCCCGTTTGTTGTTGCCTATGTAGATGACTAGTTCATGGGCCAACAGGATGTTGTCGACTATTTCTCGACCCCGAACAAAGGCTCCCTGCTCTCTAGAAATGATCTTAGGAAGGAGGCCCGACATCCTATTGGCAATGATCTTAGAGATGATCTTATTGAAAAAGTTCCACATACTTAAAGGCCTAAAGTCAGAGAAAGAAAGGGGGACGGCGTCTTAGGGACTAGCACAAGGAGTGTACTCAACACTGATCGAGGAAGCCCAAGTCCCTGCAGAAAACCATAAACCCCCTCAGGATGTCGGATCCCACCACTTCCCAACATCTGTAGAAAAACTGACCTTAGAAGCCGTCCAGACCAGAGACGTTATCGCTACGCATGGAAAATATCGTGTCCTTTACTTCCTTCATGGTGGTCTTCGCCTTAAGACTTTTGTTCTCTTCAACTGTGATGAGGTTGGGTATGTTACCAAGCAGGTCTTTGTCTCTCTAAACCTCTCCTCTGGATAGAAGTTTAGCATAGAAGTCTGAAGCCGCGGCTTGGATGTCTTCCTGGTTCTGAAGCATAGCCCCTTCTTCATTTTGGACACTATGTATGTACAAGTGTTTCCTCCTACTCCTCACACATGCATGAAAATACTTGGAGTTCTTATCCCCTTTAATGTCCCACCTGATTCTGGCTTTTTGCCTCCAAAACTCATTTTTGTTTCGATCCTTTGTTTCAGTAAGGCCATGGCTTTGTTGAGAGCTCTTCTGTTCTGGCCGAATTCGACCTCCCCAAGAATGATCTCCATGTTGGCCACTTCTGCTTCCGTATTTCGAACTTCCATGAATGCTCCTTCGAAACGTTTCTTTTGAGATGCCACTTGAGACGTCTCCTAATCTTTGTTAGAAATATTGTATTTTGTTTTTGAAAAATTTCAGAATATAAAAAATAAAATTAAACAGATGTTACCGGCCTCTGGAGAAGTCGTGCACGAAGCACTGCCCTAAGAGTTTATTCGGGATCTGTGTGCAGATGTACCCGAAGCTCCTAGTGGTAAAACCCTCGCACTACCGGTATCTCGTTGCCGCACACGACTAGGAGAGAATGACCAGAACTTAGCTCTGCCCAGAGCTTGAGGACGACGAGGACTGAACAGAATATTTGACAGAGATTTTGAGTAAAGAAATTTTCTGGTTCGATTTACAAAGAACACAGACGAATATATAATACAGTTGTGTAACGGTCAGAATTAATTTACGATTAATTCAGCCGTTACACAGGAGAATTAAACGAATGAATCTGGACATAAAAAATTGTAACAGTTCAAAACATTTGTAACATTCAGAATTTAATTCCAATGTTCAGAAAAATAAATGAAAGAATGAAGAGGAGCAAAAAGAATTTTAGGGTCCCAGCCCGAACCCGAAGAGGAAATCGGATCGGCATTCGGCGCCCGCAGATGTGGGCGCGTACCCGCACCCGTTACGCGCGCCGAACCGAACCGAACCGAGCCGAGCCGGGCCGGACGACGGCGGCGGCGCGCGCGTGTGGCCCAAGGGGTTCCCCACACAACAACTTAATAGAGCAAAGGAGAGAAACTAATATATGTACACAAGAAGGCTTTGGTGCATCCGATGTGGGACTAAAGAAAGGAAGAGGAATTGAACTTTTGCAAGAAAACCAAAACCAACAATCCCCCCCCCCCAAAAGGTCAAGTTCCGAAACAGAGATAAGAGTGAAGTAAATAGAGAGAGAGAGCTTCTGGGTAGTAAAATACTATGCATAGATGAGATGGACTACAGCCTTGAATCTCACGTAGTGACTATTGCCTTAATTTG
Source organism: Iris macrosiphon (assembly GCA_036927795.1). Taxonomy (NCBI): domain Eukaryota; kingdom Viridiplantae; phylum Streptophyta; class Magnoliopsida; order Asparagales; family Iridaceae; genus Iris; species Iris macrosiphon. The sequence goes on from JAYESA010000020.1 coordinate 113,181,929, forward strand.
AAGAAGTGCTTGATGGACTATGCCTTGAATCAGACTTCTTGAACCAGATTTAGAAAAATAGCACACATAGTACGCTAGAGGTCCTTGATCTATCGGGTGACGCTTTTAAATGGCCATGCGCACTTTCCACATTCATGAGAGTTGTCTGGGATTGCCATGTCCCATAGTCGTGGCCTTCATGACCTCTCATATAGGTAAGTCCTTAATGGTTGGTGATATGAATCAACCCAGCATTACAGCTTGGACCTATTAAGAGTTTAATCTCATCCTAAACCATATCACACAGGAACACTGTCACCATAGGGATGGGGAGTCATTGTACACATGTACAGCCGCTTGGGCTTTATTTTAATAAGATTTTAATCTCGAGTCAGTGTTCCATAAAGTCACCTAAGTTCAGCTTGTTTCTACCCATTGAACCGGCTTCTTGGGATCTCCAGTCAGACTCGGTTGGGTTGCCACTGCTGGTGACTAACTTATGGGCTTAACCCCATCCCCCTCGATGATTCTAGGATCAAAGTCCTAGACAGACCCTTCGTCAAGTGATCTGCATGGTTCTTTTCTGACTTTATATAGTCAAGAACCACATATTTGCCTAGTAGGCTTTTTATTGACTTGAAGCGCAGCTGCAGGTGCCTGTTCATCTTAGCATTCATGCTTTAGTAGTTCAATAACAGATTTATTATCATAATTTATAGAAATTGCAGGAACAGGACTAAGAGAAACAGGTATATGCATAATAAGATTTTTAAGCCATTCAGCTTCTGTGCAAGTTGTATCTAAAGCTATCATTTCAGAGTCCATTGTACTCCTAGCTATGATAGTTTGCTTACAAGAGCTCTAGGAGATCGCAGCTCCTCCTAGAGTAAATACATATCCAGTAGTAGATTTTATATCATGTGAGTCGGTTACCCAGTTTGTATCTGAATAACCTTCTATGATATCAGGGTGCCTAGTAAAATAAAGTTTGTAATCTAGGGTGCCCTTGAGATATCTAAATACCCTATCCAAGGCAGTCCAATGAGACTGATTTGGGTTACTGGTATATCTACTGTCTCCCAATAGCAAATGCAATATCAGGTCTTGTCATGTTTGTTATATACATAAGGGAGCCTATCATCTGTGAATATTTATGTTGTTCCAAAGGTGATCCTTTATTCTTTTTCAGTACAATACTGTTGTCATAAGGAGTAAGGACAGGTTTCTTATCAAATAACTCAAATCTTTTTAGCATTTTTTCAATTGAATGTGCTAAAGCTAGAGTATAACCCTCTTTGCCTTTGGTCACTTGCATTCCTAAAATTAAGTTTGCTTCTCCTAGGTCTTTCATATCAAACTGGCTAGATAAATAGTTCTTTGTAATATTTATCAATTCCAGTGATGAACCTAGGATAAGGATGTCATCTACATACAAGCATAAAATGACACAACTTTTACATGTACCTTTAGAGTATATACATTTGTCATACTCATTTGACAAGAAACCATATTCACAAATTACTTTGTCAAATTTATTGTGCCATTGTTTGGGAGCTTGTTTCAGGCCATAGAGGGATTTCACTAGTCTGCAGACTTTCTTTTCTTGACCTTTAGCAATAAAACCTTCAGGTTGGTCCATATAAAGTTCTTCCTCTAGATCTCTATTCAAGAATGCTGTCTTTACATCCATTTGATGGATTAGCATATCATGAATGGATGCTAAGGCCAAGAGAGTTCTAATGGATGTGATTCTAGCTACAGGAGAGTAGGAATCAAAATAATCTAACCCTTTCTTCTGGGTAAAACCCTTAGCAACTAGTCTAGCTTTGTATTTCTCTATAGTACCATCGGCTCTGAGTTTCTTCTTGAAAATTCACTTACAACCTATTGGTTTATTGCCTAAAGGTAGATCTGTTAGAAACCAAGTGTTATTCTCCATGATGGAGTTATATTCACTGTTAATGGCTTCTTTCCAGAAGGGACCATCAGGAGACGACATTGCTTCTTTATAAGTTGAGGGATCACCCTCTATCAAAAAGGTGAAGAATCCTTCTCCTAAATTTTTCTCAATCCTATTCCTTTTACTCCGTCTTGGTTCTAAGTCTTGTTCAGATTGAGAGCTAGGTATTTGGACATGAGAACTAGTAGAGGGTTTGGAGGAAGAGATTGAACTTCTATCCTTAAAAGAAAATATGTTTTCAAAGTAAACTGCATCTCTTGCTTCTATAATGGTATTGTTAGAGATTTCATTTACTTCTGAGTGTGTCACTAGAAATCTATTAGCATAGCTGTCTAAGGCATATCCTATGAAAATAGCGTCTACAGTCTTGGGACCAATCTTCGTCTTTTTAGGTTCGGGAATTCCGACTTTAGCAAGGCATCCCCAAACTCTAAGGTAATTAATCCTAGGTGCTCTACCTTTCCACAGCTCATAGGGAGTCTTATCTTTTGTCTTACTAGGAATCCTATTAAGAATGTAACAGGCAGTTAAAAGGGCTTTTTCCCACAAGTTATCAGGAGCACCAGAGCTGAAAAGTATGGCATTCACCATATCTAACAGAGTGTGATTCTTGCGTTCAGCAACTCCGTTAGACTGTGGTGAATATGGAGCAGTTACCTCATGAATTATTCCATGTTCTTCACAGAAGTTAATCATTTCATTTGAGGTATATTCTCCACCACGATCAGATCTAAGGATCTTAATCTTCTTTTCTAATTGATTCTCAGCTTCAGATTTGTAGACCTTAAATCTATCTAGAACTTCATATTTGGTTTTGAGAAGGTAGATATAACAATACTTTGAATAATCATCTATAAATATAACAAAGTATTTTCTACCGCCTCTAGTCAAAATTCTATTTGAGTCACATACATCACTATGGATAAGTTCTAGAAGGTCAGAATTTCTTTCTACAGATTTGAAAGGTAATTTAGTGTGTTTGGCTTGAACACAAATCTCACATTTGTGTTTGTCATCTATTGGAGTCTTGGGAATAAGATCTAAGGTCATCATTCTTTTAATAGAACCGAGGTTCACATGACCTAGTCTGCCATGCCAAACATTTGAAGATTCTATATTAGAGACAATGAGAGAACAATCAGACATTTTATTCATTGTACTTAAAATGAAAAGACCATCTTTTACAAAGCATTTTCCTATAAAAGAGTCATGCTTAGAAAAAACTACTTTATTAGCCTCCATTATAATTTTGTATCCTGAGGCTACAAGAAGGGATCCACTAACTAGGTTTCTCTTGACAGACGGCACATGAAGAACATCATGAAGAGTTAAGATTTTTCCTGATGTCATCTTCAGATTAACTTTTCCTCTTCCAATAATTTGTGCCGTTGAGCCATTTTCTAGGGTCACACCTCCTCCACTTGATTCCTGATAGTTTGAAAAACAGGAGCGATCAAACGAAACGTGAATATTAGCTCCAGAATCTAACCACCGATCATCAGAATGGTAAGAGAGGTTAATAAGGGGTTGAAAGCTTATAGACCTGAAGGAACTCGAAGAACCTTTGTGAAGCATGTTCGCTTCTGGTCTAACTGAGCCCTTTCCTTTGTAGGAGGTCTGGACAGCTTCCTTCTTCCTATGGTAGCAGTTGATGGCCATATGGTTTGTTTTACCACACACAAAACAAAATCTCTTTTGATCCTGAGTCTGACTGAAGTTTCTAGGTTTTTGGTTTTGGTGATGATGGTTTTGGTGGTTAGGCTGAAAGTTTTTCTTCTTCTTGAAGAAATTCTTTTTGGGTTTATAAGAAAAATTAGACTTGGGTTTTCCTTGGCCTTCTACAAGGTTTACCTTAGCTTTAGATTCAGTCTTAGGCTTAGACCTTAATCTAATTTGTTCTTCGGTTCTAATTTTTTTTAGGACTTGATTGTAGGTAAGATCTCCTTGTATATGGATAAGATCCTTAGCCATATCAGACCAAGAGGGAGGTAGCTTGTCTATTAGGTATGCTATTTTATGTTCATTGGAGAAAGATGTCCCTTTGGCTTGAATATGCCTAAGGTATTCTTGGAATTCATGGAGCTGGTCGTTCATAGGCTTGTTATCTACCATGAAATACCTATTAAAGGTTGAAGAATTAAACCTTTCTATTCCGGCATCATCACAGCCGTATTCATCTTCCAAGGCTTTCCAGAGTTCTTTAGCGCTCTTGTATTCAAAAAATATATCATACAAGGATTCAGATAATGCGCTTAGAATTCTATAAAAACAGTGGAAGTCTATCTCTTTAGGGGTTTTTGGTTTCGATGAGGTGGACACTCCTATGTCAGACTCAGTTTCATCATAATCATTTGTGATGGGTATGGACCCATCAATGGCAGAAATTAGTCCTAAGGTCGTGAGCCAAAATTTCATTTGGCTCTGCCACCTCTTAAAGTATGAGCCATCAAACTTAGCAAGTTTTGCAGTAGAGGATTCCTCCTTACCAGTCATGATTGCAGTCTGAAAAATATAAATTTATTTAATAACAATGTCCAAGATAATAGTTTATGTGGTCTTTGCTAATCAATCTTAAAATCTTTAGTTTTTCAAGTGTTGATCAACTCAGGTTAGCTGTAGGGGCCGGTTCCCAGCTAGCGGCGGTCCGAAGACTCTTAAGTACCGTATCGCTTAGGGCTATTTACACCCGGTTGACAGAAGGACCCTTTCGGCTTGTGCCCGAGTTTGTCTCTACTTTAAAACTTTAGATTTGAAGATTTTATTTACAATTTCTTTTTTACTAAACTATTTTCTTTTTCTTTTTCTTTTTCTTTTTCTTTTTTCTAGATTGCTTTCAAAGTACTAAGTGATTAGAAATGAAGCAAATAGTGATAAAAAATTACAATTGACTAAATTATGAAATGTGCTAACAAATTTATAGAAGAAATCAACTTGTTAAATTCTAACAGTAACAGTTCTAACAAAGTTGTATATTGAATCAATTCTAACAGTAATCGTAGTAATTGTATTTGAATTTTAAAAATACTTTAAACAAATTTTTTTTTCTTTTTTCTTAGCACCAGAGTTCAATTCTAACCGACAGTGAATAAATTATAACTGTTAAATTGATTTTTCTAGAATACAAATAAATCAACAGTAACTATTGCTAGAAGTCAAATTCTCTAGAATACAAAGAAATTGCTAGAAGTCAAATTCTCTAGAATACGAATAAATTTCTTAGAAGTCAAATTCAACAGGAACTTTAGAATAGGAATAAATTTCTTGAGTCTGTAGACTTTCTTTTGCTAGAAGTCAAAATCAACAGTAGCTTTAGAATACGAATTTCTTGGAAGTCAAATTCAACAGTAGCTTTAGAATACGAATTTCTAAAACAATATCAAGTTGTGAATACAATTGTTACAGTAAATATTTACTTCTCTAGAATAAATCAACAGTAACTATTTAAATTCTAACAAAGAATAAACTCTTAGATTGTTAAAAATATTGTATTTTGTTTTTGAAAAATTTCAGAATATAAAAAATAAAATTAAACAGATGTTACCGGCCTCTGGTGAAGTCGTGCACGAAGCACTGCCCTAAGAGTTTATTCGGAATCTATGTGCAGATGTACCCGAAGCTCCTAGTGGTAAAATCCTCGCACTACCGGTATCTCGTTGCCACACACGACTTGGAGAGAACGACCAGAACTTAGCTCTGCCCAGAGCTTGAGGACGACGAGGACTGAACAGAATGTTTGACAGAGGTTTTGAGTAAAGAAATTTTCTGGTTAGATTTACAAAGAACACAGACGAATATATAATACAGTTGTGTAACGGTCAGAATTAATTTACGATTAATTCAGCCGTTACACAGGAGAATTAAACGAATGAATCTGGACATGAAAAATTATAACGGTTCAAAACATTTGTAACATTCAGAATTTAATTCCAACGTTCAGAAAAATAAATAAAAGAATGAAGAGGAGCAAAAAGAATTTTAGGGTCCCAGCCCGAACCCGAAAAGGAAATCGGATCGGCATTCGGTGCCCGCAGATGTGGGCGCGTACCCGCACCCGTTACGCGCGCCGAACCGAACCGAACCGAGCCGAGCCGGGCAGGGCGGCGGCGGCGCGCGTGTGTGGCCCAAGGGGTTCCCCACACAACAACTTAATAGAGCAAAGGAGAGAAACTAATATATGTACACAAGAAGGCTTTCGTGCATCCGATGTGGGACTAAAGAAAGGAAGAGGAATTGAACTTTTGCAAGAAAACCAAAACCAACAATCTTCACCTCCCCCAACTGCTCCTCTTCCGAGATCTCCTCTTCCAGACTCATAATCTTCCCTTCTTCTATGTCTGCTATAACTGTCCAGGAGTTTCCCAGTGTAAAATCTCATATTTTTAAATATTATTTAATTAATCAGTTATTTAATTATTTATATTATTTCGTAGTTATTTAGATAATATATTCGTAGTGATTTAAATATCTAGATAAATATTTATTTAGAAATTTTGCACAAAACTAATTTGAGATCCTTGTGGGAGAGTGTTAGTTTTTTTTAGATTTTAATTTGGGTACAAATGTATTTTTATATATACCTTAAATATATATGTTAATAATATATAGTCATAATAATAATAAGTGTTAATAAATAATAAGTGTTATTTGTATTAATAATAATAATATTATTATTATTATTATTATTATTATTATTATTATTAGAAAAGAAAGAATAGAAAAGGAAAAAAAAGAATTAGAAATTAATAATAACCCATACCCAAACCCATTAGCTATCCTACCCAAACCCATTAGCTACCCGTTAAGACCCGCTAAGCATCCGCACAGCAGCTAACCCACCCACCCACCCCCCCAGCGCGCAGCGTTCCCCCCCCCCCCCCCGCGTCGCGTTCTATATATATACTTCTATCCCTAAACACTAACCCTAAACTCTAATCTCCCCCCAACCCTGCGACCTCCGCCCAGCCACGACACCAGAGCCACCGCCGCCGCCGTTCCCCGGAGCCGCCACTAGCCGCGTCCACGACAACGCCCGCGCGAACACCACAGCAGATTCGCAGCAACTTAGCTCTGTTCAGGCCCCATTTTTCGTGCCCTCGCTCGACCAAACTCGACCCCGTCTTCACCGGTATATTCACGACCTATCCCTCTTCCAATATTGTGTATTAGTTTACTTCGAACAGCGTGTAATCCTAAACGAAAATCGAGACAAAGTTGGAGAAAAATGACCACTTTTATTCTCAGAAAAACTTTTGTAACCATCAATGTTTACGGACTCGTATCTCCCACCACAGAGATCCGAACTTAGAAATTCATTTTGCTATGTGAAGACCACCTAACCTAGATTATTTTATGTCAATTATATTATTTTATTTGATACTGTATACAGAATTAAATTAGGTTGAAAATCAGGAAAAACCTATATTTAAAATAATAAAAATTTGTGATACGGAGCGCGCCACGCCAAACGGGACCGACCCGTCGCATACTAATTGTACCGAAAGGCGCGTATGGTATGTCCAGACGTGTGAGCTTTTGCAAAAACTGATTCGGACGCGTGTGCGCGTCGGAATCAACCCGTATCTGCGAAAAGTCCCCGTATCATGACTTTTGTAAAACACCGCACCATTTAGTGAACACTCGTCAAAATGTGACAAAACTTGCGCCATTGGGCTCGTGGTATCGCGCTGGTCCTGTGACCCTAGTTTTACGTGATTCTGAGATAGTTGACCAAGTCACCTATTTGCGGGCCCTATAGTTGACTTTTTGGACGAATTTGTGTTTGGCTCACCGGAATCCAAAATTGGACATACTGTTGAGTTCGTACTGATGTTTAGAGTTTGTTTGACCTATAATTTGTTCCATTTAGAGATCTTTATCCCTGACACATTTTTTGGTGCAAAGTGGCTCACATGTGGACCCCACATTGACCCAAAATTACCATTTGCCCATGTGTCCAAATTGGACGAAAGAGTAATGTTTTCTAGCTATCAGCTTATTCTGGGAACGTTGGTGATGTCTATTTCAGCATCCAGAGACGTTTATTCTGAGGTCGTAGTTTCTGATCCATTGTGCCTGACGTTTGGACGTTACACTTTGCAGCTCTTTTGCCAGGCAAGATACCTTGCCAAATTGCTTACAGTACTTTGCATGCTTATTATATTTCTGTATATTCATTGCATGTGTATTTTCTTTCAGTCATAAGTATATGATATATATATATATATATATATATATATATATATATGTTGACACATACTTGACACATAGTATCATGGGAGGGGAGGACAATCAGTAGGCGTATGGGCTATAACCACTCTGGTAAACCATAGTAACTAGCACGCACTATGGTAGTCGTGTCCGATGGTCGCTACCCCACGGTATGTCGGCTGATGGTGTCACGATGGTCGCTACCCCCGCGGTATGACGGCTGATGATGTTCCTGACGTGTGTGTGAGTTGTGAGATTAGATAGAGTAGCCTACCCATGCCCATACGTCAAAAAGTTGTCCTCATGATGCATTCACATAGATTGTCTTGTACAGCGTACTTACATATTTTTTACCTATTATGCATGTTTACTGTATTCAAATTGGCATGCTTCTATGTATCTTGTTACGTCCCTCCAAGGAGCTGGTCCCTTTCCAGGTATAGATGTTCATGGCTATTCGCATGAGCACGGATCAGGACTTACAACTTATCTCTTCCGATGAGGTCTTACCTTCTGAGCATCATTGATTATCTCTAGCGATGGATCGCTTCACTGATACCTTTATATCATTATCTTATTTATATTAGAGATTTACCCTTCTCCCTTATTTTAGTATTGATATAGTCATTGGTAGTGGATTTGTCTCCACCCGACTATTATTTTGGATTATTCAGACTCATTATTCTAGTTTAGTTATTTCTTTTCTATGACTTGTTGTGTGGATGAGATTAGTATATCTGTCACTTGTGACACTATTTATACCACGTGTGAGTTTATATTCATATTATAACGTACGTGTGTATTATGGTATCCATATATTGGAGTTGACATATACATACGGCTGGCATGCTTACGTGTTCCTAGTCCTACGTATTTTGGGACTGGGGCGTGACATATTTTTGTGGTGGCCCATGCAGGTCGAGAGCATATTTTCTCGGTTACGTTACTGTACCGAGCAAGCCTGCGCATAGGATTAGAGTATATGATCTCATCCACTTAATTGTCACTTTCCTTGATTTTGTTCCATATTTTTATTTGATTGCTTGCATTGCATCTTGCTTAATCCCTTCTCAACGTCAATCTTATCTTCTCTCGTGCTTGATATAGGTTAGGAAGATGACTTGTACTAGGTATATACACTCTAGTATTCAATAACACTATTAGTTAAATTTTTATAAGTTTGGTAGTATGCCTCATAACCTTGTATCACATAGTAATATTTCCCCATTTATAAGGTGTAAATGAATGACACCAACTATAGGCTTTCATAAGAAGACAGTGTTTATCTGGACTATAGAACTTTAGTGTTTATCTAGACTGTAGAACTTAGAGGCTCATACACCCATTTGGTTGACTTTAGACTTAGACAAGAAATTAGTATGGCAACAGTAGAGACACAACACCGATCTTCTTGGTGAACTTAAATTATTCTGTACCTTCCTCCATCATAATCAAGCGTACTCATATTTTTTACTAACTCGACTTATGCTGCTATTATAGCCTAGTTTTGCAAGCTTATTCTTTTATTGAGCTTGTTCATGACATATGTATTATTGGGGGCCCGGACTAATACATTGTCTAAATCAGAATCAGTGCATTATGGTCTGATCAACCTTAATGCGCTTGGTTCACTCTTCGTATCACTACTTTAAGTGGATTGAGATACAGTTGACTCAACTTGTTAGACGAATATACTTGTCCTCTAGACTGGTCAGAATATATCATGTCAGGTACATAATTGTTCTGATTGGACATGCGAATAGGAATTTACCAAAATAAGATTTTAATCCACAACTGTCTTGGCAACTCCCTTTTAAATTCTCTAATCCCTTTGAATCCCGTACTTGTATTCTATCACCTCCTCCTTGAATTCTTTCTTGTTGTTTTTCGTCTTCCCCAATTTGGGAAAGACGAACGTTCGTGCTTAGTATAAGTTTGATACACGGATAGTACTAGATATACCCCATAAGCCAAGCACTCATGATGACAAATAAAGAAGCGCAGGCACAGGAAATCGTAGATACAGGTACGACCTTTTAGTTATATTTGTCATTGTATACTCATGACCCCATTATGAAACGAGATCTTAGGTGCATAATAGACGTAGAATTATATATAAGGTAGTTTAGCAGTTATGAGGATATGTTGATATCCTAACTAGATGGCATATCCATGAAGCTAATAGATGACACGCGTAGCAGTAGTAGTATTCTTTCTCTATCACCATCTCGCCCCTTGGGGTGGCTCATCTTCTCTTTTATATCCATTCCTTATCTCGTGCTTAACTCTTCCTATCATAGTCGTATCTTTTCGTGCCATTAGGAATTGTTTGAATTACTTCAACCTCACCCTTATTTTGTTAGTTAAAAACATAAATGGTTTAGTAAATAATTAATAACTAAAGGATGAGTTAATAATAATAACCCTTATGTATATACACTATAGCAATATCTGTATTCTTTTATTAATTTAACCCTTAAGTAGCATCATTTAGCCTGATATAAATTTGTTAGATTGTTTGAAATAGATCATACTCCTAATAGTTTTATAAAGTTAGTCAAGGCCTTAAGTGTTGCCCTAAAACTTAGACTATGCCTAGGAAAGAGTTGAAGGCACTTGTTACGAACTGACAACTATGACAAATCGCTGGCGAAGTAGCGACAGTTGCAGCTAGAACGTTATAGTAGAGTAGTCAAATTATCTGCAGACATACTGGTCAGGTGGCATGGTAGTATTAGACTACGATACTTGACGGTTACAGAGAAAAATTATAGTTATGAGATTCCATACGGGTATCCCAAGATACTCGACCCGATAAATAAATCCGTCCTACAACCTAGACAATAGCCTCAAGAGACTTTGACTACTAGTAGAATTCTTGTAAGTTAGATAGTGTAGATGAGTTAAAAATAGAATAGTGTATGGACAATAAATGAGGAAGTATTAGAATGACAGACCATGACTTTTAGGAAGTACCGCTAGATAGCAATGTAGTGTAATAGCTAAAGTGATTATTATGAATATGGGTAGTATCAATTTTGAGGACAAAATTTGTATAAGTTGGGTAGAATGTAAAATTCTATATTTTTAAATATTTTTTAATTAATCAGTTATTTAATTATTTATATTATTTCGTAGTTATTTAGATAATATATACGTAGTGATTTAAATATCTAGATAAATATTCATTTAGAAATTTTGCACAGAACTAATTTGGGATCCTTGTGGGAGAGTGTTAGATTTTTTTTAGATTTTAATTTGGGTACAAATGTATTTTATATATACCTTAAATATATATGTAAATAATATATAGTCGTAATAATAATAAGTGTTAATAAATAATAAGTGTTATTTGTATTAATAATAATAATAATAATAATAATAATAATAATAATAATAATGATATTATTATTATTAGTAGTAATAATAATAAGTGTAATAATAATAATAATAATAATATTATTATTATTATTATTATTATTATTATTATTATTAGTATTAGTAATAATAATAATAATAATAATCAATTGAAAATAGAAAAGAAAGAATAGAAAAAGGCAAAAAAAATTAGAAATTAATAATAACCCATACCCAAACCCATTAGCTATCCTACCCAAACCCATTAGCTACCCGTTAAGACCCGCTAAGCATCCGCATAGCAGCTAAACCCCCCCCTGCGCGCAACGTTCCCCCCTCCCCCCCCCCCCGCCCCCGCATCGCGTTCTATATATATACTTCTATCCCTAAATACTAACCCTAAACTCTAATCTCCCCCAAACCCTGCGACCGCCGTCCAGCAACGACACCAGAGCCACCGCCACCGTCGTTCCCCGGAGCCGCCACTCACCGCGTCCACGACAACGCCCGCTCGAACACCACAGCAGATTCGCAGCAACTTAGCTCTGTTCAGGCACCATTTTTTGCGCCCTCGCTCGACCAAACTCGACCCCGTCTTCACAGGTATGTTCACGACATATCCCTCTTCCAATACTGTGTATTAGTTTACTTCGAACAGCGCGTAAATCTAGGCAAAAACCGAGACAAAGTTGGAGAAAAACGACAACTTTTATTCTCAGAAAAATTATTGTAACCATCAATGTTTATGGACTCGTATCTCCCACCACTGAGATCCGAACTTAGAAATTCCTTTTGCTATGTGAAGACCACCTAACCTAGATTATTTTTTGATAATTATATTATTTTATTTGATGTTGTATGCAGAATTAAATTTGGTTGAAAATTCGGAAAAAATCTGTTTTTAAAATAACAAAAATTTGTGATACGGAACGCGCCCCGCCAAACGGGACTGCGCCGTCGCGTACCAATTGCACCGAAAGGCGCGTATGGTATGTCCAGACATGTGGACTTTCACGGAAACTGATTCGGACGCATGTGCGCGTCGAAATTAACCCGTATCCGCAAAAAGTCCCCGTATCGTAACTTTTGTAAAATACCGCACCATTTAGTGTACGCTCGTCAAAATGCGACGAAACTTGGGCCATTGGACTCGTGGTATCGCACTGGTCCTATGGCCCAAGTTTTACGCAATTCTGAGATAGTTGACTAAGTCGCCTATTTGTGGGCCCTACGGTTGACTTTTTGGACGAATTGGTGTTCGGCTCACCGGAATTCAAAATTGGACATACCGTTGAGTTCGTACTGACGTTTAGAGTTTGTTTGACCTATAATTTGTCCCATTTAGAGACCTTTACCCCTGGCACATTTTTTGATGCAAAGTGGCCCACACGTGGACCCCACTTTTATCCGACATTACCGTTTTGTCCCTGTGTCCAAATTGAACGAAAGGGTAGTATTTTCTAGTTATCTCGCTTATTCTGGGAATGTTGGTGATGTCTATTTCAGCATTCGGAGACGTTTATTCTGAGACCGAAGTTTCTGATCCATTGTGCCTGACGTCTGGACGTTACACTTTGCAGCTCTCTTGCCAGGGAAGATACCTTGCCAAATTGCTTACAGTACTTTTCATGTTTATTATATTTATGTATATTCATTGCATGTATATTTTCTTTCAGTCATAAGTATATATATATATATATATATATATATATATATATATATATATATATATATATATATATATATATGTTGACATACACTTGACACATAGTATCATGGGAGGGAGGACAATCAGTAGGCGTATGGGCTATAACCACTCTGGTAAACCATAGTAACTAGTACGCACTAGGGTAGTCGTGTCCGATGGTCGCTACCCCACGGTATGTCGGTTGATGGTGTCACGATGGTCCTTACCCCCGTGGTATGACGGCTGATGATGTTCCTGACGTGTGTGTGAGTTGTGAGATTAGATAGAGTAGCCTACCCATGCCCATACGTCGAAAAGTTGTCCTCATGATGCATTCATATAGATTGTCTTGTACAGTGTACTTACATATTTTCTATCTATTATGCATGTTTACTGTATTCAAATTGGCATGCTTCTATGTATCTTGTTACGTCCCTCTGAGGACCTGGTCCCTTTCTAGGTGTAGGTGTTCATGACTATTCGCAGGAGCACGGATTAGGACTTACTACTTATCTCTTCAGAGGAGGTCTTACCTTCTGAGCATCATTGATTATCTCTAGCGATGGATCGCTTCGCTGATACCTTTATATCATCATCTTATTTATATTGGAGATTTACCCTTCTCCCTTATTTTAGTATTGATATAGTCATTGGTAGTGGATTTGTCTCCACCCGACTATTATTTTGGATTATTCAGACTCATTATTCTAGTTTAGTTATTTCTTTTCTATGACTTGTTGTGTGGATGAGATTAGTATATCTGTGACTTGTGACACTATTTATACCAGGTGTAAGTTTATATTCATATTACAACGTACGTGTGTATTATGGTATCCATATATTGGAGTTGACATATACATAAGGCTGGCATGCTTACGTGTTTCTAGTCCTACGTATTTTGGGACTGGGGCGTGACATGTTTTTGTGGTGGCCCATGCAGGTCGAGAGCATATTGTTTCGGTTACGTTACTGTACCGAGCAAGCCTGCGCATAGGATTAGAGTATAGGATCTCATCCACTTAATTATCACTTTCCTTGATTTTGTTCCACATTTTTATTTGATTGCTTGCATTGAATCTTGCTTGATCACTTCTCAACGTCAATCTTATCTTCTCTCGTGCTTGATATAGGTTAGGAAGATGACTTGTACTAGGTATATACACTCTAGTATTCAATAACACTATTAGTTAAATTTTTGTAAGTTTGGTAGTATGCCTCATAACCTTGTATCACATAGTCCTATTTCCCCATTTATAAGGTATAAATGAATGACACCAACTATAGGCTTGCATAAGAAGACAGTGTTTATCTGGACTATAGAACTTTAGTGTTTATCTAGACTGTAGAACTTAGAGGCTCATATACCCATTTGGTTGACTTTAGACTTAGACAAGAAATTAGTATGGCAACTGTAGAGACACAACACCGATCTTCTTGGTGAACTTAAATTATTCTGTACCTTCCTCCATCATAATCAAGCGTACTCATATTTTTTTACTAACTCGATTTATGCTGCTATTATAGCCTAGTTTTGTAAGCTTATTCTTTTATTGAGCTTGTTCATGACATATGTATTATTGGGGGCCCACACTAATACATTGTCTAAATCAGAATCAGTGCATTATGGTCTGATCAACCTTAGTGCGCTTGGTTCACTCTTCGTATCACTACTTTATGTAGATTGAGATACAGTTGACTCAACTTGTTAAACGAATATACTTGCCCTCTAGACTAGTCAGAGCATATCATGTCAAGTACATAACTGTTCTGATTGGACATGCGAATAGGAATTTACCGAAATAAGATTTTAATCCACAACTGCCTTGGCAACTCCCTTTCAAATTCTCTAATCCCTTTGAATCCTATACTTGTATTCTATCACCTCCTCCTTGAATTCTTTCTTGTTATTTTTCGTCTTCCCCAATTTGGGAAAGACGAACGTTCGTGCTTAGTATAAGTTTGATACACTGATAGTACTAGATATACCCCATAAGCCAAGCACTCATGATGACAAATAAAGAAGCGCAGGTACAGGAAGTCGTAGATACAGGTACGACCTTTTAGTTATATTTGTCATTGTATACTCATGACCCCATTGTGAAACGAGATCTTAGGTGCATAATAGACGTAGAATTATATATAAGGTAGTTTAGCAGTTATGAGGATATATTGATATCCTAACTAGATGGCATATCCACGAAGCTAATGGATGAAACGCGTAGCAGTAGTAGTATTCTTTCTCTATCACCATCTCGCCCCTTAGGGTGGCTCATCTTCTCTTTTATATCCATTCCTTATCTCGTGCTTAACTCTTCCTATCATAGTCGTATCTTTTCGTGCCATTAGGAATTGTTTGAATTACTTCAATCTCACTCTTATTTTGTTAGTTAAAAACATAAATGGTTTAGTAAATAATTAATAATTAAAGGATGAGTTAATAATAATAACCCTTATGTATATACACTATAGCAATATCTGTATTCTTTTATTAATTTAACCCTTAAGTAGCATCATTTAGCCTAATAAAAATTTGTTAGATTGTTTAAAATAGATCATACTCCTAATAGTTTTATAAAGTTAGTCAAGGCCTTAAGTGTTGCCCTAAAACTTAGACTATGCCTAGGAAAGAGTTGAAGGCACTTGTTACGAACTGACAACTATGACAAATCGCTGGCGAATTAGCGACAGTTGCAGCTAGAACGTTATAGTAGAGTAGTCAAAGTATCTGCGGACATACTGGTCAGGTGGCATGGTAGTATTAGACTACGATACTTGACGGTTACAGAAAAAAATCAGAGTTATAAGATTCCATACGGGTATCCCAAGATACTCGACCCGATAAATAAATCCGTCCTACAACCTAGACAATAGCCTCAAGAGACTTTGACTACTAGTAGAATTCTTGTAAGTTGGATAGTGTAGATGAGTTAGAAATAGAATAGTGTATGAACAATAAATGAGGAAGTGTTAGAATGACAGACCATGACTTTTAGGAAGTACCGCTAGATAGCAATGTAGTGTAATAGCTAAAGTGATTATTATAAATATGGGTAGTGTCAATTTCGAGGACGAAATTTGTGTAAGTTGGGTAGAATGTAAAATCCCATATTTTTAAATATTATTTAATTAATCAGTTATTTAATTATTTATATTATTTCGTAGTTATTTAGATAATATATACGTAGTGATTTAAATATCTAGATAAATATTCATTTAGAAATTTTGCACAGAAATAATTTGGGATCCTTGTGGGAGAGTGTTAGATTTTTTTTAGATTTTAATTTGGGTACAAATGTATTTTATATGTACCTTAAATATATATGTAAATAATATATATTCGTAATAATAATAAGTGTTAATAAATAATAAGTGTTATTTGTATTAATAATAATAATAACAATAATAATAATAATAAGTGTTTTAATAATAATAATAATAATAATAAGTGTAATAATAATAATAATAATGATATTATTATTATTAGTAGTAATAATAATAAGTGTAATAATAATAATATTATTATTAGTAGTAGTAGTAGTAGTAGTAGTAGTAGTAGTAGTAGTAGTAATAATAATAATAATAATAATAATAATAATAATAATCAATTGAAAATAGAAAAGAAAGAATAGAAAAAGGAAAAAAAAAATTAGAAATTAATAATAACCCATACCCAAACCCATTAGCTATCCTACCCAAACCTATTAGCTACCCGTTAAGACCCGCTAAGCATCCGCACAGCAGCTAAACCCCCCCCCCCCAGCGCGCAGCGTTTCCCCCCCCCCCTCCCCCCCCCCCGCCCCCGTGCCGCGTTCTATATATATACTTCTATCCCTAAATACTAACCCTAAACTCTAATCTCCCCCAAACCCTGCGAACGCCGTCCAGCAACGACACCAGAGCCACCGCCGTCGCCGTTCCCCGGAGCCGCCACTCGCCGCGTCCACGACAACGCCCGCGCGAACACCACAGCAGATTCGCAGCAACTTAGCTCTGTTCAGGCCCCATTTTCCGCGTCCTCGCTCGACCAAACTCGATCCCGTCTTCACAGGTATATTCACGACATATCCCTCTTCCAATACTGTGTATTAATTTACTTCGAACAGCGCATAAACCTAGGCGAAAACCGAGACAAAGTTGGAGAAAAATGACCACTTTTATTCTCAGAAAAACTGTTGTAACCATCAATGTTTACGGACTCGTATCTCCCACCAAAGAGATCCGAACTTAGAATTCTTTTTGCTATGTGAAGACCACCTAACCTAGATTATTTTCTGTTAATTATATTATTTTATTTGATGTTGTATGCAGAATTAAATTAGGTTGAAAATTTGTAAAAATCTGTTTTTAAAATAACAAAAATTTACGATACGGAGTGTGCCCCGCCAAACGGGACCGCCCCGTCGCGTACCAATTGCACCGAAAGGCGCGTATGGTATGTCCAGACGTGTGGGCTTTCGCGAAAACTGATTCGGACGCGTGTGCGCGTCGAAATCAACCCGTATCCGCAAAAAGTCCCTATATCATAACTTTTATAAAATACCGCACCATTTAGTGTACGCTCGTCAGAATACGACGAAACTTGGGCCATTGGACTCGTGGTATCGCACTGGTCCTATGGCCCAAGTTTTACGCAATTCTGAGATAGTTGACCAAGTCGTCTGACTTTTTGGACGAATTGGTGTTCGGCTCACCGTAATTCAAAATTGGACATACCGTTGAGTTCGTACTGACGTTTAGAGTTTGTTTGACCTATAATTTGTCCCATTTAGAGATCTTTACCCCTGGCATATTTTTTGGTGCAAAGTGGCCCACACGTAGACCCCACTTTTATCAGACATTACCGTTTTGTCCCTGTGTCCAAATTGGACGAAAGGGTAGTATTTTCTAGCTATCTTGCTTATTCTGGGAATGTTGGTGATATCTATTTCAGCATCCGGAGACGTTTATTCTGAGACCGAAGTTTCTGATCCATTGTGCCTGACGTCTGGACGTTACACTTTGCAGCTCTCATGCTTATTATATTTATGTATATTTATTGCATGTATATTTTTTCAGTCATAAGTATATATATATATATATATATATATATATATATATATATATATATATGTATATATATATATATGTTGACATACACTTGACACATAGTATCATGGGAGGGGAGGACAATCAGTAGGCGTATGGGCTATAACCACTCTGGTAAACCATAGTAACTAGTACGCATTAGGGTAGTCGTGTCCGATGGTCGCTACCCCCCGGTATGTCGGCTGATGGTGTCACGATGGTCCTTACCCCCGTGGTATGACGGCTGATGATGTTCCTGACGTGTGTGTGAGTTGTGAGATTAGATAGAGTAGCCTACCCATGCCCATACGTCGAAAAGTTGTCCTCATGATGCATTCATATAGATTGCCTTGTATAGTGTACTTACATATTTTCTACCTATTATGCATGTTTACTGTATTCAAATTGGCATGTTTCTATGTATCTTGTTACGTCCCTCTGAGGACCTGGTCCCTTTCTATGTGTAGGTGTTCATGACTATTCGCATGAGCACGGATCAGAACTTACTACTTATCTCTTCCGATGAGGTCTTACCTTCTAAGCATCATTGATTATCTCTAGCAATGGATCGCTTCGCTGATACCTTTATATCATCATCTTATTTATATTGGAGATTTACCCTTCTCCCTCATTTTAGTATTGATATAGTCATTGGTAGTGGATTTGTCTCCACCCGACTATTATTTTGGATTATTCAGACTCATTATTCTAGTTTAGTTATTTCTTTTCTATGACTTGTTGTGTGGATGAGATTAGTATATCTGAGACTTGTGATACTATTTATACCACATGTGAGTTTATATTTATATTACAGCGTACGTGTGTATTATGGTATCCATATATTGAAGTTGCCATATACATACGGCTGACATGCTTACGTGTTTCTAGTCCTACGTATTTTGGGACTGGGACGTGACATACAGCGCCAACGTCAAAGATCCTACTCCAACACAAGTAGCATAAGGATCTCTATCATATGTTCCTTCTGAATTATCTTCACGAACTGAGACAATAAGCCCTGCTATGTCTCCCTCAACTTTGGTGCCTGGTACTCTCTCTTCATTGTCCCTAACCGCCAATATTATTCCTTCTCCCTCACAGACCACATTCACAGAGGTAATCCCACACAAAGACCCATCTTCCACAGAAGCTACTGCAGCAACATCTCCTCTAGTGACCACCTCTACTACTTCAGCAACTAGTTGGATTGGTATTCTCTCTGCAGTTTCTACCAGCGCAGCCACTACTTCCGCAGACTCACCTTCATTGGCCAGTTCTCCTTCCTCGAGCACTGGTTTTAATGGCACTCTCTTCTTAAGAATTGGATTCATCTTTTGCTTGTTGGCATGAGTAAATGATCCCCCCTGCTCTAAGCCATTTTTTTCTCTTGCAGGTTGTGAAGTCTGCACCGTTTTTCCCAATATTAGATTTGAATCAATTGGCTATGCAAAAGAAACTCTTTATTATCAATATTGAAGTGAAGAATGAGGTCATTGATGTCATGATTGACACAGGAAGCCAAAAGAACCATATTTATTTGTACCAACACTATCTTGTAGGGAGGAGGATGAGATGACTTGAGTTCTTGGTGACTAACCGAGGCTTTTTTGTACTAACGCTGCCTAGTTCATTTTCATTAAGTACTTAAGGTCCTCTATGTTTATACATCAGGGCACCCAATGATATCCACTGAGGCAGACGCGTTGTCAAATGCCAGGGGGATGCCAATGCACTCCGCTATGTTAAACAGGGTAGACTTGGTGAAGAGATGTGGGGGCAGATCTGGCAGCGCCAACCACACCAAAGCGAGGGGCGATTCTACGGAAGGGGAAAATTAGGCGTCCATTTAAAAACCCGCATCGGGTTGCTTGCTATGTGCCAGGCCTCCTTCGACTTTATGCATAGGAAATTCTCTTCCAGGGAAGGACGGATCAGAATGTGTTTGTGAGCTAGGATCCCAATACGAACCTCGTCGTGAAAGCCCATTGCCCCAAAGGAGGAGCGGACAGCTGCCAAGCGCGGCAGACCATGTAAAAACTTACCCACGAGAGCCAATCTGAAAGGGACAACGGACTGCGCCTCGTTTAAGGCATCAAAATCAATGGCTGGAGCGCCCAAGTGTGTGAGACTTCCTAAATGGGATGGACGGGGATACCTACGCTGAAACTCCTTTCGTAGCCACCACGTATGAGCGGGCCACCGAAGGGGCCGACTTGGGGTCCACCGATGATGACAGAGAAGGGGAGTGGGAGCAGGAGAAATGATCTTGAGGGGAGTAGAGATAGGAGGAAAGGGGGAAGCCGCCATAGGCCCTCTCCTTCGGCCGAGGGGCGGCCGGAGAAACAAAGGCGGACGCGCACAAAGGTGGCGTAAGGGGTAGCATACCTAGGGATTTTGTTATATATATATATATATATAGAGAGAGAGAGAGAGAGAGAGAGAGAGAGAGATAGAGAGAGAGGAGTGCTATAGAACTATCCGGGTGGTTTTATATTATAGAACCACCCTATGTTACATGGGTTAGATTTGGATTGGGTGGTTGAGATTAAAAGGTGGTGGGGTACATTTTAATCTCAACCACCCAATCCAAATCCAACCCATGTATCATAGGATGGTTTCATAATATGAAACTACCACCCGGATGGTTCTTGAATATTTCTAATATATATATATATATATATATATATATATATATATATATATATATAGTGTAAATTAACAGCAGATTATTAGTGTTATATTAGAATAATTTTATGTGTAGGATTTAGAAACTACTTACCTACATAAGTACTATGAGTTGAGTCGAATCTAAGTAACAACTGTTAGGACCAAGTTTAAATATCAAACCATATACATTAATATGATTTAAGTTAATTTTTAATTTAGGTCTATTTGTCTTGGACTCAGTGCCAGACCCATATTCTCATCTCATGACCACATGCAAGTACTTACTATCAGTTTTATTTACTTTATGCATGTTGTATATATATCATGTTCTCATGTTCATATACTTGTCTCACACATTATGAGATTAGAAATAATTTCACACCATGATTATTGTTCCTTGTTGATTGTCTTACCTAGCACCTAGACAAACCACATGAATGCTAGCATATCATCATCTGACGTGCCTTATGTCCAAAATCACATGAATACTAGCATGTCATCAACTGGTGTGCCTTATTACTCGTTTAGGCCTTACATGCTTAGTTACTATTCTAAATAAACATGTCACAATTATTCTTGGTATCTATTTGTATAATTCCCTGCATGTATCAGCTGTTTATTCTCCTCTATTTTCATGGTTGATTTTTATATTTCCTTACTTGTTTTTTTATTACTTAATCATTGTAGTGCCCCGCTCCGCGTAAGCACTATGTACAAGTGATATCGCTTTGCTTGCTGGAGCGGAAGCCTTCTCTAAGTGTTCTCCGATCGAAACACAAGATGATTAATCTATGTGAGTGGGCAGAACTTCATTCTCTGATTCTTGCACGTCTTAATAATGAATATAAGTTTTTATTATGCTTGTTTGCTTAATAAGATAATATTCGCATTGGAAATGATAGAACGAGAACCTGCATGCTTAACTAGAGAACTTGTATGCTTGTCTAAAAAGAGAGAGAATCTTTCCAAGCTAAGTCAAGATAGAAAAAATATTGCATGCTTAGTTACACTGACACTGCTATCTAACGAACCATTGCCATGCTAAAAGATAAGTAAAGAAATTGCTTGAACAAGCCCCTTTGTCATATGCTAAGTAAGAGTAGAATTGCATGCTTTAATAAAAAGATATAGAAGAACTACTATTATGCTTGCTTACATAGAGATTTCTCGCATTCATATTCCCTATCGTACTGAAAGAGATAAAATTGCATGCTAGTTATTATGAAAATTGTTATCGTGCTTGCTAATATATGTTTCGCTTGCCTATTTCCTTATATTGAACTGCTAAAAGTGATTGATTCGTAAGCAGAGACTAATAGTGCACCATGAGGTACGATCATTGTGATCTAGTGGGGTGTGCTATTAGTTGTGTGCGAAGAAGATTGAACCTATCGCTCGTTTTAAAAAGAAGAAAAGATATATTTTTCTTGATCATTGATTGCTTGCATTATAGATATTTCATGTCATGCATTAGTCTCGGACAACTTGTGCAAAAGGTTTTATCTCTCGAACGGTTCCTGGGGCACTGGGAATCGCTCAATCCGGAAGAGATTTTTGTTTCACCCTGAGGATACGGTCTACGGGGTCTAGTGGGGTGATGTATCTATTAGTGTTGTGTGGAACCCATGATATCATATCTGCTAGTATTCGTATGTGCTGGTGTAGAGCTGAACCTTAAGTCACAGCTGCCGACATATGCGCGTGCTAGTGCAGAGCTGAACCTTGAGTCACCATTGCTAATCATGGGGATACCCATGGACCATCATATAGTTAGGACGCATGCTAGGTTAGCCTTCTTGCATACCTAATTGTTTGATGCAGAGACGGATAGGGAATATAACATATATGTTTATGCAAATTGTTGCTGACTTGTATGTCTGCTGCAAGGATAACCGTTCGGCAAAGGGTAATAATCACTGAATATGTGATGTATTGATTTTTGATTATGCTTTGAATCTCGTTTAGTCCCTAGACTTGCATATTTCATTTGATGTTCACTGCTGCCCCTAGTATGAATTGATCAGTCCACTAGAATAACTTGTATTCCTAAAGAGTTAGTAAATATGGTGCAGGATACATGTTGTGCACTATACGATAGAATATTGTCCGTATTGTATGCTTAAATGTTTGAATATGCAAACTATTCCCAAAGCTATATTTTCGAAAGCAGTAAACTGACTCTAACCCTGTGCTGCATAAAATGAACCTAGGTAAAAGTAGCAAGATCACTAGTAATGTAATATGTTGCCACATGCTTACTTACTGTTGGTTTCAGGGAGTGTTTCTTATGTTCGTTGATTTTATACTCACCAGTACTTTTTCCAAAGGGCTGACCCACCAACAGTTTATTTGTTCGCAGGTGCTGGATCGTCTAAAGAAGCAATAGTCGTGCCTCATCCCTAGGATCCGAAAATCTAGAGTCAATGCCTTGAGCCGTATCGAGTTGTGCTTTGAGCTACTTTTGTATAAAGGTATGTAATGTATGGAACGATGCCATTGTATTCGAGAGAGTGCTTGAGCGATTTATAACCTCGTCTTAGCGCCGCTTGTAACACTTTTGAATATCAATAAAGATGCTTGTTTCCTTATTTTATTGTGTTGTTTACTTTTCTGCAATATGTGCCGCTGCTTCCGTCTTGAATAGCTTACTTGCCCTTGCTCAAGCTTTGGCCTTGTGCAAGCGCAACTTAGGCTTGCACGGTATCACGTCCGTGCGAGGGCGGTCAGTCCCGCAAGGACCCAAGCGAGGACGAACGGCCCTGCGGGATCGGGACGTGACATAATGGTATTAGAGCAACTCGATTCTTTGCCCATTCTGTTGCTTTCGACTCAAAGATGTCCCAGATATGTGCTGCAATGAATGTTCCATACAATAAGTCCATAGATATTCTCAAAGGTGCGCACAAAAGTTTTCTTGTTTGCTTTCTTGTTGATTGGAGATGTAATTTCGTGATTATTGATTTGCTTCTATTTTTTTCGATTGAGGATTGTGAGGGATGAGGACTATCGTTGCTCTGGATTTTGTAAGTTTCTCCTTGACTTTCGAGGACGAAACTTTTTGTCAGTGGGTAAGTATGTAGTGTCCCACTCCGCATAGGCACTATGTATAAGTGATATCATATTACTTGCTCGAACGAAAGCCTTCTCGAAGTGTTCTCCGATTGAAACACAAGATGATTGATCTATGTGAGTGGGCAGAACTTCATTCTCTGATTCTTGCACGCCTTAATAATAAATCTGAGTTTTTGCTATGCTTGTTTGCTTAATATGATAATGTTCGCATTGAAAATGATAGAACGAGAACCTGCATGCTTAACTAGAGAACTTGTATGCTTGTCTAAAAAGATATAGAACCTTGCCATGCTAAGTCAAGATAGAAAAAAAAAATGCATGCTTAGTTATACTGACACCGCTATCAAATGAACCCTTGCCATGCTAAAAAGATAAGTAAAGGAATTGCTTGAACAAGCCCATTTGTCATATGCTAAGTAAGAGTATAATTGCATGTTTTAGTAAAAAGAGATAGAAGAACTGCTGTCATGCTTGCTTACATAGAGATTTCTCGCATGTTCCCTATCGTACTGAAAGAGATAGAAATTGCATGTTAGTTGCTATAAAAATTGTTATCGTGCTTGCTAATATATATTTCGCTTACCTGTTTCCTTATATCGAACTGCTAAAAGTGATTGATTTGTAAGAAGAGACTAATAGTGCGTCCTGAGGTACGGTCATTGTGATCTAGTGGGGTGTGCTATTAGTTGTGTGAAAAGAAGATTGAATCTATCGCTTGTTTTGAAAAAAAAAAGATATATTTTGCTTGATCATTGCTTTTTTGCATTATAGATATTTTATGTCATGCATTGGTCTTGGACAACTTGTGCACAAGGTTTTGTCTCTCGAACGATTCCAATGGCACTGGAAATCGCTCGGTTCGGAAGAGATTTTTGTTTCACCCTGAGGATACGATCCTACAGGGTCTAGTGGGGTGATGTGTCTATTAGTGTTGTGCGGAACCCATGATGTCACAGCTGCTAGTATTCATGTGTGTTGGTGAAGAGCTGAACCTTAAGTCACAGCTACCGACATACGCGTGTGCTAGTGCAGAGCGGAACCTTGAGTCACTGTTGCTAATCATGGGGCTACCCATGGACCATCATGTAGTTAGGGAGCATGCTAGGTTAGCCTTCTTACATACCTAACTATTTGATGCAGAGACGGACAGGGAATAGAACATATATGGTTATGCAAATTGTTACTAACTTGTATGTCTGCTGCAAGGATAACCATTCGGCGAAGGGTAAGAATCACTGAATAAGTGATGTATTAATTTTTGATTATGCTTTGAATCTCGTTTTGTCCCTAGACTTGCATGTTTCACTTGATGTTCACTGCTGCCCCTTAGTACGAATTGATCAGTCCACTAGAATAACTTGTGTTCCTAAAGAGTTAGTAAATATGGTGCACGATACATGTTGCGCATTGCACGATAGAACATTGTCCCTATTGTATGCTTAAATATTTGAATATGCAAACTGTTTTCAAAACTATATTTTCGAAAGAAGTAAACTGACTCTAACCCTATGTTGTATGAAATTAACCTAGGTAAAAGTAGCAAGATCACTAGTAATGTAATATTTTACCACATGCTTACTTAGTATTGGTTTCAGGGAGTGTTTCTTCTGCTCGTTGATTTTATACTCACCAGTACTTTCTCCAAAGTGCTGACCCACCAACATATCATTGTACCTTGCCTTTGCGTATGCCACAGAATATTATGCAATTTTGGGTACCCATACTGGTTACATAAGAACATTAATATGTGATAGGATTGTCATTTCTTTTTTACTTTGGTGTAATATGTCATGGGATAATTAATTAATTAAGTTTTAGTAATATTAATTCTTGTAATTACTATTTATTTTATATTTATTAAATTATTTTATTATTTTATTATTATTATAATATGTTCTTTCACTTGTTACTTTCTTATCCTAATTAAACACATTTTTCTCCCAGTGAAAGTGCATGAATTTTCGTGCACTTTCTATTTTTTTGAAAATTCAAATCCTATCATAATCCTCTCCTACCAAATAAGCCCTCAAAGTATTGGGTTTCATTTCGTTTCCTTCTTGTGGCAAGTGATGGTTCATGGGTATATTAGTGGTTTGGTAAAGATGCCAATGTCATGATAATTTATGGCTAGGAAGATAGAAAGATCACTAAAATTATAGTTATGTAGTCCAGGACGTGCGTCTACAAGGAGACATTGTATTGGAAATGCAGTGTAGTCCGAATCAAAATTGGCCCATGAGATGTGATATTGGATTGGACCAATATACCTTGAAAGGGAATTTTCATGTAAATCCTAAACCAATTCTCATTATCTACACCTCATGATCTCACTTCCTACTCAATGTGGGACTAAACTATTGTTAGTCTCGAGGCTTAATCAAAGATGGTAGAACTAGGCCAGGAACAGAGGTTCCAGTAAACTTTACAGTCTACCATCTATTTGATCCTAAATTTGTAGTTGAGACTTAGAAGTTCACGCAAAAGGAGTTTACCATCTGAATCCTCGATTACAATGAAGAACTATTTCCAATATATCTCGACTACAACTTATGAATCTAACAAACCAAAAGAACAAACTTTACATTATTTCTTGCAATCGCAGTTGCAAATGGACAGAACAAATTACAACTCGCAGAAGATTAGAAGAAGGAGAAGATGAAACAACTCTTGCTGGAGTGATGAAGATCACCGTTGCTTAAAGCAAGATTCGTCCCCACACGATCTGCTCCTAGGAACCAGCAAGTTCTCGTAGAACATCTAGAAGCTCGTTGTCACCTCTTTTCTGGACTCGCACGAACTCCCTGGATTCCAATGGCGGTAGCAACAAAACTCTCTTCGTCTCTCAATTTTGAAGTAAGTTCTCAAAGCGGCACGAAAAGAGTATTTATATAGGAGGGTGGAAACCCTAACCCTTATTCTAGTCGCCAACTGATTACGGAAAGATATAAACGACTTAAATTCAAATTCCAAAAACATCATATCTGAATTAACGACATAATCTTTCTATAATAGTTCAAATTCCATAATCAGGGAGATTATGCGCCAACCGCACTCACTACGAATATGCGTGCGGCAGCACAACCGAACTGCTATTGTGCTCATAAGCCAGCAGCGCAGCGGCCCATGCGCGCAATAGTATAGCAGCGCATGCGCGTAGACGCGCATAGCCCGCGCATACACTCGCGCCTGCGCCCGCGCATCCTCTAGATCATGTTCCCGGGCATAAAACGGGCGTCATGCGACTATGCTGACGTACTAAGCGCAAAGTGCGCCAACAAAGCACCACTTTGCGTCCTTGAACCCGAGTCCGAGTCCGAATCGCAGCTCCTTTGGGGCTTAACTCCTAAGAAAATTTTCCTGTGAGAATGACAAAAAGCATAAATATTTTCTTTGAGGAATTAATCAATTTTTTCTGGAAAAATACCCCCACATGGCACCCACATGTGCTCCACCACACCCCATGTGCACACCTCAACACATACAAAGTATTAGATTGAGATACCCACTTGGTGGTGTAGCCAATGTGAGACTATCTGTCACTAGTCCAAAGGCAAAAACACCAACAACTATCAACTTCATTGTCACCACCTTTTGACCCAACATATTGTCATCTCGATCTGTTCGACCACAGAACTAAACCGACACGTCCATCCACACCATCATTTGTGTACCAACCACAATGTCTTGCTCCACCTTGGACATGTCATCTCCACCTTTAAAGTCAATTTGTGTAGTTGCCTCCAACATTATGTCTGATTCGCGCCTTCTAGGCCACCTTGCTCATTACCGCCAGTCTGATTCGCGCCTTCTAGACCACCTTGCTCATTACCGTCAGTCTGATCCGCGCCTTCCAGACCACCTTGCACCCAGGAGATCCAATATATTGTCATCTCGATCCGTTCGACCACAGAACCAAAATGACATGCTCATCCATACCATCATTTGTGTGCCAACCACAACGTCTTGCTCCAACTTTGACGTGTCATCTCCACCTTTGAAGCTAATCGGTGTAGTTCCCTCCAAAATTAGGTCTGATTCGCGCCTTGCTGACCACCTTATGGAAGATGCTCCTGACTCCACCTTGAGAAGAGAGCTCGGAGCCCGTATAATCCGATTATACGCATGAACGTTCAACACAATCTATCTCGAACAAATTAGAGCCATCCAAACCAACCATGTAACCATGGACTCTGATACCACGTATTGGAAACGCAGTGTAGTCCGAATCGAAGTTGGCCAATAAGGTGTAATATTGGACTTGGCCCATATGTATTAAAATAAAATTCCTATGTAAGATCTGAACTAATCCTCATTATCTTTATCTACAGCTCAGCGCTCATGAATCAATTTCCTATTCGATATGAAACTAAAGTATCAACTCCATCGTCACCACCTTTTGAACACTCAACCGAAAACGAGATATTTTTAGCGGACAGTAATCTTCAACAACTCCCCCCTACCATTTTAAAAGATCGGGAGTGTTTTGGTCAAATACCCTTCGCATCGCGTCCCCCATCGGACGTTGTAGTGTGTAGGCCTAGCCGCCTAGGTTCAACCCGCAACTTACTTTTATATGGCGCTGACCTGACACAAATACAAGAGCCAATCCGGTCCGGATATATGAAGGAGCCCAAACCTGACCATAGGTCCACCGTTTATTCAAACATGATATATAGGTCCTGTCTCAACTCAAATCC
Source organism: Iris macrosiphon (assembly GCA_036927795.1). NCBI lineage: Eukaryota > Viridiplantae > Streptophyta > Magnoliopsida > Asparagales > Iridaceae > Iris > Iris macrosiphon. The sequence goes on from JAYESA010000020.1 coordinate 113,210,619, forward strand.
TTTTTTTTTTTTGCCATTTTGAGTTGTTCATTCAAACATGATATATAGATCCTGTCTCAATCCTTTTTTTTTTTTTGCCATTTTGAGATATGACCGACTTGTTAGGTTTTAGTGATAATAATTCTTTGACTAGAAGAGCAAAACTAATTATATCTTCAGACTCCAGGAGAACGTTTCAGAAGTCCCAAGTTAGGTATTATAGCAATGTCAGGTACATTTTTTTTTTATTATGGTTCATTGTTCCCGTATCAGCATAACATCTTTTGTTCCAAACCACAATTTATGTGCGCCTAAATGCATCCAATCGCTATTCACATCCTGACATGTAACTTCAACTTACACCATCAGCATAATCTCAGCTAACATTGTAAATCTCTGAAATGAACAAAAATTCTACAGATGGAGTTTCTTTCCCATTTCAATGAAGCTTGGCATGCCACCATTCAAACTAGCAATCTTTCCCCCACAAAAATTTAGGATTAGTTACACTAACCTCTCCTATATTTTAGATTTATTACACAAAATATTTTTATTTTATTTTAAATAATTAACACTGGGACCCTTATGGTAATAAAAAGGATGATTAGTATAATTATTCTTTTACATTATTTTTAAAATAAGGGTACCCGTATCATTATTACCCAAATTGAGTTATAGCATATAATAAACATAAAACATAGGAAAGATCAGTTCAATTAACCCAAAAATTTATTATTTAAGGATCCAAACAAGATGATTGTCCCCCACCACCAAAACCCAACAAGAAGCATTCATGGACATACAATCAAGAATCCTAGGAGTGTACCATATCCATGTGCCTCTCTCTCTCTCTCTCTCTCTCTCTCTCTCATGTTCATCGCAGTAATATTTACAGACAATGATGCAAGAGTGAGAAAATCTTATACACAAAGGACAGCCACTTCAATGACCCATTACAACCAGTTGTTCCGAAATAGTGTACATGTTGATTACAGCTAGTGAAACCCTCACGCAACCCCCTCCCCCTTCGCTTCAAAAGCTATGAGAGTAGTCAGCTGCTCCAAATCAATCATACCTAACCCGTCCTCACCTCCCATAACTCCCTTTTCTTCCGTCTTTATGTTCCCTCCATCCATACATCCAACCGGTTCTGCTCCAGCAGTGGCAGCAGCATTGCATTCTTCAAAGCGGTAGCAGGTGGTTAGGTGGTCGTTTGTTATGCCAACTGCCTGCATGAAGGAATAGATGATTGTCGGCCCTACGGTGCGGAACCCCCTTCTCAGCAGGTCTTTACTGATCACCTCAGCTTTAGGGGTTTTCACAGGGACCTGACGGGAGTAGCTGAACCTGCTGATGATTGGCTTTTGGTTCACAAAGCTCCAGCAGTATCTATCAAATGAACCAAACTCGTCGACTATCTACACCATATTTATTTACAGATCAAGGTTAGAAGCATCAGCAATGAGTAAATCCTACAGTGAGCTCCCGGTTATTTCTCCAGATAAAAGAGGAATCTAGTTTTTCCTCAGCCATGGAAAAGAACTGTAGCGAAATGATAAGGTTGCATTTGCAGCAAACCGAAGTCTTAATTAGCTAGGTTCATAATCCAGTTGGTTGCATCACAAGCACACCATACAACAATTAGAGAGAAGCTGGGAAGCACATCAATATAAAGTTAAATTTTAATATATAAGGTTACAGAAAGAAGTCAGCAATATTTTAAGGCCAGACTATGACAAAAGTCGAGGAAATTAGGAGCTCATCAATACTATACTAATGAATATGTAAAAAGAATCAGACAACAAAATGCTTACAGGAATATTGTATTGCTTAGTTATTACATGATAATATAATTATACCAATGAATGAGAGAAAAAACAGAGCTTAGAGATGAACAGGTTAATGGTATCAAAATGATCACACAAATATTATATTGCTTAGTATTACATGGAAGGGTCAAGAATATGAACAAACAACAGACAGGTAACCTGTCAAATTCGGGCTTTATTTTAGTGAATGGAATTAATACTGCCTATTCGTTCAGGGAATCTATTGGACAAGAAAAACCCCATATGAACATTTAGAGAGCTCTCTAATCATTGATAGGATATGGAAACGCAACATAATATTGGATTTCAGAATTACCATCATATTAACTTATTTGTATTCACTAGAAAATGTGATTGAAGGTTAAAAATATACAGCAACAAGAGAACTGTAAGGTGAAAGAAAGAAACATAATAGGAACCAACCTTGAGCAATTCACGTGCATTTTCTATGATGGCACGTAATTTTGGCTCCGACAACAGGGAGCTTGCAGTGCTTCCTGGTGCTATAATCTTCTTCTCATTTAATTTAGAGACCAAAACAGGGTCAAAATCCATGAATACCTCCCTGTCGGAGATTATTAGAGAAAAATTATGATATTATGTTCCCATGCCTCAGTAGTACTCGTAACTAGTGAGCAGCTCACCTGAATATGTGCCTTTTACTGAGAATAGCCGGCCACGTAAGCTCAGCCAATGCACTTGACAGCACAAGTAATTCAAACAGTTTCCTAAAATATGTCACCAATAGCAACACTCTTGTCATTCTGTGCCACTTAATTTTACTTGTTTGAAAGAATGAGGTAAGTATTGGGATTGCGTACTTATCATCATGGAGAGGAACTCCCCATTCTTCGTTATGGAAAGAAACATAGCACGGATCTGTTGGAACGCATTGCAAATTAAGTGAGCAAAAGGAACGTGGAAGAGCTATGATTCTAAACAAGGACACATAAAGTTACGTTTAAAAATAACTGGTACGATCTTAACATATATTAGTCCAGGCACATGCAATTTATGTCAAGTACACAGTAGCACCATGGAACCATGAAAGTATAATGTACAGATACAGTAAATTTGTATCCTCTCTGCTTAGTTATCATGGGCAAGTTACTTAAACTTTATGCATTAATTGCATTGCACAAATTGCTTCAAGCCCAATACATATCTAGAAGACTAATCAGTATCCCTTTTGTTTTGGGGTGCTGTAGATACTACCTTATTTGAACTTGAATCTACCTATCAAGTGTATGAGTAATTAGGTTTGAATAAACAAAATGGCTAATGAACTATGCCACAATTAACTTGCAAAAAGAATTCATTAAAGAAAAAGTGATTTGAACCAGAAACCAAATGCAAATAGAATCTCTTGAGAAGAATATGATCCACATTGAATGACAATCAGATACCTCAAAAGGTTTAAGATCCAGTAGGAAAGTTTAACGGACACTTTGTATAAGTTTTATGCCACACTCAACAAGATAACAAACTCATCATTGTCGCCTTTTTCAATGAAATTCGACTCTGAAGCACAACTCTAAATTGACAAGGAACAATTGTAGCATCTGACCATATTTTCAATTACTTGTGAATCTAAGCATTAATTCTGACCTGGCACAAATTTCCTAACAAAAGAAACAATGGACAAGATAATCTTCCTACATATTCTAGAAAGTCAGACGACAAAGAGAAAAGCATACCTTTTTTCTGTCACAGAATAAGTTCACCAACCAAGGAACAACTCTCAAAATTCTCCTGAAGGCTTCGGAAATTTGAAGAAAGGGGAAGAAGAAAAAATCACTATAGAGCAAGGTTCAAAGTATCGGAATCAGACCATTCCGATGAGTATCGTATTGGCAGTTTCGGATCGGAGTATCGGATTTTTTTGGTATCAGAAAGCAAATAACTATTAGTAAATTATTAACATTTTAGAAAATATATTTTATACATTTAGGCATAATTTTAAGTATTTTCAGTGTCGTTTCTTTGTAGTTTTGAAATTGAATGAAGTAGCAGTCATCCTTGCCGATTGATTTAAATGCGATAGATAAGTTTTCCTCTTTTACATACTTTTACAACCTTACTATGCTTTTACACCCTTGCTAATTGGTTTTCGTTCAATTTTCTTTGCCGAATTGATCGGAAAAGAGACCCCCAATGTCGGTATCGGTCAGTATCGGATATCGGTCGGTATCGGATTGGAACATGCCAAACCGTATTGGTATCGACCGTACTGCAAACTATGCTATAGAGTACTGCATTTATCTCTATCGCAGTGAATATGATGTTGCATGTAAACTGTGGATCTTTTCTAATTCATTTAACTTCTATATTTTCATGGGTATACCTGATCGAAATAAGTGCAAAGGTTCAGGAACTTTTGACAAAAACCAATCACATACGATAGCACCCATAGAGAACTTCTATTATTCAGCTTATCGGAAAAAGAATAATTTTGCTCTTTATCCAACTCTTGCCATGAAGCTAATACTTCCGTAATTAAAAAAGAAATAGTTCAAATCGATGGTAGTATCAGAAACCTGTATCCCCACCACCATCTAAATTCAGACCAAGAACGTCCCTCTCATTTTAGGGTGACAGGATCATATGGTTCAAGTTTATTTATGGGACCTGGAAAAGCAGCAAAAGATTTATCATACAATATCCTCAACCCACCCCATCCTTGCCTCATCCACTCACTGATACCACCACCCTCCACCACCTCTGATGTTGGCGCCCCATTCATTGCCCTCCGGTATTGTTGTCCCTTCCTTTATCACAATGTCAACCTTTGCCTTCCTCCACTGTCCCTGCACTTCTTTAGTCATACCATATCCTCCTCAACCCACCCCATCATTGCCTCATCCACTCACTGATACCACCAGCCTCCACCACCTCCGATGCCGGTGCCTCCATTCATTACCCTCCGGCATTATTGTCCCTTCCTTTGTCACAACGCCATCCTTTGCCTTCATTGCCATTGCACTTCTTTACTTTACAAAAGCTTTAATTGGGAACACAATAGGCAAACATGGTTCTTGTGTCTTGGAATTCTGATTTGATTAGTCCACTTAAAAGACAATTGCTGGAGCATACATTTGTGCTTAACCAGTGCATCCAAAGGATCCACAACTCCAGAAGCTAGGAGTATGAAGCCCCTCGTGATTCATGCTCACTTAGGCATACCCCTAGTCCTAGCGGCTCCTTTAACTACTATCTAATTCTCCTTTAACTACTATTTTCCCTCATGTTACACCACCAACTTCCCAGAAATACCCACATTTTTATTCATAACTTCAATCTATTTTAGCACTCTCATTTAGCTATGCTAATTCCGCCTAAAGGTGCAATCGAGAGCTATAAACTCTTTACAATTGTAAATAACAATGCAAGGTGTTCGACCATACAGTAATCATATATGCTCCTTGCTAGCTAGAAATATTAATGTTTTGTTATCTAGAAGATCAAGTGATACCTCTACCACCAGTAGGAAATAAACAATATAAAATTACCAACTTTTGTCTCATAGACCAACAATAAGAGAAGCAGGTAAATGATTAAGCAACTCAACATGCCCTAACACAATTCTACATGGTCAAACAAATTCTGAGAGCAGGTAGATAACTAAATCGTACCAGTATTTGCAGTGACCCACCCACATCTCCGCTTCCCGTCCACCGACTCCACCGGAGGCAGAGAAGGCACCAACCTCTCCACCCTCGCCGCTGCCGCAGCCACCACCTTCTCCACCGCCGTGGCCATGGCCGTGGCCTCCCTGGGAGCCCTCTCCCTCCTCCTCCCTAGCGCCACGTTCCTCCCGATCCTCCCAGTTGACGCCCGGCTGCAGAACGAGTCCACCGAAGCGTCCGAGGAGCAAGACGCATTCAGCGACAGGTTCGAGTGTAGCAGCCACTCCTGCCGGCGCAGGGCCGGAATCTTGTCCGGGTCCCTCTTCTTCTTCACCTCCTCCGGAGGCTTCGTCGAGGGCTTCCTCGTGCCGGACACGGACCTAGCCATGTTCCCGGCCGGCACGAGCACAGGCCGGTTCATCGAGCGGACCCTCGGCGCGCCCGACATCCGGGAAGAATCTAAATTTCCTCTCTCCCTCTCTTTTTCTTTTCCTCCCTTTCTTCAACCAGCTGTTCACCTGCTAGGAAAAAACTAATATTTCCTCGATCCCAACATAGTTACCGGTAGGTGGTAGGTCGGGGTCGCGGACGTCGCGGTCTGAGTAATATTTTCCACAAGGAAAAGTTCCAGATTCGTAAAGCCCTCGCCTTTATCGCATCCAACGCCGATTCCACCTATTTTTCATTAAAAATTCCCAAACCCTAAAGGTTAGGGTTTTGCTCCACGGCCACTTCCACAAGAAAAGAAAAGAAAAAAAAACCCTAAATTGAGCTAAATTCCGAGCGGCATTGCTAGAATTGGGCGTGAACCCTAGAAATTTGGGGGCAGCGGAGCTAAGAACTGGGGATTGATTTGAAGTTCGAGGAAAGACTAGCGTGTGGGTTGCTGGTTTTTATTAAGGGTGACCGACTGGTGACGGTGGGTGGGAGAGTAGTGACCGGCTGTAGCCAGTGGTCATCCTTTGGAGTTTTGGACATTCGTGTTTATTACGGTATTGCCCTCCTTAATGATTGGTTGATTAATGGCATTACCAAATGAGAAGATTAGTCAGTCAGACATCTCCAATGGGTTTCTTCTCTCTTGTAGAATTTCTTTCTTACACAACTTCTTTTTCAACAGTAATTTTTATTTCGATTTTTATCCTGCTGTTAGAAATTTTTACAGAATTCTCTCATAGAATTTAATATTTAGACTACTTTCAAATTAAATTATTAAATTAAATATTTTACTTTTTGTCACGTAGGATAGAAATTAAAAACTATTAGAAAGTATCTTTTTTTTTTTGCAATTTTTATGTAAAAATTCTGCCAACTAGGATAGAAATTTTCTTAAAGTACAATGTCAAGTAGGATAAAAACTCAAATTTAGAAATTCCCATTGGATATAACTTCATATTGGGTGGATAAGGTCCTTAATATCTTTTGTTTTTCTCCTCTTTTTTTGATCTGGGTCGCTTTCCATCTTTTGCGTATAGATTGCAAGGAAGTCAGCCGTAATTTTCTTTTAACATTTTTTATTTGTTTATAATGATATCAGAAAATTATCAATATTTGATTTAGAAACCTTCTTCTCGTGTAGTGTTGTCGACGTAAAGATAGATGGTTGTCTACTGATTGTCGTTTGCATGAAGGTCATTCCGGGAGATGAAAAAATGTCGTTCGTATGTTAAGGAAGTCGTGAAAGTCGAGAGGATCGAGAAGGATTCAAAATGGAATCAAGACTCGAGAGTAGTTAATCGATGCGTTGGCAGCATACTAGATTTTCTGAATGCACAGTTGCAGACTAGCAGGACCGTTCCTGAGATTTTGACGTATCTTAAAAAATTAAAAATAACATCATTTTTATGTAATCATAAAAATTTTACTATTTATTTATTTCATGGACAGTGTCGTCCCTGAGATTTGGAGGGTCATTTTTTATGTAACCACTAGTCACGTTCATGTACGTTGCACGTATCAAAAAATTTCTATAATATTATTAAAATAAATTAAATAGAAAATTATATTATATTAGAATATTTTTAATATGATTTGAATATATTTTAATTATGATTTATTTTTATTTTTATTTTTATTTTGTGTTTTGGATATGTGTCTAATTAGATAATACAATGTAGTTAGTTTAAATATAATTTAAATTTTGAATATATTTTATGATTTGTTATATGTTCAGGTGGTTTTTAATTTTTACCTCAGATCTTCAACTACGTGAGAAAAAAAAATATGTGGTAGTTAAAAAATATTTTAGATTTTTATATATTAATAAATGATCGATGATATGCATACGACTTAGATGACTAATTTTTGAGCCGTTTCTAAGCCACATTATAATAGTAAAGATAAAAGTTGCTTTGCTATTATCCAACAGTCAACAATTAAACATCAATCACGTAAGAAACTGACCAAAAGAGGCCTAAATATACAGACAATAGAAATATGAGTTGATCCATCGTATTCAATCAAAGCATAACAAGATTATTGAACTACAAGACTATTTTACACGAGGACTAAGTTTTCTTTGTTGTGTATCCTTGATTGATTAAAGACATACACTTTAATTGTTGATTTTATTGAAGAAGATATTACATCTACAGGTTGTATATTGTTGCTATGAAAATAGTATGAGAAATTTTTGATTTAAGTAGCAAAATATCTATGTAAAAAAAATATAAAAATGAGATTTTTTTAATAATAATAATGCTAATAAATAAATTAGGGCTAATTGAATTTGAACCAATGACCTTTTTTCATCTGAAATCCATTGCTCTACCATTGAGCTATAGATCCAAGTTATTATTTATTCACCACACATGCTATCTCAAGAAACACGAATCAATGTGAGAGTTAAATATAGGATACAAATATATGGGCCATCCATATTAGAGGTCCATGTTGGGCACTCAAGATGTATGTGTTCAAGGTCGGGCCTACAGGCCAATATGCTATCAACATACCAATTATTCATGGGAGTACAAATTGTGGGAACTTGTATACCGACGGCATATTGATCATTTGCAAAATGTTGTTACTTTGGCATGTTTTGATCAAGTTTGAACAATCAAATTTGTTTTTGATTTTTTTGAGAATTTTGAAGAAGATACACAGGAGATAGTTCAAAGAGACCATGTCGAATTGTCTTCGAGTTCTCGTTCTTTGGTAAAACGTATTCATTCTTCACTGTATTGATTCTCCAGATATTTGAGTAGTTGTGGTGATTCATTGGCAAATCGGTGAGAGAAGTTGTATAGGAATCATGTGTATTCTTCTAATTTAGTAATGGAGCTTTTTCGTATTGGACTCTAATTGTCTATGGGTTTTTTCGCATTGAATTTCCACGTAAAAATATTTATGTTTACGATTGTGTCGATTGTACAATTGTGTTGTTGTGGTTGTGCATTTGTTGGTTTTTACAATAAATGCTATCATTTATGAGTAGAAAATGATATTATTTTACTGCGTTTGAACTCCGTTCCTATATGAGTTGGATCTTTATCTAAGAAACAAAATTTTAACCAAGGGATAATAGGATGAGTATAGGAAATCAGACACCAGAGCCAGATGTCCTGATACCAGATATTAGGATCGGATGCCCTGTAAGTATTTTGATACCGTGTCTGAAACTAACCACGACAAAAATATAAGCGAACCCACTTGAGATAACCAACCCCTTTCTAACAAACACCAAGCAGATTTTAACATATACCGCATGTATACTTAAATATTAGTACATTTGGACTAGGGAGTACATACAAAACCTCGCCTTTGTCGTATCCAACATGTATCCAATCATACAACTTCGAATATTTCAAAATCTACTTAGGTATATCAGATTTGTCGTGTTGTGTCATATTCATGTCCGTACAAAATAACGTGTTATGTCATATTCATGTCCGTACAAAATAATAATTGAACATCAATTCAAGAAACTCAATTCCCAGTTTGAATACAACCAAATTGGAATCAAAGTAGTTGGGCTCTCGTAATATTGCAATAACTGTTAGTAGAGTCGAGAGATCCATATAAGTCGTGAAGATGACATAACTTAGATGATATGGTACTTCTCTCTACAAATATATTATCCTCTAATACAATTGTTATGTATTAATTTGTCACATACTTATTTTCACCGAAATTGGCCCCATTTTGGGTGATGCACTAGGTTAGACGGACCTAGGTAGACGTTGTCGGGTGTCTTGAGGGTTAGTGCGTGTCTCCGTTCGGACACGTGAAGTCGTGTCGCGGAGAAATGGGCGTTTCGGGCGTTTTCGGGGTTTTCGTCGTCGCCGGTTCTATGTGCGTGCGTGTTTTTGCCACAGACCTAGAATCGACGAGTTCGTATTTTTTTTAGGACCTAGACATCGTTTAGAACCCGTGGGTAAATTTTTGGCTGATTTCGAGTTGGTTTGGTGTGCGTTTCAGGAGGTTTTCCGAACCGCACACCGCGTGTTCGTCGAAATGACCGAACGGCCATTTCGACTTGTGTCATGCCCCAGTCCCAAAATACGTAGGACTAGGTCACGTAACCATGTCAGCTGGCCCGTATATATGGCAACTCCAATATATGGAAACCATATATACGTGCGTACGCTGTATAATGAACAATAATTCATAAGTGGTAAAACTAATCACAAGTCACAGGGTAATAACTAGATCTCATCCACAGAGTCAAATATACATGAATAACTAATAACCAAGTACTAGATCTTAATAACAAATATCTAAAGAATGACAGTCGGATGGAAACAAAACTACTGCCGAAATAGAATATAAAAGGAACCAGATACACACCATATAAGAACATCATCTGACAATCACGAGGCTCGAAGAGAAGACCTCATCGAAATATAAGTAGCCTGTCCGGATCTGTGCTCCTGCGAATACTCAAGAACATATATACCTGGCAGGGGACCAGGTCCTCAGAGGGACATAGCAAGATACATAAAAATAACATGCCATAATGTAAATACTGAATAAATAAATGGGGTGTGCTAACCATCTAAGTGAATGCAATTTAAAGACCTTGTAGTACGCATGGGAATGTGTGGCTAGACATATGCTGACGTAATTCACCAATCGTCGTGACTGGCTAGTATATGTGTCATATGCCCCCTGACTCAAGGGCACTCTGCAATCGACCATCTCCGAAGAGCATGGTACGAAGGATAAAACAATCAAGGAGGGGGTGTCCCATACGTCCACTAGTATCTTTCCCGCCCAATATAGATGTACAAGTCGTGAAAACGACGTGGACACCTCCTACTATGATGCAAGTCTCAATAAATAACAACTGAGCTAAATACCGCTACACGTGTTGCTCACACTGATGGCCAGTCGCGCATGAGGCACGCGTCCCTACATGTACTCACTCTGTGACGTGTAATGATACGTGTCAAGGCCTGGGAAGTTATATCAATAACTTCACAACTTTAGGTGGGTCCACTAGACACTAGGTCAGACACAAGTCCTAACGTCAACGCCATCGTTGACTGCACCCGAGTCTACTCGGACGCGCACATTTATATAATATTAAAATAAATAAACATATAACTAACAATAACTAAATTTAAACAGTACAACAAGGCAAGGTATACTTGCCTGGCAAGAGAGCTGTAAATGTAATATCCAGATGTCCAATACCAAGTGTCAGAAACTATGGCCTCAGAATAAATATCTCCGGATACTGAAATAAACATCACTAACAGTCTCAGAAAATATCAAATAGCTAGAAACGCCTGTCCTTAAGTCCAATTTGGACACATGGGCAAAAATGACAGTTTCTGGTCAAAGCGGGGTCCACCTATGGGCCGCTTTGCACCGAAAAGCATGTCAGGGTCAAAGGTCTCCAAATTCGCCAAACTTAGTGTCAACAAGTCAGGAACGATGATACGAACCCAACGGAACTTCCAGAATTGGATTCCGATGAGCCGGTCACAAAATCGCCCGTCAAGTGGAGCCGGTGGGGCCCACGATACGGGATTTTGTCAACGTTCTCAGAATCGAACCAAACTTGGCTCACAGGACCAGCGTATTGCTATGAGTCCGATGGCGCAAGTTTCGTTTCAATCCGACGTGTATACACAAAGTTGCAGCGTGTTCCAGAACTAACGGATACGGGGCGGTGTCGGCGGATACGCGTTGATTCCGGTGTGCACGCACATCCAAATCAACTTCTCCGAATTCCTACACGTCCGTATCAACGTCGCGCACGTTTTGGTAAAGACCGCGTGCGACCAAGTCGTCCCGTCTAGCGGGGCGTACCCAGTTCCGGGGTGAATCGGGTCGTTGTTTTTCCTGTATTTGGATCGCGGTTTGCGATCGCCACAGGACGCGATGCTCCGAGCGGGTTGCACGGACACCGAGGTGGTTACATAGTCTACATGACGCAACTGACGGAATTGAAATCAGAATTACGAGGAGATAGAACGGGTTACCTGAACAGGGCTCCGTGGAAACTGAATTTCCCGTGTCCGCGAGTCGATTCGACACAGGATTTGTCCTGGACGTGTCCGGGTTCTGCGTCCAGCTGCTGTGTCCGATTTCTGTGGGGCCGATGTGTCCGGGGTTGGGTATCTAGGTCGTGGCCGCTGCGTCGAGGGCTGGGGCTGCTCGTGGAGGTGGCGGGCGGAGCTCAGGGAGTGGAGTCGGGCGGCGTGTGGTGGCTCGGTTGGATGTCGACGACGACGCTGGGAAGAGATGGAGGCAGGCAGAGACTAGGGTTCAGGTCGGGGGCTGCGGCGGCGGGGAGTAGTGAGTGTCAGAGGAGGTGGAGGAGGTCGGGAAGGGCGGGGATCATGGCGAGGAGAAGGAGGAGCTGGGAAGATGGTGATGGTGGTGGCGGGTGGTGGTGATGGCGAGCTCAGGGGGTCGTCAGGCGGAGGTGAGCAGGGAGGAGTGGGGTGGAGGAGGAGGAGTGAGTCGAGGTGGCGGTGGAGGACGGCCACGGCGGCCGGAGGGGCTGCGGCCTGGCTGGTCGGGCTGGGAGAGGGCGTGGAGGAGGTCGGGAAGGAGAACAGGAGGAGGAGAGAGGAAGGGTCGGGGGAGGCCGGCGAGGGGGGGCTCGCCGCGCGGAGGGGGAGCTCCGGCGGGCCAGCGGGGCTGGCGGGGGACTGCGGCCCGCGGAAGGAGGAGGAGGAGCTGGGGAGGAGGAGGAGGAAGAGGGATTTCAGCCGGGGGGGAGGGGTCGACTCGCCGTGGGCGGCGGTCGCGGGGTGACGCCGGTTAGGGGGGCTCGCCGCCGGCGGGGGGGGGGGGAGGTCGACAGCGGCAGGGTCGGGGGTTGGTTTTGGGTTTTAATTTTATTTTCTTTTTCTTTTTATTTTCTTATATAGAAAATAATAATAGTATTTTAAGAAAATATCTAAAAATATCTCGAGATATTTACAAGATATTTTCGGAATCTTTTTGGGTGGGTCCCGCGTCCAAATGGACGGTGCAGGTTCACCGGCCAATGAAGGGGTGACACCCTGCACTGCAATTTGCAGGAAAGTCCCTGTAATTTCATAAATTGCGTAAAGGTCCTATTTTGGGAAATTGCGCAATTACAAAATTGTTTGGAAAAAACGCCCGATTCCTGAAAATTCTAAAATTCACATAATTGAAAGAAAAAGCTGTGTGAGGGTCCCGAGGGGGTGGGGGTGAGTCTGGGTAGGGACTGGGCCTGATTTCTGGGTGATACGGGTCACCGTATTTAATTTAATTAATAAATACTGCGCACGGTGTTCTCTATTTATTTAGAGGCAGGTAGGGTCATAATTTTTCTACGGTGTCAATACACTAAATGTAGTATACTTAGTGTAAAAAATTAACGTATTTTTGTTTGGGCAAAACGGTGCATGTTGGGCCTCAAATCTCTATTGGTATAGAGGTGGGTAAAGAGCAGAAAATAAAATAGGAAATAATTACGGTCTTTTGTAACGATATTTGTGCGTCTCAAACGAGGCTCAAAATAAAGCATCTGGGAGTTGCACAAAGTTCAGGAAAATAGTCTGACATGTCTAGAACAGGTATGTGAACTTCGTTCGGGGATAACAGTCAAGGTAAAGCTCCAAATAATTAGATGATGGACAGGTGCACATGTCAATAGGATATGTAAGCAAAATAAATTAAAATATTGCAACAAATTCTAAATTGTGAAAAATACTCCTAAAATACGGAAATCTGGTCGAGGGGGTTTACAATCTACCCAACTTATAAAAATTTCATCCTCGAAATTAAAACTAAGCCGGGATAGAAGTCGAAGACGGCATAAGATATAATTTAACAAAGTAATTTATATCTTGGTTTACGAATAGGTTCGAAAAATGTTTACGCATGTCGTCCACACACTTCCAAGTAGATTCTCCTGGCGCGCCGTGCTTCTATGTCACGCGGACCAAGAAAATAGACTGATTCCTCAATACCCTTCCTCAATGATCAAGGATTCCCACGGGTTGCTCTTGATATGACAAGCTTGGCCTAATGGCGATCTCCGAATGATTGAGAACCTGACTGCTGTCTGTCACATATCGCCTGAGTTGCGACACATGGAATACATTAAGTACTTCCTCAAGTGAAGGTGGTAGCGCAAGTTGATATGCCACTACTTTCACTCTTTCTAGCACGTCAATGGTCCAACATACCTTGGACTCAACTTGTTGCGTTCTCCGAATCGAATGATGCCTCTAGTAGGTGATATTCTCAAGATTACATGATCGTCCTCTTTGAATTCCAAGGGACGATGATGATGTCTGTCCACTGTTTCTGTCTGTCTTGCGCTGCTCGCAAGTGTCCTTGTATTACTTAACTGCCTTTACTGCGTTGACTACCAACTCTGGTCACGTGAATCCTTGTCTGGTAAAATGCTGACTGGTATGCCGTGCAGTCTTAGGATTTGCCTCATATAAGTAATGTCTTCATATCTTCAGAGTAATTACGACGGTTGCAAGTTCTAAATTCTTCTTATGTACTCATAATTGTCTAGATGCATATACCATTACCTTGCCATCCTGTATTAATACGCATCCCAAACTTTTTTCCTGATGCGTCTGTAGATCACAACCGCCTGATCCGGATGGAATAGTCAATACGGGTGTTGTGGTCAGTCGCTTCTTCAATTCCTCGAAAGCGGCTTGACACTCGTTGGTCCATAGGAATTCTTAATCCTTACTAGTCAACCTAGTCATAGGTGCTGCTATCCATTAAGGAGTCAGTCAATTTTTTATCCAGGTGAAATCCATTTAGACTCCTGACAGCAAAATGATATATTCTTTATCGTAACACTTGAGTTCTGAACTTGACCCAAGTTACGAGGCAAAAATTTTATGCTGCCATAGTGATGCACGTACCAGGAAAGTAGGTAGGTAGCGAAGGTCATTCTTAAAGATAGCACCGTTTATAAACTGTAATCTAATCTAATAATAGGGTTTGGTAATTACCCAAGACACAAACAGAAATAGCTACAAAAACAATACACTTTCGTATTTATACTAAATACGAGGTTTCGTCTTTCCGAAATAAGGGAAGACGAAAAACAGTAATCAAGAGTTCAAGGGGAAGGTAATAGATTAGAAGTGTGGGGATCAAGGCGTTTAAAGAATTCGAGGGGAATTGTCAAGGCAGTTGTGGATTGAAATGCTATTTTTGGTAATTCCTATTCACATTCTCGTATCAGTACAGTTACGTAACTGATACGATATTCTTAGATATATCTAGAGGGCAAGTACATCTGTCTACTAATCACTATATATCTCAATCCACGTAAAGTAGTTATGCGAAGGGCGAATCAAAATGCACTAAGGTTGATCAGACCATAATACACTGATTCTGAATAGACAATTGTATTAGTGGAGTGGATCAGGCCCCAATAACACATGTGTCATGAACAAGCTCGATAAGGAATAAGCTTGCAAAACTAGGCTATAATAGCAGTATGAGTCAAGGTAGTATAGTAAATATAAGTATGCTAGATTATGATACGAGAAATTACAAAACAATTCAAATTCACAAAAAGACAAGACTCTACAATCTCTACAGTTATTACTCTAATTCCTTGTCTAAGTCGCTAGTTGACCTAAAAGAGGTATTATGGCCTTCTAAGTTCTACAATCTTAATATATACTATAGGTTGTCTGCCTAAAACAGAGATTTCAAGAAAGTTCACGTAAAGTAGGGGTTCGAGGTTGTCTGCGTAAATCAGAGATAAAATAATTTGACGTAACGCATGGCTTCAGAGCTATCCGCGTAATACAGAGAAGCGTAAGGTAGAGCTTCAGA
Organism: Iris macrosiphon; assembly: GCA_036927795.1. Lineage (NCBI taxonomy): Eukaryota > Viridiplantae > Streptophyta > Magnoliopsida > Asparagales > Iridaceae > Iris > Iris macrosiphon. The sequence goes on from JAYESA010000020.1 coordinate 113,226,304, forward strand.
GCTGTCCGCGTAAAAAGTATGTGTGTAACAGTCTGCGCGTAAAAGTCTGGGTGAAAGTCTGAGCGTAAAAGTTTTGCGCTAAAATCTGCGCAAAACTATCTCCTGTGTAAAGTCTAGCATTCGTCGTAGCGTAAAGTTATACGAGAAACTCATGAGTTTGTCAGTCAAGTTAATGAATCCTGACATCTGACAAAAGTACTTGTACAACGATCGAGGGGATGGTTTGATGATAATAATTTTGCACGGGGGACCCAGGTTGTCGTCTAGTGACTGATTGGACACAAGTTATTTACGCTTGAGGTGAGACAAAATCAGATGTCCCGTCAAAAAACTGTTTCTTTTTGCACAGGCTCGAGGCGTATCTCTGCATTTAATGCATAAGATTGGGTCATGGCTGGGGAAAGCTAAAGCTGTAACAATAAGCTCACATTTTATCCTTAGGTTACGCCTAATCAGGTTACTCTACGCTGGCTATCTAATATTCAAGAATCATCAAGTTTACGCAGGGCAGTTACCTACGTGGCTTTTAGGACGTGTAATACGCAAGGTAAGGAATACTAAGAAAAAGTGGATAGCAGTTATTTATAACTGCAGCGTAAAGGAGATAATCTTCTGTATAGTTGGTTTTTATGCCAACTAGACAGTGGTTTGGCTTTTACGCCAACAACGATCAATTGGTTTTATGCCAACAAGGGTAAAGGGTCTCTGGTGTAAAACTGGGTTTATCCAATCATAGGATGAGATTTCAGTCCTAGTATTCAACCTTGGATTTCTATTGGTTTCTCAGACTAGGGTCAATACTATGGTAAATTCTCTAACTAATCCTGGTAGTGTTTATACTACTCTCAAGTCATACATAAATATGTCAAGGGATAATGATAAGTTAATCTGTAGGTAGTGATGCTAGGGTTCATTAGGTAACATGGAAGACTAGGGTTCATTAGGTAATTTGGAAGACTAGGGTTCATTTAGTAGTCTGAACTTAATGATATAACAATGCCCTAGTTGTGTTCTTAATAGGAATACTACTCTGATTATTATCCTATCAACAGGGATTCCTATATTCTAGCAGGGCTATACTTAAGGAATTATCAGGGAAGCACATGAATCAAGCAGGATGCAATTATGTAAGTATGACATACTGGAAGGAAGATAAGTCATAGTCAATTATGGATGAGATCCTATGCTCTAATCCTAGGTGCAGGCTTGCTCGGTACAGTAACGTAACCGAGACAATATGCTCTGAGACGCAGGCTTGCTCGGTACAGTAACGTAACCGAGACAATATGCTCTCGACCTGCATGGGCCACCACTAAAAATATTGTCACGCCCCAGTCCCAAAATACGTAGGACTAGGTCACGTAACCATGCCAGCTGGCCCGTATATATGGCAACTCCAATATATGGAAACCATATATACGTGCGTACGCTGTATAATGAACAATAATTCATAAGTGGTAAAACTAATCACAAGTCACAGGGTAATAACTAGATCTCATCCACAGAGTCAAATATACATGAATAACTAATAACCAAGTACTAGATCTCAATAACAAATATCTAAAGAATGACAATCGGATGGAAACAAAACTACTGTCGAAATAGAATATAAAAGGAACCAGATACACACCATATAAGAACATCATCTGACAATCACGAGGCTCAAAGAGAAGATCTCATCGAAATATAAGTAGCCTATCCGGATCTGTGCTCCTGCGAATACTCAAGAACATATACACCTGGCAGGGGACCAGGTCCTCAGAGGGACATAGCAAGATACAAAAAATAACATGCCATAATGTAAATACTGAATAAATAAATGGGGTGTGCTAACCATCTAAGTGAATGCAATTTAAAGACCTTGTAGTACGCATGGGAATGTGTGGCTAGACATATGCTGACGTAATTCACCAATCGTCGTGACTGTCTAGTATATGTGTCATATGCCCCCTGACTCAAGGGCACTCTGCAATCGACCATCTCCGAGGAGCATGGTACGAAGGATAAAACAATCAAGGAGGGGGTGTCCTATACGTCCACTAGTATCTTTTCCGCCCAATATAGATGTACAAGTCGTGAAAATGACGTGGACACCTCCTACTATGATGCAAGTCTCAATAAATAACAACTGAGCTAAATACCGCTACATGTGTTGCTCACACTGATGGCCAGTCACGCATGAGGCACGCGTCCCTACATGTACTCACTCTGTGACGTGTAATGATACGTGTCAAGGCCTGGGAAGTTATATCAATAACTTCACAACTTTAGGTGGGTCCACTAGACACTAGGTCAGACACAAGTCCTAACGTCAACGCCATCGTTGACTGCACCCGAGTCTACTCGGACGCGCACATTTATATAATATTAAAATAAATAAACATATAACTAACAATAACTGAATTTAAACAGTACAACAAGGCAAGGTATACTTGCCTGGCAAGAGAGCTGTAAATGTAATATCCAGATGTCCAATACCAAGTGTCAGAAACTATGGCCTCAGAATAAATGTCTCCGGATACTGAAATAAACATCACTAACAGTCTCAGAAAATATCAAATAGCTAGAAACGCCTGTCCTTAAGTCCAATTTGGACACATGGGCGAAAATGACAGTTTCTGGTCAAAGCAGGGTCCACATATGGGCCGCTTTGTACCGAAAAGCGTGTCAGGGTCAAAGGTCTCCAAATTCGCCAAACTTAGTGTCAACAAGTCAGGAACGATGATACGAACCCAACGGAACTTCCAGAATTGGATTCCGATGAGCCGGTCACAAAATCGCCTGTCAAGTGGAGCCGGTGGGGCCCACGATACGGGATTTTGTCAACGTTCTCAGAATCGAACCAAACTTGGCTCACAGGACTAGCGTATTGCTACGAGTCCGATGGCGCAAGTTTCGTTTCAATCCGACATGTATACACAAAGTTGCAGCGTATTCCAGAACTGACGGATTCGGGGCGGTGTCGGCAGATACGCGTTGATTCCGGTGTGCACGCACATCCAAATCAACTTCTCCGAATTCCTACACGTCCGTATCAACGTCGTGCACGTTTCGGTAAAGACCGCGTGTGACCAAGTCGTCCCGTCTGGCGGGGCGTACCCTGTTCCGGGGTGAATCGGGTCTTTGTTTTTCCTGTATTTGGATCGCGGTTTGCGATCGCCACAGGACGCGATGCTCCGAGCGGGTTGCACGGACACCGAGGTGGTTACATAGTCTACATGACGCAACTGACGGAATTGAAATCGAAATTACGAGGAGATAGAACGGGTTACCTGAACAGGGCTCCGTGGAAACTGAATTTCCCGTGTCCGCGAGTCGATTCGACACAGGATTTGTCCTGGACGTGTCCGGTTTCTGCGTCCAGCTGCTGTGTCCGATTTCTGCGGGGCCGATGTGTCCGGGGTTGGGTATCTAGGTCGTGGTCGCTGCGTCGAGGGCTGGGGCTGCTCGTGGAGGTGGCGGGCGGAGCTCAGGGAGTAGATTCGGGCGGCGTGTGGTGGCTCGGTTGGATGTCGACGACGACGCTGGGAAGAGATGGAGGGAGGCGGAGACTAGGGTTCAGGTCGGGGGCTGCGGCGGCGGGGAGTAGTGAGTGTTAGAGGAGGTGGAGGAGGTCGGGAAGGGCGGGGATCATGGCGAGGAGAAGGAGGAGCTGGAAAGATGGTGATGGTGGTGGCGGGTGGTGGTGATGGCGAGCTCAGGGGGTCGTCAGGCGGAGGTGAGCAGGGAGGAGTGGGGTGGAGGAGGAGGAGTGAGTCGAGGTGGCGGTGGAGGACGGCCACGGCGGCCGGAGGGGCTGCGGCCTGGCTGGTCGGGCTGGGAGAGGGCGTGGAGGAGGTCGGGAAGGAGAACAGGAGGAGGAGAGAGGAAGGGTCGGGGGAGGCCGGCGAGGGGGGGCTCGCCGCGCGGAGGGGGAGCTCCGGCGGGCCAGCGGGGGACTGCGGCCCGCGGAAGGAGGAGGAGGAGCTGGGGAGGAGGAGGAGGAAGAGGGATTTCAGCCGGGGGGGGGGTCGACTCGCCGTGGGCGGCGGTCGCGGGGTGACGCCGGTTAGGGGGGCTCGCCGCCGGCGGGGGGGGGGGGGAGGGGGGGTCGACAGCGGCAGGGTCGGGGGTTGGTTTTGGGTTTTAATTTTATTTTCTTTTTTTTTCTTTTTCTTTTCTTATATAGAAAATAATAATAGTATTTTAAGAAAATATCTAAAAATATCTCGAGATATTTACAAGATATTTTCGGAATCTTTTCGGGTGGGTCCCGCGTCCAAATGGACGGTGCAGGTTCACCGGCCAATAAAGGGGTGACACCCTGCACTGCAATTTGCAGAAAAGTTCCTGTAATTTTATAAATTGCGTAAAGGTCCTATTTTGGGAAATTGCGCAATTACAAAATTGTTTGGGAAAAATGCCCGATTCCTGAAAATTCTAAAATTCACAGAATTGAAAGAAAAAGCTGTGTGAGGGTCCCGAGGGGGTGGGGGTGAGTCTGGGCAGGGACTGGGCCTGATTTCTGGGTGATACGGGTCACCGTATTTAATTTAATTAATAAATACTGCGCACGGTGTTCTCTATTTATTTAGAGGCAGGTAGGGTCATAATTTTTCTACGGTGTCAATACACTAAATGTAGTATACTTTGTGTAGAAAATTAACGTATTTTTGTTTGGGCAAAATGGTGCATGTTGGGCCTCAAATCTCTATTGGTACAGAGGTGGGTAAAGAGCAGGAAATAAAATAGGAAATAATTACGGTCTTTTGTAACGATATTTATGCGTCTCAAACGAGGCTCAAAATAAAGCATCTGGGAGTTGCACAAAGTTCAAAAAAATAGTCTGACATGTCTAGAATAGGTATGTGAACTTCGTTCGGGGATAACAATCAAGGTAAAGCTCCAAATAATTAGGTGATGGACAGGTGCACATGTCAATAGGATATGTAAGCAAAATAAATTAAAATATTGCAACAAATCCTAAATTGTGAAAAATACTCCTAAAATACGGAAATCTGGTCGAGGGGGTTTACAACTTGGTTTCTTAGTTTCGTGCTTGTGCGCGCGTTGGGTTAGCTTCGGGGAGTGTGTGCTAGAGTTCTCGGATTATATTTTATATATATTTATGTGTTTATGCGTGTAGGGGTCGTTGGGCGTGCGTTGGTGAGTGTTGTGTGTTGTGTTGTGTTGTGGTGTTGTGAGTGTGTGTCTATATATGTATATATGTTTATATATATGTTTATGTGTTTATGTATCTATATATGTGTGTGTATTTATATATATGCTTGTGTATATATAGATCTATAAGTGTTGTGTATATATATATGTATGAGTGTGCGTGTGTGTGTATATGTATATATATATATATATATATATATATATATATATATATATATATATATATATATATATATATATATATATATATGTGTATATATATATATATATGGGTTTGTGTGTGTATATATATATATAAATATGTGTTTATATATATATATATATAGATATGTGCATATATATTTATAAGTGTGTGTGGGCTTGCGTGTTTGTGTGTGTGTTTATGTGTGTGTGTACCTATATGTATTAGTGTGTGAGTGAGTATATATATATATATATATATATATATATATATATATATATATATATATGTTGTTATATATATATAAATATATGTGTGCATGTTTATGTGTGTGCGTGTTCGTGTGTGTGTGGTGTGCTGGGTTGTGCAGTGTGCAGCTGCACATAGCAGCAGCAGCAGCAGCAGCTTATGCAATGTGTTCGCAGCAGCAGCAGCTAGGCGAGGCGGGTTAGCTAGAGGGGTGATAGATTAATAGATAGATAGATAGATTGATAGTTAGATAGATTAATAGATGGATAGATAAATGGATAGTTAGATCGATAGATATTAGATAGATAGTTAGATATATAGATACTAGATAGATTGATTGATTGATAGATAGATAGATATTAGATAGATAGATAGATCTATATGTATATATATATATACATATAGCTAGCTAGATATACATATAGCTAGATAGATGCATAGTTATAGATAAATATATATATGTATAGGTATGAGAGTGGGTATATGTATAAGTGTGTATGAGTGATATATATATATGTAGATATCTAGGTATATATGTATATGTGATATATATATATATATATATATATATATATATATATATATATATATATATATATATATATATATATATATATATATATATATTAGCCTATACATATAGCTAGGTATATATCTATATGCTTATATAGCTAGCTAGAGGGGTAGTTAGTGAGGGTTTAGAGAGGTATCTCAATACCTTGAGATATCAAGGTATCTCAATACCTTGAGATATCCAAGGTATTGAGTTTCGAGCGGAGTTTTTGAGCAATTGCCTAGGGATTAGTTTAGAGATGGGTTTTTATGTATTGCTATATATAATTACGCGTGCTAGCATAGGTTTTAGCGGGTTTAGGCGGAGTGCGTAGCCTAGGTCGAGGTATCGGATACCGAGGGTATCCCGGTATCTCGAGGAGGCGAGTTTGAGGGTTTACTAGCTTAATGAGCTAGTTTTGACCTAGAATTTTAGGGGCACCCTAGTTTGACCTACTGTTGACCATAATTGTCCTCGTTGGCCGTAAAGTCAATGTTTGACCTAGTTTTGACCTAGAGTTGACTTTTTGGACCCCGGGTTGACTTTTGACCCAAATTTTACCGGTTTGATCCGTTCGACCTAGAATACCCCTAGTACCTTATTTTTAGTTATTTTATATCAGTTTAAATCCATAGAACCCTGTTTATTCTTGCTTTTTGTAATAGGTTCTTGCGACGCCAGTCCGGATCTAGATCCTCATCAGTTACTCAGGACGTCAGGCGAGTACCTACCTCTGATAGTTTCTATTTCATGACAGCGTTTATATCACCTGTTCTAGAACTGTAATACTTGATTCTGACACATTGTTACACGAGCTGGTACTAGTGGATCCCGTCATGAGATGATATCCCCCTTATCGTGTTCAGCGGGTACTCTATCACGTGTATTTTATCATGTGCTTCGGGTATTAATTCTCATGTGCTATCATGTGATTCTTGTGCTCTCGTCTTCATGTGCGCGAGCTATTTATCATGTACGTAGCGTGTCGTGGTTGGATTCAAGAGTATTAGTGGGGGAGGGGAGTAGGAGTTAGTTATGTGATCAAAGCCAAATAATATTCATGTGTATGTCGGTTATGCAACTCACACATAACGGAATTATCGTAGATTATTCATGTGCAACCTAAGCCGATCACATAACGAACTTGTGCTCAAGGCACTTAGCTAGTATTCCTGTTTTCTCACATGCAGTTACTTCTCCACTACTTATATTTTTCTCCAGTTTATATTGCAGCTACTTTATCTGCTCCATCATGTATTTATTTCCTGTGCATCTTGTATACTTTTCTATTGCTCGTCATATACACCTTACTATGTATTTGGAGTTGCTTTCAGAGTTATGTACTTCGCTCCAGTCCTGACTGGGCATATTTTTTCCAGAGGATCCTGAGGATTTCTGTCCGACATTCTACGGGCCGGGCGTCGAGGAGTGTTGTGACCCCGAGACTGAGGAGGAGCCCGTCAAGGAGACGCCGTTAGCGCTCTAGTTAGCTTGGTGGGTTTTCCTGGGTTGTTCCTAGTTGATTATTTTGTATGACTGTACTGTATTATTATTTTGTTGCATGTGAGATGTTGTAGACTATAGACTTGGACTGTATTTTGGATATTGCACTTGCTCTTCGTTTTCTTATTTTTTGTGATATCTTATCGTGCTTATACTCTTCCCCTAAATATTATGATTGAGACATATATATTGCGTAGTTGCCCTCCTTTTGGAGAGGTTATATTGACAGGTTTTGTGAGTTATAGTTTGTTGACCTAGAACGAACATTTACAGTGTTCTACCGCCGATTCTGCGGCATAGGCTGGACGTACCCATGACTCATGCCCGATTTTTTGGGTGCGGGTTATGACAGCGGCATTGGGCCGATAGCCACCAGAGACCTTTGGAGTTCGAGGTATAACTTAGAATTTAGATTTTGTTCTTGTGTTTGCTTGTGATTGCTTATTTTAGATTAAGTGCTGAGACCTTATTTGTGCCAGGTTGGAGATCTGGTGTTCCTGAGGATTTCTTCGACGCGGGACACTATTCGCTTTGGGGGAGGCGGGAAGCTTAGCCTACGTTTCGTCGGACCCTCCAGCATCCTTGAGAGGGTCGGCGTCGTGGCGTATAGGCTAGATTTGCCGCCTACACTGGAGGGAGTTCATGATGTGTTCCACATGTCGCAGTTGAGACGGTACATGGCGGATCCCAGTCACGTATTGGATCACTCAGAGATCGTGGTGGGTCCTACTCTTAGCTATCCAGAGCAGCCGGTAGAGATTCTGGATCAGCGGGAGAAGGTGTTGAGGAACCAGACTATTCCCTTGGTTCGCGTCGCGTGGAGGCATTACTCTCCAGGTGAGTCGACCTGGGAGAGGGAGGATGAAATGCGCGAGCGATACCCCTATCTTTTCGAGCCCTGAGGTATGGTTCTTTTCTTTTCCTTGTATTCCTGTCATAGTTTCGTCTTTTTAATTTCGAGGACGAAATTATTTTAAGGAGGGTAGGCTTGTCACTACCCAATTCTAGAAAATAGGATTATTATTATTTTTATTTGGTAAATTATGTATTGTTTATAATTAATTATATTTATATTTAATTGATGGTTGTATTATTTTTTATTGATTGTTTTAGGGTTTTGGCTAGTCTGGACCCATGTCAGACCCTAGTGGACCCATGTCCTGTAACGCCCCGCTCTGCGTCGGCGTTATATATCAAGGTGAGTGGGCAGAACTTCGTTCTCTGATTCTTGCGCGCCTTAATAATAACCTGAGTTTTTGCTTGCAATGTTTTCTTAAGAGAATGATAGAACCTGCCTTGCATATTAATGAACGAACTCACCTAGCTTGTCTTTGAATCAATGTATGCTTAACGAGAATCCTGAATCACCTGCTTAGAGTGCATGAACATGTTCACTATCGTCTATGCTTCGAGAGAACCATACTGTGCCTGAACGTGTTCAAGTGATAAGTCAGATTGCCCCGCAACAACGATTGTATTCTGATGGTTCGTCTCGTCTGCATACTAGAGTTTATTTGATAGTGTTCCATGCATTCGCATGCGGTCGAACAATGGCTATTGGTGGAAAGCTGAGCTGCATGTGTCACGGCTGCTACAGAGATAATGGAAAGCAACCATGAGCCACAGCTGCCTCTAGCATCAGATAAAGAGTCATTGGTATGCTGTACAACCAGCAGCCGATCCTGAGATACTCGGGGACCGCCCTGTATATAGCTAAGTTATTATGTTAGCTTGGATAGATGACTGCCCCTAAGATTGTGCATCGTGTGTCTAGCTTTGCATCTGACCCTGGAGTCGCATGAGACACGCTGCGCACACCTTGGAACATGAACGGTTTGCTTGCTTGCATATTCAATATGAAACTCTGTTTCCAAACATGTTTCCAAAGCAATGTAATATGACTCTGCTAGCGAACTGCATGAAACGAACCTAGGTAAAACTAGAAAGATCACTAGTAATATAATGTTTTATAACATGATTACTTAGTGTTGGTTTGAGTGAATGCATGTTTCTGTTCAATTGATTTATCTCACCAGTACTTGTATAAAGTACTGATCCACCAACAGTTTACTTGCTTGCAGGTACTGGATCGTCCGAGGGAGCGATAGGCGTGCCACAGTCCCGGAGACCCGGAATCCTAGTTTCGATTGTTGCCCCGAGAATGCTATCGTATAAGGGGGCATAATGTATGGAACGAACATATGCCTTTGCTAAAGGAAACCCAAGTTGCCTCGATTGTCCCGAACACTCAGTTGGCTAAATGCATTGCATTACAACAAATCCCTTTCCGCTGCTTACTCGATTGATGCGATGATAGCCAACTATCAACTTAAATGATTGGCCTTGCACGGGCGCAACCCCAGGCCCGTGCGGCATCACGTCGCCCGAAAGCTCGAACGGGCCCTATGCGTTAGCTCCCTTCCTCCCTCGCACCGGTGTCGAGGCACGGTGATTCGTGCCCGGTTCGTTAAATCCCGGCCGTACGGGACGGGGCAGGGCGGAGCGGCGGCCCGGGCGGGTCCGGGGCGTGACATGTCCGACCCAACCAATACCCTTGTGAGGTCTATTTTTGGGATTTAGAATTATTATTATATTTTATTTTAGTTAGTTGGAGAGATTGGGAGTTAGTTTGAGTGCTTTTGGAACCCCAAACCCAAGTTGCATGACTTAAGGAGAGGGTGTTTTGGTCTTTTTCCATCCATGTAACCTATTTTTACTTGCTTGGCTGGCCTCCCCCTTTCCCAGACCCGAACACAGCAGCCCCCCCATTCTTCTTCTTCACTTCTTCTTCTTCTTCTTCTTCTCCACTCTCCACTCTTTCTTCTTCTTTCCTTCTTCCAACTTCAAGTAAGTTCTCCATTTCTCCTCTTTCTTCTTCTATTCTTCATGAATGTGAATCCTAACCTTACACTTTTCCCTAACCTAGGTGTTTAGAGCCTAGACTTAGTGTGGAGGCTTGATTTGGAGGCTTGGAGGCTTGAGGGTGGTGATTTCAAGAGTTTTGGAGACTTTGGCCTTGGGGTTCCAACTCCCAAGAGGTAAACCCTAACTTTTATCTTACTAATTGCTCTAATATAGTATAATTAGTGGTTTAGAATATTCCTAGACCCTAAGGCTACCCGTGGGAGGAATTTGGAACAAGTTTGGTTGTGTTTGGAGACTTTGACACTAGATTTTGTGTCAATTTCGGATGAAATCCGAGATTGGCCCAATTTTGGGTGATGTCCTAGGTTAGACGGACCTTGTAGTACCCCGCTCCGCGTAGGCACTATGTACAAGTGAGATCGCCTTGCTTGCTCGAACGGAAGTCTTCTCGGAGAGTTCTCGACCGATTAATCAATGTGAGTGGGCAGAACTGCATTCTTTGATTCTTGCACGACTTAATAATGAATCTGAGTTTTTGAATGCTTGTTGCTTAATAAGATTGTTTCATAAGAAGAAGGATAGAACCGACTCAGTATGCTAATAAGAGAACTTACATAGCTTGTCATTAAAACGAATCTGCTTGCTTGCCTAATAAGAGAACTAGAAATGCTTGTCTGAATCGAGATAGAACCTTGCCATGCTAATAACAAGAGTAAAGAGGATTGCTTGCACTTATATCGTATGCTAGACTGGAATACTAGAATGCTTGTCCACAAGAGATAGAAATTGCATGCTAGAGTTATAAGAACTGTTCTTGCTTGTTACTTGTTTAAGAGTTAGCTTGCTTGAATATGTTTTATTGTTGGCTTGTGAAAAGATGGAACTTGGAGAATAGCGTGAACTTGTGAATCTAGACTAATAGTCCACCCTGAGGCTTAACACACCTTACTTACGGGAGGGTGTGGCTATTAGGCAATGTGCATTAAGAGAGTGAGCTTCGGCTATCTGGACTTGATAGATGTGTTTGCTTGCTTATTCTGGATCATGTGCATAATCATGTATTGATAGGAGCTTGCATTTTCGTATTTGGTCAGGACAACTTGTGCACAAGGATTATCTCTCGAGCGGTTCCTAGGGCACTGGGGATCGTTCGGCCCGGGAAGAGATCTAGATACCTAAGGCTTGTACGTCCTTGGGTAGCCGCGACTCGTCTATTAGTGAGATGAGCTTGTACGTCCCAACTGCTAATCCCGATGAGGGGACCATCATATAGTTAGGGCGCATGCTAGGCTAGCCTTCTTGCATACCTAACTGTTTGATGCAGGGATGAACAGGGGAAACTAGAGAACTGTATACATTATATTATGCAAATTGTGGCTAACTTGTGTGTCTGCTGCAGGGATAACCGTTCGGCCGTGGGTAAGAAATATTATGAGTTTATCTATAGCCTGCTTGATCATTCAGTGTGCATTATGATTTATCTGATAGAGCTAATTGCATTTGCATCGGTTGGACAATGGCTATTAGTGTAGAGCTGAACCTCAGTCACAGCTGCTAATAGTACCAGTATGTGAGTCATTGGATGGCTGGATTACCGCTGCCAATCCTGAGTTTCTCGGGGACCGAAATCATATAGATGTGTTACCTTAAGTGCTTGAGTGCATAATAGTCTACTTGATATGCTTGCCTTGAGTCGATATTTTCAGTCTGCTAGATTAACTTTGCCCCAAACGAGATAGTTTGTGATGCACAATACATGCTGCGCACTGCACGATAGAGCACTGTCCCGAATCATATGCTTATAGTTTGAATATGCAAAACTGGTTTCTAACTTGTATTTTCAAAAGATGTAATCTGACTATAGTTCTGAACTGCATGAAATAAACTTAGGTAAAACTAGCAAGATCACTAGTAATGCAATGTTTTGCCACAAGATTACTTAGTGTGGGTTTCAGGGGGTGTAGCTTCTGTTCAGTTATTTTATCTCACCAATACTTGCATAAAGTGCTGACCCACCAACAGTTTGCTTGTTCTCAGGTGCCGTTCGTGCGAGAAAGCGATAGCCGTGCCTCATCCCAAGGAACCAGAAATCTGGAGTCGATGCCTAGAGCCGCATCGAGTTGTGCCTACTTTGACTTGTTTTTGTATAAAGGGACATAATGTATGGAACAGTATCATTGTAATCGAGAGAAGAGTGCTTGAGCGATCTGTAACCTCGGCCATGCGCCGTTTGTAACAATTTCGATATCAATAAAAGAGCTTATTTTCATATGCCATTGTAATCTTCACTTTTCTGCAATATGTGTGCCGCTGCTTCAGTATTGAATAGCTTACTTGCCCTTGTATCAAAGCTTTGGCCTTGTGCAAGCGCATCTTAGGCTTGCACGGCATCACGCCCGTGCGAGTACGATCGGTTTCGTAGGGACCAAAGCGAGGACGAACGGCCTTGCGGGACCGGGGCATGACAGACCTAGGTAGACGTTGTCGGATGTCTTGAGGGTTAGTGCGTGTCTCCGTTCGGACACGTGAAGTCGTGTCACGGAGAAATGGACGTTTTGGGCGTTTTGGGAGTTTTCGTCGTCGCCGGTTCTATGTGCGTGCGCGTTTTTACCACGGGCCTAGAATCGATGAGTTAGCATTTTTTCTTGGATCTAGACGTCGTTTAGAACCCGTGGGTAAATTTTGGGCCGATTTCGAGTAGGTTTGGTGTGCGTTTCAGGAGGTTTTGCGAACCGTATACCACATGTTCGTCGAAATGACCGAACGGGCATTTCGACTTGGTTTCTTAGTTTCGGCCTTGTGCGCGCGTTGGGTTAGCTTCGGGGAGTATGTGCTAGAGTTCTCGGGTTATATTATATATATATATATATGTATATGTGTTTGTGCGTGTTGGGGTGGTTGGGCGTGCGTTGGTGAGTGTTGTGAGTGTTGTGTTGTGTGTTGTGTGTGTTGTTTATTAGAGTTTATATATATGTATATATATGAGTTTATATATGTATGTGTGTCTATATATATATATATATGTGTGTGTGTGTGTGTGTGTGTGTGTGTATATATATATATATATATATATATATATATATACATATATATATATATATATATATATATATATATATATATATATATATATATATGAATATGTGTGTTTATATATATATAGATATGTGTATTTATATATATGTTGTTTGTACTTATATACATAAGTGTATATGTTTGTGTAAGTATATATATATATATATATATATATATATATATATATATATATATATTTGTGTGTCTGTGTATGTGTGATTGTGTGTGCGTGTTTGTGTGTAGGCTATGCAGCGCTGCAGCAGCGGGGTGGGCAGCGAGCAGCGAGCGCTGCCGCAGCAGCAGCAGCATATGCAGCAGCAGTTTCAGCAGCAAGCGCAGCGCGTTGCATTAGCACTAGTAGCAACAAGAGTATGAGTGAGATAGACAGATATATAGATCTATAAATAGATAGATAGATAGATAGATAGATAGATAGATGGATGGATATATATATATATATATATATATATATATATATAGTTAGTTAGATATATCTATCTATATGTATAGATATATATACATATAGCTAGATAGATGCATAGATATAGCTATATATATATATATGTGTGTATGGGTATATGGGTATATGTGTGTGTGTATGTGTGGATATGTATACATATAGATACGTAGGTGTATATATATGTGTTAGATATATATATATATATATATATATATATATATATATATATATATATATATATATATATATATATATATATATAACTAGGAATATATCTATATTCATAGATAGTTAGCTAGAGGGGTAGTTAGTGAGGTATTGGAGGATATCTCAATACCTTGAGATACCCAAGGTATTAAGTATCGGAGCGGGATTTTTGAGCAATTGCCTAGGTTTAAGTTTAGAGATAGGTTTTTATGTATTGGTATATATATTTACGCGTGCTAGCATAGGTTTTAGCGGGTTTAGGCGGGGTGCGTAGCCTAGGTTGAGATATTGGATACCGAGGGTATCTCGGTATCTCGAGGAGGCGAGTTTGTAGGTTTACTAGCTTAATGAGCTAGTTTTGACCTAGAATTTTAGGGGCACCCTAGTTTGACCTACTGTTGACCATAATTGTCCTCGTTGGCCGTAAAGTCAATGTTTGACCTAGTTTTGACCTAGAGTTGACTTTTTGGACCCCGGGTTGACTTTTGACCCGAATTTTACCGGTTTGACCCGTTCGACCTAGAATACCCCTAGTACCTTATTTTTAGTTATTTTATATCAGTTTAAATCCATAGAACCCTGTTTATTCTTGCTTTTTGTAATAGGTTCTTGCGACGCCAGTCCGGATCTAGATCCTCATCAGTTACTCAGGACGTCAGGCGAGTACCTACCTCTGATAGTTTCCATTTCATGACAGCGTTTATATCACCTGTTCTAGAACTGTAATACTTGATTCTGACACATTGTTACACGAGCTGGTACTAGTGATCCCGTCATGAGATGCTATCCCCCTTATCGTGTTCAGCGGGTACTCTATCACGTGTATTTCATCATGTGCTTCGGGTATTGATTCTCATGTGCTATCATGTGCTTCTTGTGCTCTCGCCTTCATGTGTGCGAGCTATTTATCATGTACGTAGCGTGCCGTGGTTGGATCCAAGATTATTAGTGGGGGAGGGGAGTAGGAGTTGGTTATGTGATCAAAGCCAAACAGTATTCATGTGTATGTCGGTTATGCAACTCACGCATAACAGAGTTATCGTAGATTATTCATGTGCAACCTAAGCCGATCACATAACGAACTTGTGCTCAAGGCACTTAGCTAGTATTCCTATTTTGTCACATGCAGTTACTTCTCTACTACTTGTATTATTCTCAAGTTTTACATTGCAGCTACTTTATCTGCTCCACCATGTATTTATTTTTCTGTGCATCTTATATACTTTTTTATTGCTAGTTATATACACCTTACCATGTATTTGGAGTTGCTTTCAGAGTTATGTACTTCGTTCCAGTCCTGATTGGGTATATTTTTTCCAGAGGATCCTGAGAATTTTTGCCCGACATTCTACGGGCCGGGCATCGAGGAGTGTTGTGACCCGGAGACTGAGGAGGAGCCCGTCGAGGAGACGCCGTTAGCAACCTAGTTAGCTAGGTGGATTTTCCTGGGTTATTCCCAGTTGATATTCTGGATGACTGTATTATTATTTCGTTGCTTCTGTGATGTTGTAGACTTTAGACTTGGACTGTATATTTTGGATATTGTATTGCTCTCTTTGGTTCTTGTTTCCTTATGCTATCTTATCGTGCTTTTACTCTTCCCCTAGTTATTGTGATTGAGGCATATATATATTGCATGGTTGCCCTCCTTTTGGAGAGGTTATATTGACAGGTTTTGTGAGATATAGATTGTGACCTAGAACGAACCTTTACAGCGTTCTACCGCCGATTCTGCGGCGTAAGCTGGACGTACCCACGACTCATGCCCGATTTTCGGGTGTGGGTCGTGACACACGCACCGATAGCTAGTCGAGTATGCGAACCCGCATCCCAATATGAATATGTCTCAGTGAACGTGTAAGGGTGTCAGGTCTCAGAAGATAACAGAGTATCCTCCAATGGGGTGAGTCTGCTAATGACTAGGTCAAGTACACTAATCATCGACGTATCCGTCGACTGCACCCGAGTCAAATCTCGGACGCGCATAGTTGTATAAAAAGAAAAGCACAAGAATACAATACAACATATGCATAATTTAAATTAGACAGAAAATATGGCAAGGTATCTTGCCTGAGTCCTCAAGTTGTGAATGCCAGAAGCCGGTTCCAGCAGTGTCTCCTGGCTGATCCAATGATCCTAACACACAATATAATATAGAAAATGCTGACATCAGACACTAAGCAATATATACACACTACTGTAACGCTACTTTTGGAATATTGTCGCAAGCTCACGATTGATCGAATACAGCATCACGTGTGCACGTAGCTAGGGTATACATGTATTCTGTTCTCAGTTATCGCGTGCCTTGAGACAATAAAACACAAGTTATGGTTACCAACTGTTTTTGATTTATACGACTACAGGTCCTTGGTTCCCATGATCAAACGTACTCAGTTTATATCCCGATGTTTAGATGAAATACTGGTCCTTGGTAATATGTCATACTTTAGGGAATGTATTCATTATTTTCTAACCTAATTATCATCACATATACACACAACGATTATTTCCTTTTATTAGGTTGGTGTCGACATAGGACACGTCGACACGACGACTCGAATAAACAGTCATACAACGATACTATGCAAGAACGAGCGGGGGATCGAGTACCTGGCTGCTTGGATGAGGGTCTGCTCGTCCTGGTCGTCCTCCTCATGGGTGGAGCTCTGGCGTAGACCGGTGGGTTGGCCGGCAGCGGCAGCAGCGGCCTGCAGTGAATGCGGCAGCGGCGACAACGGGCTGAGAACAGCGCTGGGCGGCTGACACGTCGCGGGGGTAGGTCGGGGCAGACCTTACGGCTGGTGTCGGCGGTGCCAGAGGCGGCAGGGGTGCGCGGGGCAGCGGTTAAGAGCGGATATGGATGGGTGAGTCGGTGATGGTGAAGTCGACGGCGGCGTTGGACGGTTGGGATGGTGGTCCAACCGTGAGGGGGGTCCGGTGGCTGAAGTGGTCCGGTGGTGGCCGGTGATGTCGGGCAGTCTGGGGGGAGCTCGGGTTGCAAGGGGGAACGACTAGGGTTTGGCTAGGGTTTTGATGAATAGTGAATTAGGGTTTCATGTGGGAGGAGTTGTATTTTATAGGTATTGACTCTCGTAGGCTATCCTTGAGGTTTGGGCCGACCAGTTCCTCGGGATAGGGCTGGTCCATATTTAAGGTGTATACGGGCTTAGTCTGGTCCTATTTTTGGTGAACTTGGCCTCAACTTAATTAAATTACAACTTAATGCGCAAGACGCTCATTTATGAATATTGCGAAGCTAAGGTGAGACGCAATGACGAGTATCTAAGGTTGCACAATGGTCAGAGGGGGTAGCATGGCATGTCTAAGAGATGTTCGTGACCTTGGGTGGAAGATAACTACTGGTGTGGTGCTCCATCCTCGAAAAAATGACAATGACATATAATTATTGCACATTTATTCTAATTGTATCCAATTAAATCTAAGTCTCTCAATTTAATCCAAATTAAACCCTAAATTAGTCGAGGGGGTTTACATACTCTCGTAACTATACCATACTCCTCCATAATGATTTGGATCACTCTCCCATAATGGTTCCTGAAAAATATTATCCAGTAAGGATTGGAGCGAAGCACACCTATAACAGCATTTCTAATTATATTGATAAAAACTATAAATCAGTGAGTAATGCGAATACATGATAAAATAAGTAATACTAGGAATGTAAAGAAATATGTGATAATATATATCATATCACAGGTAATTGATAAGCAGTGAGTAAGCAGGTAAATAAAAATAGAAGCTGGTATAAACTGAAACAGAGAATGGAAATAAACTAGCCATGTGTTTGAAATATTAGTTCGTTATATGATCGGCTTGGGACATGGATCAGGCTTGCTATATATGATTAGTTATGATATATTTAAGGTCAGTCTAACCATATGTAAGACGTAAGATATGATACAGGAAGGGTCAGGCTAATTATATCTAGCAAGCTATGAGACATGTAATATGCTCAGGCTAACCATACGTGTGGTGCATGATTATCTATGATGCATGTAAATGTGGGGTCTTATTACATAACTTGCTAATACTTCCCCCATTCTCCAACTAGTATAGTAGATCCAACCATGACACGTTACGATACATGATTCATGGAGCAGGGGGCCAACATACCTCTGAATCAGTATCTATACATGTACAAGAATCACAGAATCACATGACATGTAAAGGGTCCTCTAGGAAATAACATCTTATGACGGAATCCATGATATACTAAACAATGTATCCTCGTGTCAGGAATTAAGTATATAACACTACCAAGCTGGAATGATAGTACTCATCAAAATAACGAAACCTGTCAGATAATATACTCACCTGCAGGGTTAAGTGTCAAATTGTATCAGAATCAGTGCCTCAAAGACCTATATATGGAATATCATATCAAAACAATGTTTCAAAAAGATAAAGAAGTTAAACTAGTTAATTTCTAAGTCTTTAAGCCATATCTAGGTCAAACTAGGCCAAAACAGTCAAACTAGTTCAACTCTAAGTCAAACTTGGTCAAACTTGGTCAAACAAGTCATTTCTAGGTTGCACTAGCCTATACCAAGGTTTGTAGGTTAATAACTTGAGGATAGAAGCTATACTAGCTAAGACTAGGTATTAGGATACCATATATATTAATATATAGCATTAAATTGGCCTAATTTCTATTATCTAGCTCATTACTTAGTATCTCATCCAATACCCATACCCTCCAATATCCCATATATATATATATATATATATATATATATATATATATATATATATATATATAACAAACTAGTATTCTTGTGCATCACATTAATGCACAACTAGACACTTACACCCAGGTACCAAAGTGTATAAGTCTCACCTTGATATTTACTAATTTATATCTATTACAAATCCCCTATTCCACTTGGTACTACACTAGGGTATCTAGAATATTATACTCAACACTAACACTCATACTATTGAAACATGATACTTAATTAGTACCACCAAATCCGATAACTCAAAATATAGTATCTAGCCATGTATCAACAACTAATATTCTCAGACTTGTAGACCACAAGACTCACCTACTCAAAATATTGTATCTAGCCAAAGTATCTCGTCCATCGTACGGCTGCCACAAGATTCTCTAACGAACGACCGCGATTGATCTCCGGCCTACTCCTCCATCTCTTTCTTCTACCTTGTGTAAATTAATTAGAAAGAGAGTGAGAGAAGAGTGCTTTTGTTCTTCTCGTTACAGCTGAAGCTCACATGGCTAAGTATTACGTTATAACGACGCGGACATAGTATTACGTTATAACGACGCGGACATGCATATAGTATTACGTTATAATAACGTGGACATGCAAAATCTTTTGCTACTTTTCTAATTCGGTTCTATTTTCAATCTAAATTTTAGTTATTTTTGTTTGGTATTTTAATGATTAACTAAAAATTGTCGTAGCATTTATTGTGCATCACCCAAGAAAGTTGAACAAAGTCAATATGACTATTTTGAAGCGGCAACGAAAAAAATTCCTATATGAGTAATCCTATTGTTAACTAGGCCATCTTGTTTATATATAATCTCCGTACTCCTAAACCAATTCAAGCCGCACAAACCAACCCCGTAACCTTGGGCTCTGATACTACTTGTTGGAAAATCAGACACTAGAGGCAGATGTTATGATACCACTTGTTGGGAACGCGGTGTGAGCCGAACCAGAGTTGTCTCATGAGGTGTGATATTGGATTGGGACCATATGACTTAAAAGAAAATTCTCATGTAAGGCCTGAACCAATCTCAATTATCTACACCGCATAATCCCACCTCCTACTCGATGTGAGACTAAATTATCAACTCCATTGTCATCCCCTTTGAGGGATCAACAGAAAATGATATACAATCCAACAGAACGTCCCAAAATTTCATAAATAAAACAGTAAAAGTAAGATCTATACTAGTAAAATCTATTAATCTTGGTTGCTCAAGAACAAAATGGAGGAAGAGAGCCTGAGCATAAGAGGAGAAAACTGAAGAGAAAGAGTGAAGATGAATAATTACAAAGAGATCAAATAAATTCAAAGAAATTATCATTGGGGAGAAGAATCGCCAAATCAATTTTGCATAAAAAAACTTTGATCAAAGAAATTGAGAAGAAAAGGAAACGAAGGAGAAGGAGAAGAGGGAAAGACAGAGGAATTAATTGGGGGTATTTAATTGGTGTGACCATTTTTTTATTTGGCTGTTAGATTATAGGTTTAGTAATATATATATATATATATATATATATATATATATATATATATATATATATATATATATATATATATATATATATATATATATATATATATACACCAAAATCAGCCCCGGTCCTAGGCCCAGGGCAGCCTTGACTTGAGCCCACAACAATATATGCTGCACTAAAATAAATTTGGTGTACCCAATAATGTAGTGCCCTGGACTTGAGCCCTACATGCTCTGGTCCTGGTCCGGCTCTGAAAAGGTTGACACCTTAATAAGCCGCTAGTCAAGCAATTTAGAAACAAGGAACATTTATAATTGTACTTTTTCTTCCTTAAGTTCACACACAATATATGGATGACTTGATATTTCATTATCCCTTAAGCAGTCTCGGATATTATTGGCTATAATTCATAGGCAATCATCCATAAAATTATAAATATGCATGCATACTTACCAAAAAGAGGAGTTATAGCTTTTATTCACCTCAAGATGGTACACCGTAGACTAGGGACCATGACTGCTTTGCAATGTGGTTCGACTGAAGCAACATGCATACTTGATACTTATAAGCATAATTTAAAAAATATATTGCAGGCGCCCTCGCTAAGGGTAGAGTTACTAAAAATGCCCTTAGCAAGGGTGCATGTTTCCTCTCCCTCCCTTTTTTAATTTTATTTTAAACTGGGTTTAAATGTTTTAAGGCTAAATTACAACTTAATACCTTCAACTATTCCAAATGTTTAACTTGATACCCTCAACTTTGATAGACATCAACTTAATATCCTTCCTCAATTTTTGTCCTAACAATGTTAACCGAAATATAAAATAACAAAATTATACTTTCTAACCCCCCTCCCCCCTCTCTCTTCGGCATCCACCTTCTATCTCTGGCTCCGATAGCCGGGGGGGGGGGACAACAAAGAAGAGCAGCAACAACACCAACCGTCTCGAGCAGCAGAGGCGTACGACGGCTGTACGCGGGAGAATAAGTACCTATCAAAGTTAAGAAATGGTATAATTAGTTCGTATCAAAGTTAAGGGTATCAAGTTGAACATTTGGAATAGTTTAGGGTATCAAGTTTTAATTTAGCAATATTTTAAATTAGATTTAAAATGAGTTAAACTGTGTTTAAATTTGGGCTAGAATATATAGAATGGATTTCAACCAATACGTCCGTAGTATGGGTATTTGGTTTCTCGAATTAAATTTTTTGAAATTTTTTTTCTCTAAAAGCAATATAGTGAAAATTTCTCTATAGAAAAATTTCTGTTTTTATAAAAAAATTTGATAGTCCTTATTTTTTAGCACTACTAAAATAGTGATATCCTCTAACAATTTGTGTTGTGACTTTAATAAAAGTTTAATTTTATCGGAACATAAATGCAGCGGATTCATCTCATCAATCAATCAGTTTAGATGCAGATGTGCGCAAATGCGCAATTCTTATAAAATGTATCGTATGATTTGGGTAGGTTGGCAAACTTGATCTTGAAGTATCCATAATTTGACATCAAATCAGTTTTCTTTCTATTAGTAGTAGAACAAGACACGACATGACACAGACAGTACAACAAAGGCTATAAATCTCTACTTGGTCCATCATCATCATCTCTTCTCATTCTTTCTGTGTTATCAATTCAATTATGTCCCCGCATGCATTCTTTTGAAGTTTGAGCGCATACAATACAATAAAATACAATCTTAGGAATTTGCTTCGCCGTAATCTGCAGTTCAGTTCTAAAGATCGTTTGCAGGTAAAGCTCGTTGTTAAGGATAGTAGTCTCTTATTTTTTTTTTCAAATTAGGCAGTCTAGAATGAATTGTTATTGGGTTGAATAACTGATACAAAAACATATATATGCGCATATGTTCATGATATCGATATTTATAAAATACTTGCAAAACATAATAAAGTATTAGTACTAAATATCGAAAATAAGATTACCATAGCCTGTTGTGATGGTCAGAATTAGTGTTGTTCAAAACGAGATTTAACCCTTAACGTCGACCCATTTCCAGGAATCAACATATTCTGATGCACAAAATTACAATATAACTATTGGAACACACTAAACTAATACAAATTACTACATTTGGCTGTTATGCATACTCTAGCATAATGAAAGTACGCATGCAAGGGTTGCTCGAGCTCCTTTTCTGACTCGACTTGATCACTGAATCGAGTGGCTCTGATACCAAATTGATGGAGGCTCTTCATGCCATATTTGACAAGGGAGGATATCGAACGGTATTCCATATGAATTTGATAAAGAATAAGTAGAATTCGAGAAGAAGCAGCTCGGAATTGGGGAAACTTGGATTTCTTATTGAATTTGTAATGAAGAAGATATAGTACATTCAAATTGTAAAGTAAAGACTAGAAAGAAAGAAAAACTAATTAACTGAATATTTCTCCTACACCCCCATCTGTGCTTTCTATATTCTCTATTTAAATTGATACTTATAAGTATGACACTCAAACCAAGCTAACTAACTCCGTTAATATGTCTAACTGATTGTGCTGATACAGTCACTGAGCTGGCTATAATTGTACTCAAACCAAGCTAGCTATTCGTATCACTTCCAAACTAACTAACCGAGAAGCTAATCTAATTGGAATTGATCCAGGAGCTTAAGCTAGAAACTGAGGTACTATGATACCCCAGGTTGTGCTATCTGATACTTCACTGCCTCTACTTCCCTGCAGTACTGAAACTGAGACTACTAAGCTATACTGAGCTATGTATATATGATGTTGTATCATCCACACCGACTGCACCACTTTCGTCGTCATCTCGTCCATCGGACGGCTGCCATAAGATTCTCTGACGAACGATCCCGATTGATCTCCGGCCCACTCCTCCATCTCTTCCTTCTACCTTATGTAAATCAATTAGAAAGAGAGTAAGAGAAGAGTGCTTTTGTTCTTCTCGTTACAGCTGAAGCTCATGTGGCAAAGTATTACGTTATATCGATGCAGACATGCAAAATCTTTTGCTACTTTGCTAATTCGGTTCTATTTTCAATCTAAATTTTAGTTATTTTTGTTTGGTATTGTAATGATTAACTGAAATTTGGCGTAGCATGTATTGTGCATCATCCAGGAAAGCTGAACAAGTCAATATGACTATTTTGAAGCCACAACGGAAAAAATCCTATATGAGTAAATGACCAGCTCAAGTAATCCTATTGTTAACTAGGCCATCTTGTTTATATATAATCTCCTTACTCCTAAACCACGTATGCACGTTTCATTCAGTAAATATGGATATCCAATTACAAGCAACCATCTTCCTCGTCCTCTCCCTCTTCTTCACCTTCTCCCACAGTACACCATCTGCCAT
Organism: Iris macrosiphon; assembly: GCA_036927795.1. Classification (NCBI taxonomy): domain Eukaryota; kingdom Viridiplantae; phylum Streptophyta; class Magnoliopsida; order Asparagales; family Iridaceae; genus Iris; species Iris macrosiphon. Next base: position 113,250,137 of record JAYESA010000020.1, read on the forward strand.
CGACCAGCTCATCGGTAGCATCACGAAGAACCAAGACAGCACCCATGGCCATGGCCCTATAAATAGCCCCCCAAGTGTTAATGGTGAGGACGACCAGCCCCGGAAATACATCATCCGGGTAAGGAAAGATGTTGCAGGCCAAGAAGAGCACTCTAGGAATTTGTATAGCTCGTTGCTGTCCTCGGCCCTAGCCGGCAAGATTTTAGCCTCTGCGACAACTACAACTATTGCACCCAAGCTGGTCCACTCCTACTCCAATGTGATGACAGGCTTCGCTGCTCTCCTTACCAAGAAGCAAGTGGAGGCCCTGGCCAAGACGGACTGGTTCGAGCACGCCTACCCCGACCGGATCTACCACCTCCAGACGACTCACTCTCCGCAGTACTTGGGCTTGGAATGCAACCGCGGCCTGTAGAATGCGACCAACATGGGCGAAGGCATCATCATCGGAGTACTCGATACTGGTATATTCCCCAGCCACCCATCTTTCCGCGACGACGGCATGCCGCCTCCTCCGTCCAAATGGAAGGGGCGATGTGAATTCAACGAGCCCTCCGCCTGCAACAACAAGCTCATCGGTGCTAGGAACTTGATCGGGTTCCGTAGCGAGTTGTTCAGCTTGGTAGGTACGCCACCCGAAGACGCTCTGGGCCACGGGACTCACGCGTCCAGCATCGCAGCCGGCAACTTTGTGGGCAATGCATCGGCACTCGGGAGTGCGGCAGGAGTCATGGCCGAAATAGCACCCCGTGCGCACATCGCATTATACAAGGTCTGCTCATTTGACGGCTGCAACAGCACCGACATAATGGCCGGGCTGGATGCAGCAATCAAAGACGGGGTAGACGTTCTCTCCCTCTCGATAGGTCCTGATGAAAGCACTCTTTTGGATGAGGATGCAGTTTCCATTGGAACCTTTGGTGCAATCGCAAAGGGGATCTTTGTTAGCGCTGCTGCGGGAAACTACGGGCCGGACCCGAGCACGATCGTGAACGAAGCACCATGGATTACCACCGTCGCTGCTAGCTCTATCGACCGCAGTATCAAGTCGACCGTCAAGCTTGGGAATGGACTGGAGCTAGATGGTGAATCACTTTACCAGCCCAAGAATTTTGTGCTTGCTCAGTTGCCTCTTGTAGACCCTAGCGCTATCAGTGCTAATTCGAATGCCGTATACTGTGACGAGGGCTCCCTTGACGACGTAAACGTTCGAGGAAAGATAGTCTTGTGCAGGAATATGAATATCGAGATGGCCACCATGGCCGATGTCGTTAAGAAGGCAGGCGGTGCCGGTCTGATCATCCTCAACTTGGAGGTAGATGGCTATACAACCTCCACAGATCAAGCAACATTGCCTTATTCGAATGTTCCCTACCAATATGCTCTCAAGATTTTGGCCTATGTAAACTCCACCAGCAATCCAACAGCTGCCATTGTTTTCAAAGGAACAGTTCTCGGCAGCAGTACGCCATCTCCGGTAGTTGCTTCCTTCTCGTCCAGAGGGCCTAACAAGTTGAGTCCCGGGATTCTGAAGCCAGACATCACCGGCCCGGGAGTTAACATACTCGCAGCGTGGCCTTTCCCGATCGGGCCTCCCGGGGCTCAGACCAATGGAGCTTTCTTCTTCACCGAGTCGGGCACCTCTATGGCCACACCCCATATCAGCGGGGTAGCGGCACTGATCAAGAAAGCGCACCCGGACTGGTCTCCTGCTGCGATCAAATCGGCTATCATGACCACCGCAGACGTGCTGGATCGCAGTGGCAAGCCCATCGTGGACGAGAGGCAACTCCCGGCCGACCTTTTCGCTCTAGGGGCCGGTCACGTCAACCCTTCGAAAGCAGTCGACCCAGGGCTAATTTACGACACCTCGCCCATGGATTACATCTCTTACCTCTGCGGTTTGGGCTACGACAACTCCTCAGTCGCCAGCATCATCGACCCAGTGCCGGTAACCTGCGCCGACGTCAAGAATATCACCATGGCGCAGCTGAACTATCCATCGATCACCGTAATATTCCTGGCTCCCAACGTGTCACGACCCGCACCCGGGGTAAGGGTACTAGTCGGAATCAACGCCCAGCCTACGCCGCAAAATCGGCGGTAGAACGCTGTCTTGATAATCTATCTAATATAATGAACCACCAATAATGATAAAATACTCAATCACAGAACTAAGATGGAAAGAGCACGAATCAGATAAAGAAATGAATAGTCACAATACAACTCATGAGTCTAAAATAATACATCAATGAGTCTGAAGAAAGAACAGAAATAAGCTGGAGACAAATCCAGTACAAAGAATACTACAAAACTATAAAGCTACAACTCCAGGGTCAACTGTCTCAGTTGGGATAAGTCCCTCTTGAGCCAGGGTCTCAGAATCTAAACCCACAACATCCTGGGGTCCATAATAGGTAGGGTACTCCTCAGTGTCATCTGGAAAAATATATCCAGTCAGGAAAGGAGCAGAGTACAACCCTAACAGCAGTTCTCAAATAATGATAAAAACTATGTAACAGTAAGTAGCTGTGGATAAACAAGATGCATAAATAGAGACAAGAATGTAGAGACAATAAGGAATACTGGAAAGAAATACAATAATGAACAATATGCTGATGGAACAAGAATACTAATGACTAAGTGTGTGAGTACTAGCTTTAACATGTGATCGGCTTGGGAACTTGCACAAGAGTATAATGGCCTGGTTAATCATACGTGCGGTGTATGATCAACACTCACAAGAAATAAGACATGCACAAGGAGGGTATGATCACATATCTACACTAAAATACTCCCCACCCCGACTGGTATAATAGATCCAACCACGGTACATTATGGCACAAGATTCCCCAAGAAGATAGCTAGTCTCCCCGAGAATCGGTGTCTGTACATGTACAAGATAACCAATGAAATAATACTTGCACCATATACACCATATACCAAGGAATAACATCTCATGACGAGATCCGGATATACCAATCCGTGTAACCATAGTGTCGAGAGAAACATGTAAATCTACACTAGATACAACGAACATAGAGGATATCATAAATGAGAAACTATCAGAGAATGTACTCGCCTGAAGTCCAATGAACAGTCTCACAAATGTCTGACTCGGTGCCTCGAAGACCTAGATATGGAATACCACATTAATACAAGGTCTCGGAAAGAGAACAAGTCAAACTAGGCAACTTCTAGGTCAATAACTCAATTCTAAGGCAAAAGTCAACTATGGTCAACTCTAAAGTCCACTAAAGTCAAACATGGCCAAACCCAAAGTCAACCTCACAAGACAAAAATAATATAGAGATAAACTACAATAATTTAGGAATCAAATTAGATTCAAAAAGAACTCACACAAAGTATACTAATAATACAATTAATATATACCCTAAAATAATATATATACAACCCAACATTTATATAAATAACATAATATATTATTACAATTATTATTCCTCACAAAACACATATATATATACATATATATATATACAATTATAATATATAATATATACATTAAATCTGTCAAAGCGTCATTGAAAAACAGTGAATAAAATAGGATTAAATCAAAACAGTTTAAATAGTGACAGTCGGGACTGTCACCGAAGGACTGTCACCGAAACCCAAATAATAAACTGCCACTGCTCTGGTTTTCGCTGACAGTTAAACTGTCGCGGAAAAAGCATCGCAGAAAAGCTGCTGTTTCCCGCTGCTGCAATTAATGACAGGTTTGTCATTAATTGCCTGAAGGCTACAGCGGCTGCTATTAGTCGGCTAATTAATGACAGTTTTTACTGTCATTAATTCACTGTCACTAAAATAAGTTATATATATATAATTATATATATAAAAACAGAATATATAAACAATATATATATATATATATATATATATATATATAAACAGAATATATAAAACAGTATATATATATATATATATATAAACCATTAATACAAAAATGTACATATATATATTAATATACACATAAACTTATACCTTCAAATATTTAACAAAGAACATATAATTTACATGGCTAGAAGCACACCTAAAATATTTACATTAATATCCAAATAATTACATAATAATTATAAATAATATAATTACACAATTAAACATACAAATATATTTTATAAAATATTTTATGTATAAATTATATTATTTAACAAGTAGTAACATATATATTTGCATGCAAGAAAGCTACATATTATATTGTACATTATATTAGCACACCCAAAATATAGATCTATGCTACAATAATTACTATAATAAATACACAAAATAAATATATAATATCTATATATATTTACTAATTATAAATGAAGAATTGAACCACAATTAATTAGATCTATGCAAAAATACACACAATTGGAGAGTATCTCACCGTATCCCACTAGATCTAGGATACGCATGCGACACGAGTCCAACACACAACCAAATGCACCCCGAAGGACACAAACAAATCACAAATAATATTTATGAACAAATCAAAGCGTCAAAAGTAGATCTATGTGTCCGTATCAAAATACGATATGTTCAAAGTCCCGTGTCGGAGGAAAACCCCCAAATGACACGTATCACCAAATAGTTGGGATACGAACCACAAGTATCCCAATATGGACACGACACTAGCCTCAAACACAAATCTCATGTTCAATTGATCTATAGGATCAATTGACACACACAACAAAATATAAATTCAGAATTCCAACAAAATTGACACAAAAAGCACCATAACTTTCTCCATGGGTCTCCTATGAACACAAAACAAAGTCCTATGGGTACTACATACATATAGGTTGATTTTACATGATTAAATCTCAGATTTAGAAGCTATTTAAATGGGAAATCTGAATTATACCTATTGGGAGATGGATTCACAATGAAACCTCCAATTGAGATGAACTTGCTTCCAAATTGTAGATCCTTGCTCCTCTTTGTAGATTCTTGCTTCCTTCTTCTAGATCCTTGCTTTCTTCTTCTCTAATGGTGAATTGGGAAGAATTTGGAATGAATTTGGTAGGGAATTGGATTGGAAATGGAGGGAATTTGGTAGTGGGAAAATTCTAGATCTAGATTTGGAATGAGATGAGAGGAGAGAGAAATTTCCTCCCCTCTTTAATAGGCCGGCCATAGCCCCTCCCCCAAGCAATTGTAAAATGTCCAATGTACCCCTTGGGGCCTCTCATGAAGAAATAATTAAGGAAGGAAGCTTCTAGTCTAATCATTTAATTAATTTAATCCATCTCCTTAACTATGGGCTTTCTAAATGGGCCAAGTCTAATTAATTAATTCATGTTGGTCCATGGGTCCAAACTAAACTAGTTGGGTCCACTAAAAATAAGTCTAAAATAATTAAATAATAACTAACAACAATTAAATAATACAACAATTAATTATTTACCATGCACAATATTTATTTAAATAGGAAATTACTAAAATACCCTTTTTCCTAAAATGTGGTAGTGACAAGTCTACTCTCCTTAAAATAATTTCGTCTTCGAAATTCAAAGACGAAAACTACCCCCAGAAAATCACAGAACAGAACTAAAGAATCACAACTAACTAATGAACAGAACATAACAATGAACAGAACATAACTAGAAATAACATACCTCAAGGTACAAACAAATATGGATAACGCTCTCGCATGTCATCCTCTCTCTCCCAGGTAGACTCCCCCGGAGAGTGATGCCTCCATGCGACGCGCACCAAAGGAATAGTCTGGTTCCTCAGCACCTTCTCTCTCCGATCCAGAATTCCAACTGGCTGCTCTGGATAGCTAAGAGTAGGGCCCACCTCTATCTCTGAGTGATCCAATACATGACTAGGATCTGCCACGTATCGTCTCAACTGCGACACATGAAACACGTTGTGCACTCCCTCCAATGCAGGTGGCAAGTCTAGTCTATAAGCAACTGCACCGACCCTCTCTAGAATAGTGAAAGGTCCAATGAATCGCGGACTAAGCTTTCCGCCTCCACCGAAGCGAATCGTGCCTCGTGTCGGAGAAATCCTCAGAAACACCAAACCACCCACCTAGAACAAAACACCACCTTAAGAACTTATCTATAACAAACAACCAAGAACAAGCACACAAAATAAAATCTAAACTATACCTCAAACTCCAAGGGTCTCCGATGGCTATCGGCCCAATGCCGTTGTCTGTCCTGCGCCACTCGAAGTCTGTCTCTGATCAACTGAACCTTCTCTGCTGCATCCACAACCATCTCTGGCCCAAGCAAAACTCTCTCTCCAACATCGTCCCAAGACAAAGGAGTACGACACCTCCGACCATATAGAGCTTCAAAAGGTGACATCTCTATACTGGCCTGGTAACTGTTGTTGTAAGCAAACTCTACCAAATGGAGATGGTCCTCCCAAGAACCCCCGAAATCTAGTACACAAGTGTGCAACATATCCTCGAGAGTCTGAATAGTCCTCTCTGACTGCCCATCTGTCTGGGGATGATATGCAGTACTGAATTTGAGCTGAGTGCCCAAACTCTCCTGCAAACTCCTCCAGAAATGAGAAGTGAAACGACTATCTCGATCTGAGACTATGCTGACGGGAACTCCATGTATCCTAACGATCTGCCTCACATACATCTCTGCCAGCTTCTCCGTAGACAAACCCACCTTGAAAGGCAAAAAGTGGGCCGACTTGGTCAATCTATCAACAATGACCCAAATCGCGTCTTTCCCTCCTGGAGATCGTGGTAGTCCGGACACAAAATCCATAGTAATGTGTTCCCACTTCCACTCTGAAATGGGTAATGGCTGAAGTAAATCTTCTGGCCTCTGCCTCTCGGCTTTCACCTGCTGGCACACTAAGCATCTGGATACAAACTGTGCCACTTCCCTCTTCATGCCATACCACCACACACTCTCTCGCATATCCCGATACATCTTGTTAGCACCTGGATGTATGGAATACTGAGAGCGATGCGCTTCCTGCAATACCTCCTTTCGCAACTCCCCACTAGGCACACACAATCTAACTCCATGCCTCAAAGATCCATCCTCTGCAATAGTGAAATCATCCTCCAATCCTGCTCTCACCTGAGCTCTGATACTCCTCAAAGATACGTCATCATACTGTGCTGCCTTGATCCTATCCATCAAATCTGAATGTATCTGCAATCCCCACATCTGCATAGCACCACCCGGAACAATCACCTCAATGCCCAAGCTCTCCAAGTCCTCCAACAGATATCGATCATGCGTCAAGAACATAGCTACCGGATACCTGCTCAAAGCATCGGCAACTACATTGGCCTTCCCAGGATGATATTGCAAAGAGATATCAAAATCCTTCATCAGTTCCAACCACCGACGCTGTCTCATGTTCAACTCCTTCTGCGTGAAAACGTACTTCAAGCTTTTGTGGTCTGTGAAGATCTCCACACGCTCTCCGTACAAATAATGTTTCCACAACTTCAGGGCGAATATGACAGCTGCCAACTCCAAATCATGGGTAGGATAGTTCTTTTCATGAGGACGCAATTGCCTGGATGCATAGGCAATCACTTTCCCATGCTGCTGAAGAACACAACCTAAACACTTTCCCGATGCATCACTATAAATAGTGAAATCTCCGGACCCTGATGGCAATGTCAAAATAGGAGCAGACGTCAACCTCTTCTTCAACTCCTCAAAAGCGGCCTGGCAATCTTCCGTCCAAACAAACTCCACATCCTTCCTTGTGAGTCTGGTCATCGGCTCGGCAATCCTCGAAAAATCTTGCACAAACTTTCTGTAGTAGCCTGCCAATCCCAAGAAACTCCTGATCTCTGCTACCGAACTCGGAGTCTTCCAAGATTCCACTGCTGAAATCTTCTTCGGATCCACTGAAATACCATCACCAGTCACAACATGCCCCAAGAATTCCACCTTGTCCAAGAAAAACTCACATTTGGACAACTTTCCATACAGCTTCTCCTTCCTCAGCACATCCAACACAATCCTCAAATGCTCCTCATGCTCCTCCGGTGTCCTCGAGTATATGAGTATGTCGTCGATGAACACCACCACGAACTTGTCAAGGTACTGGTGGAACACCTTGTTCATCAAGTTCATAAATACCGCCGGTGCATTAGTCAAACCAAACGGCATCACCATAAACTCGAACTGACCATACCGAGTTCTAAAAGCAGTCTTCGGTATGTCCTCCGGCTTCACCTTCACCTGATGGTAGCCTAATCTCAAATCTATCTTAGAAAACACCTTCGCACCACTCAACTGATCAAACAGATCATCAATCCGTGGCAAAGGATACTTATTCTTGATAGTGAGATTATTCAAAGCCCTGTAATCAATGCACATACGCACCGATCCATCCTTCTTCGGTACAAACAATACCGGGGCTCCCCATGGTGAAGAACTCGATCTGATAAACCCCTTATCCTGCAATTCGTCCACCTGCTTCTTTAACTCGACCAGCTCGCTGTTGTTTACTCTATAGACATGCTGCGAAATCGGTTCTGCACCTGGCACCAAGTCTATAGAAAATTCAACATCTCGATCTGGCGGCAATCCTGGCAATTCTTCAGGAAACACATCCAAAAATTCTGCTATCAACGGATGTGGCAACTCCTTGTCTTCCACCATAGCTCCACAAATAATGCCTTCTTCCTGCTCCGCAGCTCCTCTAGCAAACTCGAACTCTGGCTCTCCTGGCGGACCAAACAAAACTCTACCTCCTCTACAATCTATGCTAGCACGGTGCCTACTCAACCAATCCATCCCGAGTACAATGTCGTAGCTCGGAAGTGGCATTACAAGTAGACACGCACTCAACTCCCGGCCTCCCAGAGTAACTCTCCGATCCTTGTAAATATCATTAACCAGGATAATGCCTCCCCCGGTCATGATCTTGCAAGTCCTAAGCAAAGACTCAGCTACCAAACCATGCTTTAGAGCAAAAGAAACAGATACAAAACTATGGGAAGCACCACTATCAAACAAAGCTAAAGCTGGAATGGAATCAAGAAGAATAGAACCTGCGATGACATCTCCGGTGGGTTCCTCCTCTTCGACTGTCATAGCAAATGCTCGTCCCTGCCGAGCACCTCCCTGCTGCTGATGCTAGACAAAACGCTGCTGTTGTATCGGAAGCGGTCCCCTCGGTTGTGCTGCAGGTGGTCTCATCTGTGCCCTCGGAGCTGGAGCTGCTCCCTGAACTGCACGACGAGGACACTCCCTCAATTGATGCCCTTCAGTACCACAATACAAACAAACTCCTAGCCTCTTTCTGCAAACTTCCCAGATGTGGCCGGGCTTCTTGCAGAAGTTGCATAGAGCTTGCTGTAACTGCCTCTGCTGCTGAGGTGCCCGGTGAAAAGGTGCTCTAGCTGGAGTCTGGTTCTGCTGTGGCTGCTGGAAAGGTCTGGACTGGAAATGAGGACGTTTGGCAGATACTGCACTGTCGTTGGCCCCCAAAAAAGAATCACGGTCTCTCTTGGTCTTCAAACCCAGATCCCGCTCAACCTTGCGTGCCTCCGCAAGTATCTCCGAGTATGTCTCATAAAAAGACGGAATGAGAATCTTCACCTCCCAGGTTAGACCCTCTCGGAAACGAATAGCTCGAACCTCCGGCTCCCTCACCAGATACTCTGCAAATCGGCTCAGCCTACCGAACTCCGCAGCATATTCCTCCACAGACATGCTTCCCTGAATGAGACTCTCAAATTGTCTCCCCAAGTCAAGCCTGTCTATCCGAGCGAAAAACTTCTTCTTGAAAAGGTCCCTGAATACCTCCCAAGATTGTCCTGCGTCAACTAGAACCGGCTCATTCCTGAACCAAGTACGAGCGACGTCGAACAGTTGAAGTCCTACCGCCTCAACCTTCAGATCTTCAGAAAGACGGGACACCCTCATAAGACGCTCAATGTCCTCGAGCCAATCATCAGCATAGACGATGCCCTCCGTCCCTTTGAAAACCCTAGGCTCCAGTTTCTTGAAGTCCTGAATATTGCCTGGCCAAAGCTGAGCAACCTGAGGAACAACCTGCTGCTGGACCGGAACTCCTCTCTCAACTACAGCACGAGCAAGCTGATGAGCACTCTCGATGCCCTGCCGTAGAACGTCGGTCTGCCTCTGATGTGCCTCTGACTGAGCCCTCTGTGCCTCGAGCATCTCACGAAACAGAGTAAACATCTGTGACGCCTCTGCTGGCACAGGAGGTGGAGGTGGAAGCCCCTCAGATACAGCTGGCACAGTCCTCTGAGTGGGTGGTGGACCTCCGAAAGCAGCTGACACTCCAATCACCGGAGAAGTGACTGGTGCAGGCCCTCGGGATGTCGCAGACCTCTCAGAAGCTGCTCTCCCCTGCTGTGATCTAGTCTTAGGCGGCATCCTGAGACAAAGCGAAAGAAAGAATCAATATGGCACAAGATGTAAGATATCAAGGAAATGACAAGTTTAAGGGATCAAGTATCAATATCAAAGGAGAATAGTTGAATCAAAAGAATTTTCCTAGATGTGATTGAGTATCTCAGCCTATATCCTATATCCTATCGCAGGCTCGCAGTAGTACAACTAAGTTGTCGCACTACCACGATATCACATACTTGTGAAGCTCGACCTGCATGGGCCACCACCAAAAACGTGTCACGACCCGCACCCGGGGTAAGGGTACTAGTCGGAATCAACGCCCAGCCTACGCCGCAGAATCGGCGGTAGAACGCTGTCTAGATAATCTATCTAATATAATGAACCACCAATAATGATAAAATACTCAATCACAGAACTAAGATGGAAAGAGCACGAATCAGATAAAGAAATGAATAGTCACAATACAACTCATGAGTCTAAAATAATACATCAATGAGTCTGAAGAAAGAACAGAAATAAGCTGGAGACAAATCCAGTACAAAGAATACTACAAAACTATAAAGCTACAACTCCAGGGTCAACTGTCTCAGTTGGGATAAGTCCCTCTTGAGCCAGGGTCTCAGAATCTAAACCCACAACATCCTGGGGTCCATAATAGGTAGGGTACTCCTCAGTGTCATCTGGAAAAATATATCCAGTCAGGAAAGGAGCAGAGTACAACCCTAACAGCAGTTCTCAAATAATGATAAAAACTATGTAACAGTAAGTAGCTGTGGATAAACAAGATGCATAAATAGAGACAAGAATGTAGAGACAATAAGGAATACTGGAAAGAAATACAATAATGAACAATATGCTGATGGAACAAGAATACTAATGACTAAGTGTGTGAGTACTAGCTTTAACATGTGATCGGCTTGGGAACTTGCACAAGAGTATAATGGCCTGGTTAATCATACGTGCGGTGTATGATCAACACTCACAAGAAACAAGACATGCACAAGGAGGGTATGATCACATATCTACACTAAAATACTCCCCACCCCGACTGGTATAATAGATCCAACCACGGTACGTTATGGCACAAGATTCCCCAAGAAGATAGCTAGTCTCCCCGAGAATCGGTGTCTGTACATGTACAAGATAACTAATGAAACAATACTTGCACCATATACACCATATACCAAGGAATAACATCTCATGACGAGATCCGGATATACCAATCCGTGTAACCATAGTGTCGAGAGAAACATGTAAATCTACACTAGATACAACGAACATAGAGGATATCATAAATAAGAAACTATCAGAGAATGTACTCGCCTGAAGTCCAATGAACAGTCTCACAAATGTCTGACTCGGTGCCTCGAAGACCTAGATATAGAATACCACATTAATACAAGGTCCCGGAAAGAGAACAAGTCAAACTAGGCAACTTCTAGGTCAATAACTCAATTCTAAGGCAAAAGTCAACTATGGTCAACTCTAAAGTCCACTAAAGTCAAACATGGCCAAACCCAAAGTCAACCGCACAAGACAAAAATAATATAGAGATAAACTACAATAATTTAGGAATCAAATTAGATTCAAAAAGAACTCACACAAAGTATACTAATAATACAACTAATATATACCCTAAAATAATATATATACAACCCAACATTTATATAAATAACATAATATATTATTACAATTATTATTCCTCACAAAACACATATATATACATATATATATATATACAATTATAATATATAATATATACATTAAATCTGTCAAAGCGTCATTGAAAAACAGTGAATAAAATAGGATTAAATCAAAACAGTTTAAATAGTGACAGTCGGGACTGTCACCGAAGGACTGTCACCGAAACCCAAATAATAAACTGCCACTGCTCTGGTTTTCGCTGACAGTTAAACTGTCGCGGAAAAAGCGTCGCAGAAAAGCTGCTGTTTCCCGCTGCTGCAATTAATGACAGGTTTGTCATTAATTGCCCGAAGGCTACAGCGGCTGCTATTAGTCGACTAATTAATGACAGTTTTTACTGTCATTAATTCACTGTCACTAAAACAAGTTATATATATATAATTATATATATAAAAACAGAATATATAAACAATATATATATATATATATATATATATATATATATATATATATATATATATATATATATATAAACAGAATATATAAAACAGTATATATATATATATATATATATATATATATATATATATATATATATATATATATATAAACCATTAATACAAAAATGTACATATATATATTAATATACACATAAACTTATACCTTCAAATATTTAACAAAGAACATATAATTTACATGGCTAGAAGCACACCTAAAATATTTACATTAATATCCAAATAATTATATAATAATTATAAATAATATAATTACACAATTAAACATACAAATATATTTTATAAAACATTTTATGTATAAATTATATTATTTAACAAGTAGTAACATATATATTTGCATGCAAGAAAGCTACATATTATATTGTACATTATATTAGCACACCCAAAATATAGATCTAAGCTACAATAATTACTATAATAAATACACAAAATAAATATATAATATCTATATATATTTACTAATTATAAATGAAGAATTGAACCACAATTAATTAGATCTATGCAAAAATACACACAATTGGAGAGTATCTCACCGTATCCCACTAGATCTAGGATACGCATGCGACACGAGACCAACACACAACCAAATGCACCCCGAAGGACACAAACAAATCACAAATAATATTTATGAATAAATCAAAGCGTCAAAAGTAGATCTATGTGTCCGTGTCAAAATACGACATGTTCAAAGCCCCGTGTCGGAGGAAAACCCCCAAATGACACGTATCACCAAATAGTTGGGATACGAACCACAAGTATCCCAATATGGATACGACACTAGCCTCAAACACAAATCTTATGTTCAATTGATCTATAGGATCAATTGACACACACAACAAAATATAAATTCGGAATTCCAACAAAATTGACACAAAAAGTACCATAACTTTCTCCATGGGTCTCCTATGAACACAAAACAAAGTCCTATGGGTACTACATACATATAGGTTGATTTTACATGATTAAATCTCAGATTTAGAAGCTATTTAAATGGGAAAAATCTGAATTATACCTATTGGGAGATGGATTCCCAATGAAACCTCCAATTGAGATGAACTTGCTTCCAAATTGTAGATCCTTGCTCCTCTTTGTAGATCCTTGCTTCCTTCTTCTAGATCCTTGCTTTCTTCTTCTCTAATGGTGAATTGGGAAGAATTTAGAATGAATTTGGTAGGGAATTGGATTGGGAATGGAGGGAATTTGGTAGTGGGAAAATTCTAGATCTAGATTTGGAATGAGATAAGAGGAGAGAGAAATTTCCCCCCCTCTTTAATAGGCTGGCCATAGCCCCTCCCCCAAGCAATTGTAAAATGTCCAATGTACCCCTTGGGGCCTCTCATGAAGAAATAATTAAGGAAGGAAGCTTCTAGTCTAATCATTTAATTAATTTAATCCATCTCCTTAACTATGGGCTTTCTAAATGGGCCAAGTCAAATTAATTAATTCATGTTGGTCCATGGGTCCAAACTAAACTAGTTGGGTCCACTAAAAATAAGTCTAAAATAATTAAATAATAACTAATAACAATTAAATAATACAACAATTAATTATTTACCATGCACAATATTTATTTAAATAAAAAATTACTAAAATATCCTTTTTCCTAAAATGTGGTAGTGACACAACGAAACTGTGGTCGTGAGTAGGACAGTGACAAATGTAGGGGAGGCACCGTACAAGTACAAGGTCGTGGTGGATGTGCCTGAAGGGGTTTCGGTGTCGGTGAAGCCGAAGAAGAAGAAGTTGTGGTTTTCGACAGTGGGCCAGAAGAAAAGTTATAGCATAGTGTTCAAGAGGAACGGTACTGACAGTGGTGCAGGCACGGCGCAAGGCCAATTGAGGTTGATCTCGGCCAGACATATTGTTCGCAGTCCCATCTCCATCATCTTCTTTAAGTAGCTAGGAACTGTATATATAGCAAATATTTTTAATTTGACTAACGTTGTGCAAAATTGATATTAGTTAGAATGACGTTTCATATTAGTTAAATAAAATAAAAGTTTGTTCATTATTTTCGAAAATATAATTAGCTAATAGAAAATTTGACTGGCATAAATTGCGAGTAAACAAGTCCATGTTTGATGGAAATAAAGCGAGGGTTGCATTATTAGTTTGGTTCATTGCGTTTCTAAATGTACGTGTATAACTTACTATAGAGCTATCCAGATGATCATCTTTTCAGCCGCTAATCTATAAACTATAATTCTATATATAAAACGAAAACTTAGGCTTTACTGTTGATTTTTTTGTTTCGAAAATATTATTTCTCTCTGTTTACTAATTAAATTTTTTTATTAAATTTAATATAAATAGTTACATAATTACGTATAAAAAAAATTAGGGGATTATTATTTGATTTTTCCAACAGTAGCAAATTAAAGTGGTTTTACTTTTCTCAAGTATTAAAATTTTAAAAGACTATTGTTTGCTTTTTCAAGTAGTAAAAAGTTACAAAATTTTATTTTTCTCAGAGTAAAAAATAAAAAAACTATTATTTGTTCTTTTAAAGTAGTATGAAATACACACAATACGCGCGTGCATATATACTAGTCTATACTACTATATAATAAGAAAACTTGGGTTTCACCGTGAATTTTTTTCCTCCAAATATGTCATTGCTTAACATCTTAAAATAGTCATTAAAATTAAGAGGGACGAAATGGCAATTTAGAATAAGTGGTTGACTATGTACTAAATATAATGAGTATTAAGAGGAAATATGATGTTATATTATGTTAAATTGCATGTAATTTATGTTTAAAAGAGTCAAAGCAATAAATTATGCATGCTGCAAAGTTTCATATTTTCATACAACTCTCCATGTCTCAATGGCAAACAAATTCTTCTAGCCTTGCCATTTTCAATGGTTATTATTCTCAACAGAAAATAAACAAAAAGAGCAAAAAAAGTACCCTAGATTCCTTGGCATTGCAAAAAAAAGCACACACAGAAAAGTCACTACAGAAGACGGTCGATGATCTTACCGTATTCTAATTTAAATGAAATACGTGCAAAACACGTGCACATAGATTAGTCTATACTACTACATAATGGGAAAAGTTTAGGCTTCACCATAAAGATTTTTTTCCAAATACCCTTTCTTAATATGTATTAATTAAAATGGTCTTTAAAGTTAAGAGGAGATTGGTAGGTAATCTATACTACTATATAATAGAAAAAAAAAATTTAGGCTTCACCGTGGAAATATTTATTCCAAGTATACCCTTGCTTAATATTTATTAATTATAATAGTTTTTAAAGTTAAGAGGGATGGGTAGGTAATTTAGAATAAAATGAATAACAAGGTAATAAATATATAAGAATCTCAAACATTAATTTTATGTTGAGTGTTGAGAGAAAATATTGTATTATTATGTCAAATTGCATGTCATTTATGTTTAAAAGATTTCAAGCAATAATATTTTTATGCCATAAAGTTTCTTCTTTCTATACAATTTTCCATGTCCCAATAACAATAAAGTCTCATGGCCTTACAATTTTTCAAATACAATTATTCTAAATAGATAATGAAAAAAAGTAAAAAATATAGATCCCGAATCTCTTGGCACTGTAAAAGGAAAGCACACACATAGAAATAATTGTCACACCCCAATTTCTGCTAGATAGATAATCGTCCCCTGGACGTGATGCCGTGCGAGCATAAGGCGCGTCCGCACAAGGCCTAGACATAATGATATACTTTAGAAACATATGCAACAGAGTACGTAAATAGAATATCACACTTGTAAGGGAGAAAAGTTCTCTTTTTTGATAATGAACAACTTTGTTACAAACTCTTTACTCAAAAGTAAAGGGGTGCTGCACGGGCTTACAAGATGGACGCAAAATGAGATAGCCGATCCATACATTACATCCTTTACAAAAATTCAAAGACAAACCACCTTGGGTGCGTGTTTGCACCATCGCTTAGGAGCTTCAAAAGGGTATGTGTGAACTCCTTGAGAATATGTACTTGCACTCCAAAGTCACGAACACGTCAGACTGGTGAAAGGTTGGAAGGGGGAAGCTTCAGCTGCTCGCCGCATCGCCTTGGCTCGGGGAACTTATTGTAATAAGGGACAGTACTTCAAAAAGTACCGGTGAGGGCGAGCTAACCCAACACACCAAATTGACACAGTATTTATATGAACATGCAACATTATCATTATGTCATCTTTCTATCTTGCCCTAGATCAAGTTACAAGCAATTCATAGAAGTAAATGACATAACAAAATATGCCACCCCTCAGTGACTTTTACCTGCGTCGTTTGAACCACCTGTACACAACTTACCATGATCTTCCCTGCCACGAAGATATAGTTAGTTTGCACAGTTTAAATATACGTAGCATGTCACTAGATAAATACAATATATATGGCAGTGACTATGTCACCTAGACAAATCACAATCTATATAACTCAGATAAAATCACAAGATTGACAAAAATCAATGTTGAACACTTTGTCCTAATAGGTTCGACCCCCTCACCACACTCAAGAAGAAAAGACAGAGATTACAATAAAATTATTCATCGTACCCGTAGCGATCTCCATAAACGAAGGTGACGACTCCTCGATCAAATCTTTTCTTCCTTTTGCCTTGGATGGTGAGTCCTAAGAGCAAAATATGGACTTTCTCTTAGATCTTCCGTGGACAACCACCCTGAATCTCCACTTTGTGCTCTATATTTGTGCCTCCACCCTCAATCCATATATATAGCTGAGAATACCTAGTTAAGATCATAGGAATTCCTAAATAGAAAATTCATTACCTAAAATAGCCATCAACAACTATGGACGTCCAAATCTGGTCAAATTAAATATATGATACAAATTTGTAAATCTAATCAAATCAAATATTTAATACATATTTTTAAATCGTATCAAATCAAATATTTGACCATATTTGGGCTCCAAAATTTGTTGTTACCAAATACAGACTAGACCCAACAAACTCTTCCTCCAGTCTAATGAGAGGGTATTAACCCCATGTTCCCTTAACTAGATACCATGTCTGTCGCCCCGAGATAGATTTTCTACTCCCCCATATTAGCGATCTTCGATCCCCCGAGCTGCTTTGCATCTTCCTTCGTCTCCAACTCCTCGACTGTCAGGTTGATGCTAGCTGCCATACGTAACACCTCCAACACCACTGGGATCATGTCGATGTCAATGCCACGACCAAGATCGAAGTCCCTGACAATCATCCTTACCAGAAGTCTTGGCTGCCTGTCCCCGACTTCCGTCTTCCACCAGAACGTACTACCGTTTCGACGAGCTTTTTTACCCTTGGCTAGCCCAACCAAGCGGGCGGTACGGTTCTTTCGAGATTCAGACTCATGAACGTGCCCACCTTCGTGTCCGACACTGAAGCTCCCTCGTATACATGCATCCTCGAGCAGAACATCATGTACTATGCACGCCGTCAATGATCCACAGCTCTTCTGGAACTGTACAAATAGAGATGCACCCGCCTCAGATTGAGTTTGTTACACACCTTGATCTCCTCCTTGGTTTCGAACTCATGAAACCAATGTCTCTTCGCGAAGCTTTGGCAAACCATCCGTCACCAAAATTGGATCCGTGGAACAACCTCCACCTGAAAACCAACCAGCTGTCATACGACCGATAGACCGACCCTCAATCTTTGACTCATCATCATTCATCGTTTATCTCGAAGAACCGAATCCTTCTCAATTCTCAGATCATCTCGAAAACCCTCCTCAGCAAGTTCTCGATGATCGACTAACTCCTTTCGAACACCCCTCGAGCCTCCATCCGATGTCTTTGGCCTTTATGTACGACTCGACGGCTTGAGCTTATACATGCTACAACATAAATCTCCTTGATTCAGCTCTTAGAAACCCTTTGTAAGCATCCAATCTTTGTCTCCAAACACAATGCGATAACCATCATCCGTCAGCCTCCCTATAGAAACCAAGTTATAGTACAAACTTGGTACATGTCGCACATCCTTGAGAATGATCTATCACGTCCCAAAACCAGAATACTGGAGAGCGGGGGCAGACAAAGCCAACTACGTAAACCAGAGAACACAATATCCCAAGAACACGGTCATGGCTGTCTAAGATATATGGGGTTTACTCTATGTCACTCCCCGTTCTCGATATATGTGTTTGGGACATATTAGTTTTTCTGCTTATATTACTTCTTGCTTGCATGGTGATTAGATCGAATGTCATGGAGACTAGACCCATTCTTTGGTTCAATTAGACTCATGGTTTAATTGTTTGGTTGGTTTGGTCATGAGTGAACCCATGGTCTAAACCTCAACCCTAGCATATATAAGCTAACTTCTTTCTCTCTCTCTTCCCTCATTCTCTTTTTTTTCTCCTTCCTTCATTTTAGGCAAGTACACCTTCCATTAGATGGAGAAACCTCTTAATTTTTGATTCTTTCTTTTCTTTGCATTTTATTAGTCTAATATGTGTGTATTATGATTCTTAACAATTTTAATACTTGAATTTTTTGGTTTTGATGGCTATATATGAGTAGATCTATATTTGAATTTAGGGTTTTCATGGATTCCATATATTTTTGTGGTTTTGATCTACTAAAATATGGTATTTTAGAAAATTAATTTTTG
Organism: Iris macrosiphon; assembly: GCA_036927795.1. Lineage (NCBI taxonomy): Eukaryota > Viridiplantae > Streptophyta > Magnoliopsida > Asparagales > Iridaceae > Iris > Iris macrosiphon. The sequence goes on from JAYESA010000020.1 coordinate 113,269,240, forward strand.
TGGTTGATGGAGCACTTCATTTCGAGCATTTTGGCTTTTGTTTGACTTAATTCGGAGTTAAAATAAAGTTTTTATAAAAAAATAATTTTCGAATTTTTGGAATTTTTTTGCTGTGGCTGAACTTGTTGTCTGGAGAACACGAAGTTCTTATGCAGCTAGCACCATATGCGTCCGAGATGTCACACCCCGATCCCGAAAGGGTCGATCGTCCCCGCTGGATCCCTTACGGAACCAATCGTCCTCGCTGGGGCGTGATGTCGTACGAGCCTGGAGTTGCGCTCGCACAAGGCAATGACGTGCAGTGATAGGAACCCATTTTGAAACACAATTTAGAAAACACATTCACAGATATTTGAACACAAGTGCAGGAAGAAATATGCTTTTTCATTGATAATTCAGAGTAATTTACATAGAGTTTACATTGATGCGCCTCTCGGCTACTTGAATTGGATTACAAAAGATAACTCAAAAGGCAGGGCGCGCTCCATCAGATGGTCCACGTCGTTCATACATTACGCCCTTATATAGATTGAAAGTCCAAGCCTCCAAAATGAACTGACTCCAACTATACTTCAAAATAGAGGTGCTCCTAACGCCTCATCGTCTATCCTTAGCGTTGCACCGCCTGAGTGCCTGAAATAGTTGCCCACAACGTGGGTCAGTACTCAACTTGTACTGGTGAGCGAGATGAACCCACTCGACTAAATCGACACTATCTTATTAGGGGCGAGCATGCATTAAGATTATTTTTCTATAGAGAAGTAAGTGAATTCAATTAATATCAGTTGCATGTTTTGATAGGAATGAAAATAACATCGAATCCAACAAGTACATCGGTTCCTTACTCAACCGATGCACGCCTTCCCTGCAACGAAACACAAGTATACTTACCATCTGCACAAGATAATAAATTAGCATGTGTTCTATTCTATGCGGTCATTGGTGTGATCGACACCTTAGGGACTTATTCCATGCATTGCGGCGAGCCCTATCAGCCCGTGTAGTAAGCCCTACTGGAGGTCCCGCAATGCATCGCGACTAGCACGATCAAATATTTCCCTCCGGATCGATACGGTTCCAGTGCCCCGGAATACCGTTTCGAGGAAATGCCAAACCTTGTGCACAAGTTGTCCCAAACCAAGCAAATGCATGAACAATTCATATATCATACAATGCATTAAAATAAACAGAAGAAGTAAAGCAGCAATATATATCTTATGCAACAGTTCATATTTTCTCAAGCCGTGTTCCGATTTTGGTATCCCATAGGTCCAAACTCTATCCGAGGCACCAGGCGACAACCAACAACAAATTTCCTTTACAAACAACTCAAGTTTATAAGGTGTTCAAGCATATAATAAAGCTAGTCTACAATTCCCATGTTCCTTTACTAGTGGCTGGCATGCATTGTGGCTAAGGATTTCCTAGGCGTCCAACCGGGCATCATCGAGTGAACGTTTGAAACATTAGAGGGAAAAGATGCTGAAATAAGGAATCCCGCATAGCGACGATCAAGCGTCAGTTACGCGGACCTGAAACAGCACGAGCACCGAGTTAGAATCCTTGCCTATCCTTCCTTGCCGAACTCTCCAAGAATCAAAGCTCCACGATAAAACCAGCAGCAAAAACCAAGCAAATTGAAAGCAACATCAAATCAAAATCCCAAAGCGGCAATCAAGAAAACCAAGCAACCAAATACGAAAACTATTGGACTTGTTTCAATAGAGGCCTTTCCATGAGTTGGAAAGGATCATCATATTTCGTCCGTGGCAAGAAGATGCCGAAGATCTAAACTATGACTCAGACGGACTAGTCACAAGCCCAATTATATAGTGCGCATCCCGGTCGGATCGGGATTTGAGGCACTACATAATATACCACTAAGAAAAAGTTTTGTCCCGAAACTTAAGAACAAGGCCTTACCTCCGACTGAAAGAACAATGAAGAATACTTCTCCTTCATTTCCGACTCCATTTCCCAAGTTGATTCCCCAACTGAATGGTTCCGCCAAAGCACGCGAACCAAGGACATCGTATGATTGCGAAGTACTTTTTCCTTACGGTCCAAAATCTGTACGGGCTCCTCTGAGTATGATAAGTCCGTGCGCAGTTCCAATTGTTCGAAGCTAACCACGTAACTCGGGTCATGCACATACTTCTGAAGTTGAGAAACATGGAATACGTCATGCACTTCATCCAAGGAGGGAGGTAGTGCAATCCGGTATGCCACAACTGCCACTTGTTCCAGTATCTCAAAGGGGCCGACAAACCTGGGACTCAGTTTGCCCTTCACGCCGAAACACATCACCCCACGCATCGGCATCACTTTCAAGAAGACATGATCCCCGACCATGAACTCCAAAGGTCTACAATGAGCATCGACATAGCTTTTATGTCGGCTCTGCGCAGAGCGGAGTCTTTCTCGAATCAAACAAACTTTCTCGAGTGCCTGGTCCACCAGATCTGGCCTGAGTACATGCCGCTCTTCGACTTCGTCCCAACAGATTGGAGATCGACACTTGCGCCCATAGAGTGCTTCGTACGGTGCCATCTGGATGCTCGATTGGTAGTTGTTGTTGTACGCGAACTCCGCCAACGGAAGATGGTGTCCCAACTAGTCTTCAAATCGATTGTACACAGCCGTAACATGTCTTCAAGTAACTGATTTGTCCTTTCTGTCTGTCCGTCAGTCTGCGGGTGGTATGCGGTACTGAACTTTAGCTTGGTTTCCATGGCAGACTGTAGGCTTGTCCAAAAATGAGATAAGAAGCGTCCGTCACGGTCAGAGATGATTGAGGCAGGTACTCCGTGTAATCGAACAATCTCGTCTATGTAAATCTGTGCTAACCGATAGACGCTCCAAGTAACTTTTATAGGAAGAAAGTGGGCTGATTTGGTCAAACGATCAACTATGACCCAAATTGCATTGTGCCCCTGCGTCATCTTCAGAAATCCCATAATGAAATCCATAATGATGTTGTCCTATTTCCACTCAGGAATAGTGAGGTTCTGCAGCTCCCCGCCGGGTCTCTGATGTTTAGCTTTCACCTGTTGACAGGCCATGCACTGTGCCACAAAGGTCGCCACATCTCGTTTCATACCGTGCCATAATAAGGTCCCGCGTAAGTCCATATACATCTTGGTGCTCCCCAGATGCAAGGAACACTTTGCGTAGTGTGCCTCCGCCATAATTTCCTTTCGGAGTTCTGGGTCGCTAGGAACACATAGCCTCCCTTTCATCTACAAGGCCCCATCTTCGCCTGCCACAAAGTCAGACGTCTTCCCCGCCGAGAATAGTCCACGCACTGTCGTTAGGAACTGATCTCCCTCCTGAGCAGATTTGATTCTATCACGTAAACTCGGTTCAAGATGGAGTGGTGCCAGCTGCACTCCTTGATGCCGAACTCGAAACTCGATGCCCATCGCCTCTAGATCCTGAAGTAAACGGTTGTTTATGGATAACGAGCCCACGTGCTTTCGACTCAGAGCATCAGCAACGATGTTTCCCTTGCCCGGTGTATATGCGATAGTCGGGTCATAGTCCTTAATCAGTTCTAGCCAACGTCGCTGCCGGAGGTTCAGTTCCCGCTGGGTGAATAGATACTTGAGGCTCTTGTGATCTGTGAAGATTTTGCAAGCAACACCATAAAGATAATGCCTCCATAACTTCAGTGCAAACACAATTGCCGCCAATTCCAAGTCATGTATCGGGTAGTTTTTCTCGTGCGGCTTTAGTTGCCTGGAGGCGTACGATATTACCTTGTCCCTTTGCATGAGCACACACCCTAAGCCGAGTCCCGAAGCATCGCTGTATATCTGAAACTCCTCTACCCCATCTGGAAGTACAAGAATCGAAGCTGAAACAAGACGCCGCTTAAGTTCCCGAAAGCTGGCTTTGCAGTCATCACCCCATTTGTATGCAATCCTTTTCTGATTAAGGCGAATCAAAGGCGAGGCCAGTTTAGAAAAATCCTTCATGAACCTACGGTAGTATCCCGCTAGGCCCAGAAAGCTTCAAACTTCGCTGGCTGATGTAGGTTGCTTCCAGTCCACCACCGCCTCTATCTTCTTTGGGTCTACGGGGACGCCTTCTACCGAGACGATATGTCCAAGGAATGCCACGTTGTTCAACCAGAACTCACACTTGCTGTGCTTAGCGAACAACTGATGCTCTCGTAATGTCTGCAGCACGGTCTTCAAGTGTTCCTTGTGCTCTGCCTCATTCTTGGAATAGATTAGTACGTCGTCAATGAAGACGACCACAAACTTGTCCATGAACGGCCGAAACACGCGGTTCATTAGATCTATAAAAGATGCAGGGGCATTCGTCAAGCCGAACGACATCACGAGAAATTTATAGTGTCCGTATAGGGTTCTGAATGCAGATTTTTGAACATCATCAGATTTGATTTTCAACTGGTGATAGCCTGACCTGAGGTCAATTTTAGAGAAAACTGTTGCACCTTGCAGCTGATCAAACAAGTCATCTATCCTTAGCAATGGGTACTGATTCCGCACGGTAGCCTTATTCAGTTCTCGGTAGTCAATACACAGCCGCATGGATCCATCCTTTTTCTTCACGAACAACACTGGAGCGCCCCAGGGAGAAACGCTTGGATGAATGTATCCTCGGTCCAACAGATCTTGTAACTGCACCTTCAGTTCCTTCAGCTCTGCTGGGACATTCGATAAGGTGCCTTCGATATCGGTCGCGAATTCAGAAAGGTGTCAATGGAGAATTCGATCTCACGATCAGGAGGCATTTCAGGCAGCTCGTCCGGGAACACGTCGAGAAAATCTGCTATGACTTCAGCCTGAGCTGTATCTGCACTTTCCTGCCGGGTGTCTCAAACAGAAGCTAAGTACCCTTCACAGCCTGAATTCAACATATGCCTAGCCGAAATTGCTGATATCACCATTGCTATCTTCAGTACAGTGTTGCACGAATAGTAGAAGTCTGCCTCGCCGGGTAGACGTAATACACTCGCTTCTCCGCGCACTCGATTGTTGCATGACAAGCACCCAACCAGTCTATTCCGAGAATAATATCATAATCCTTAATGTCTAGTACAATGACATCTAAGGCAAGCTTCCTTCCTCCGATTCCAATATAACCGTCCCTACAGATTGCATGGGCGGGCATGTCGACTCCCGAAGGGGTACTCATGCAAAGGTTCATATTTAAAGGAGTAAAAGCTAATTTATACTCAATAGTAAAATCAGCAGATATGAAACTATGCGTAGCACCTGAATCGAATAAGATTCTAGCGGGCAATTCTCGGTAAAGTAAGGTACCTGTCACAACTGTATCGGAGACGGATGCCTCGTCTCGAGTCAGTGCATAGACAGTCCACGCACTGTCGTTAGGAACTGATCGCCCTCCTGAGTAGATTTGATTCTATCACATAAACTCGGTTCAAGATTGAGTGGTGCCAGCTGCACTCCTTGATGCCGAACTCGAAACTCGATGCCCATCGCCTCTAGATCTTGAAGTAAACTGTTGTTTATGGATAATGAGCCCACGTGCTTTCGACTCAGAGTATTAGCAACGATGTTTCCCTTACCCGGTGTATATGCGATTGTCAGGTCATTGTGTTTGATGATAAACAAAAGAATAAAACTAGGTTTATACGAAACCCTTTCTTTGTTTACAAACAAGAAAATAAAAGGGTACAATTAATCCTATACGAGGATGTTAAGTACAATAAAAATGATTCTGGGAAAAAATTGCTATAGGAGTCTGATCTGCGGTCGATCACTTTGTCTCTTGGACCACACGATGAGGAAGAAGTGTTGTAGAAGAAGAAGAAGCTTCAAAGATTGCAGGAGGGATTGAATTCTCGTTGCCAAAGTTGTCAATCAACGCTCTCTGTCTGTGCTATCTCTCTATAATCTCTTGATCTCTGATCTTGATCCTCTCTTCGATCTTTCGACCTACTTTTCAACCTTTTTCCTCTCCTCTCCTCTCCTCCTTTTTTACTGTGACCAGAGGTCTCTATTTATAGAGATCAGTCACCATAACTGTCCAGTCGGCGTAGAAGCCAAACTGTGGAGAGAGTTGCACCTTTTACGCGGCGGTTATAATAACTGCTACCCACGTTAGAATAATCCTCTGAATATGCGTATGACACGTGTCCCATTATGAGGTAACGCGTATAACTGCCTCTCGAAGATCACGACATGCAAGCTACGTAGGTAACTGCCCCTCGCGTAGAGAATGTTGGCATAAAAGCCAAATAACTGTATTGTTTGCGTAAAAGCCAACTAGCTGTCTTGTTGGCATAAAAGCCAAATAGCTGTCTAATAGGTAACCAGCGTAAAGATAGCCAATTATCCTTCCTGACTGATGTCTTGAGCGTATTCAGGGCCAAATAGCCTTATCACGTACCTTTGCAAATATAGTCTGAGTTGGCGTATTTCGAGGAGATAGCATACGGCGTGCTCCTTTAGTTAAAAATAGCCTGGTTGACGTATTTCGAGGAGATAGCATACGGCGTGCTCCTATAGTTGAAAATAGCCTGGTCGGCATAAAATACCAGGATGGTGATGTGAGCGTATTAGCCCTAGTTTTAGCTCTCCCAGTCATGACAAAATTATAAAGGATAGAACCAAATCTCGTATATTTAATGCAGAGATATGCCTTAATCTCGTGCATTAAATGCCGAGATATGCCTCGAGCTCTGTACGAGGAACAACTTTTGATGTGGCATCTGATTTCATCTTATCTTGAGCGTAAAAACTCATCTCTGCCCGTGTAGAATAGGCAGTGTATCCCTTGAATACATAAAAACGGCTTGTATCAAGGATCTGTCACTAAACGACAGTCTGGGTCTCTGTGCAAAATCATCATCACAGCCGTCCTCTCGATCGTCGTGCAGTACTTTTGTTAGGAGTTAGGTTCACTGTTCTGTCTGACAGGTTCATTCGAGGAATATGAAGAGTTCCTCATATGACTTTACGTTGCATTAAAGACAAACGTATTTTACGCCGTAGGAGGTGTAGCCACCTTTTACGCCAAAACGGCCTTGAAGCGCTGCTTTACGCGGGCAGTTCTGAAGCTCTTTTTTACGCCAAACACTACTGAAGCTCTGTTTTACGCAATCATTCTGAAGTGCTGCTTTATGCAGACTTCATGCATGTTGGGGGTTTTAACTATATAATACGCGTACAATTCCCCAACGTATTTCATGCTTCTACAAGACCCCCTTCAAAGTTTCAAATTCCTCGTAATTTGAAATACTTTGAATGAAGCATGAAATGGTCAAATTTGACTCGTTCTTTGAGGCTGATTTTTCGGCAATATTTAAGAAGTTGTTAGGATTTGGTATGTTCTCTTCTGCCTATATAAAGGCAAGCGAATGAACCTGTTTTTCTATAATCCCTTCACCACACAAATGGTTGCCGAGATTCATTGGGCTGGCCTGATAAAGAAGAAGATTATGCTCTTCCAGCATATAAGGAGTCATAAAAAGAGACATCTTCGAGCAAATATCCTCTGCAACGATGGATCGTGGAAGGATATCATAGCTTCCTTTGCTCGGGATAATCAGCAATTTTATATGGCGATTCGTCCAAGAGAGAGGAAGGGTCTCATTAGACCATACAGCTTGCTAGCTGTATCTTCCTCTATCATGAAGCTGGATCCTGGTAGGCGGCTTGGCCGTGTCTTCCAGTAAAAAAACTTTTTACAATGACTTTATGGGGCAGGAAGAAGTATATCCCATGGTTAACCCTCGCACCAGTGGGTGGCTTAGCGCGCAGAATCTTCGATTGGCCAGTTTAACTGCATGGGCCCTGAAGCACTTTCAGACGGAGCTGGAAAGTATTGGCTTGTTTGCGGCTGTGAGTGCCACTAGTGTTGGGTTGCCTCTCAACCCCAACTTGTTCTTAGCTTTGATGGAGCGGTATAGCTCGCTCACTAGGACTTTCGCCACTCCGCTAGGAGAGTTGGGCCTGGCACTTCATGAGATGGCGGACATCTCAAAGCTGCCAATGGGAGACACTCCTTATGAAGAGTATGTTCCCACCAATAGGGAGCTGAAGGATACCAACCCTCGAGTAGTGGCAGTGTATCAAGAGCTGATGAGCCACTACCTTGCATGCACCACCTTCTACGGGAAGCCTTCTGATTTGGCTCATATCAACAAATGGGTATCCTACCTCTTCTTCTATCATACCAGAAATGCCAAGCAGGACAAGGTTGTAGATAGCAGAGATAAACCCTTGAACCCCTTGAGCATTCTCAATGCCAACACAATCGACGATCTCATCGAAGATGCGGGGGCTCCAGATTGGGTTCTTAATGAAGAGATAGGGGGTTATCCTGCAGGAACCAAAGCCTACAGCTATATAAGGCATTGCCGGAAGCCTCTGTCAAGAGAAGTTCAACTGGCTGGCTTCCTTTCTGTCTGGCTACGCCGATGGGTAGTCCCTGGCATCGCGTCTGCGGATCGCATTCATCGCAACACCTTATGGTCCGCAGTGCGTTTGGTGTTTGGAGCAAGATTGGGCTTGCTCCCTGCTATGGTATACATGATTCATGCTGGCCTGAGGGCCATTACTGAGGGACTGCTGGCTGATGAAACCCAGCGTGAAGGATATCCCAGAGTGGAATTGCCATTCTTATATCTGATGGGATGGTTAATCCTTCACAACACCAAAGTGATGTCTCCCGGATCGGCCAGTGGTTCGGGAAATAACTTTCTATTGAATTATAGGAATTCTTCTTGGAATGTGACTAGCGTCATAGATTGCCGGCTAGCACTAAATTTGCCCACAGTTGGAAGTTCTTCTGCATCGTCCCCCCTGTACATATCAATCAACAGGGGACTAAACTCCAGGATGCAGGTCAGGGGAAGACTATTCTTTCTCCTGAAGCCTTTTACTGGTTGGTCTGCATCAGACCTTCCCATCTGCTGTACAAAAGTGAGGACCACTGCTACTTGGAGCCCTATCTGCCTAGCTGTTTTGCCAGGAAATTTGGGTACGATCAGTTGCATATGGGAAATCTCATCACCAGCTTCAAGTTCAATGGTGGACTTATTGATGGAGCTAGAGGATGGCGGTACTTCATAATGGGTTGTACTGGAGCAATCTTTGCTGTGCCCGCGACTTCTCTCTCCATGGAGTTGCGTATTTTTCATTCGTACGTGCAGTTTTATGCGTCCATCAATACCTTCCATCATGATTTTGATGTACATGGAAGTTTTAGGATGCCTTCCCATAAGTCCACCGGAAGGGAGGAGATACCCTCTGTTTCTGCTGACGAAGGTGATGAAACCACCGGTGCCGATGACTATTTGTTGATTTTACCAAGAGGCGTAATAGCTCCGCCAACAGAGCCTCTCATTATCTCCCAAAAACGAAAGTTTTCCACTCTGAAAGAGCCTTCTCCCCACAAGAAGAAGCAGATGATTGGAGGTCCCAAAAGGACTTCCACCAAGGGGACCTCTTCCAGGAGAGAGCCCATTATTTCCCCTATTGGGGATGATTCTTTGATCAGGGGTCCTTCGCCTTTTAGAGAGGGAACCTCCACAGTTCTAGCTGACAGTGCTAGAGATTTTTTGTCTGCGATTGCTATCGCTACCACCGCTACTGGTAGTACTTCTAGATTGCCTTCGAGGCCGAGCATAATAAGAATCAATATACCTCTACCCAGACAAATAATGGGACTAGCCCCTCCTTCGTCTGTAAGTATCTCAAGCGAGATTCCACCCGATGAACCTCGAGTGGATATGGGTGATGATTGGGATGACTACCCTCAAGTGTCAGTTGGTGCACCCTCTTCTCCAGATATGACAGCTTTTTTAGCATCATTAAGAAATAATTTAGCTATACAGGCTGCAGACGCAACATACATACCATCGGCCATGGGTAAATATTGTCTTCACGCTTTTTTCAGGAAAATTAACATCCAATTTACATTAACTTTCTCTTGTCTTAATTTCAGGCGAAGATATCTCGGGGGAGGGCGGAGTTGATGCTACTTCTGATTTTGTTGTGGATCCAACTGATGAAACAGCGGCGCTTGACGAAGCATACTTTGAGACTGTCGATCTTTCATCCGTAACTTTTTCGGGTGTTATCCCGCCAGTAGCAGTTCAAATAACATCAGAGGAGGATGAACCTACCATCTCGACCGTGCCTCCTTCGTCGAGCATGCCAGCAACTTCGACCGTTGTTGGTGTCTCTTCTTTTGTTGCGCCATCTGTCAAAGCGACGACCGTGGCAACATCCTCTGCCGACGTTCCAGAAAGGAGATTTATTGATATCGCGGCCACTCCCAGCGTCCATTCGAGCTTTGCTATGCTAGTTGAACAATATACTAGCATATTATACCTCACTTTGAAAGAATTGATATTCATGGTGCTGGAGAAGAATCTAGGCTTTGATGCTCTGAAGATGTCCTCCAATCTCATTATAGCGCAGATTAAAAATTTCAGTGACGCTGAAAGAGCTAGTGCGCTAGAGCAAATAGTTAATGGTTTGGAATAACCCATTAACTAATATTTGCAACTACCCCGAGGCAGCATCAATGACTTGGTTCAGGCTGAGTACGACTCCCTAACTGCAGATTTTGCTCAGCAGATAGAAACTTTAAGCAAATCCATCCAGGAACATCAACAAGAGATGGAGAAAGAGCAAGCAATCTTAGTGGAGGTTATTTCTCAGCTAGCTAAGTGCTAGGCCGAATATGAGGGATTTGAAGCGAGGGTTCGAGAAGCGGAAGCTGAACTCGCTCAGGCAAGGGAGAGGCTTCTCAAGGCATCGGTAGTCCGTGATGTATTTGAGGGTCAAGTAAAGACATCTCAACAGAACTTGAAACATGCGGGTTTCATCCACGCAAGTTATGTTGATTCTCTGTCCAAACTATTTTTCTTGAACAATGATGAAGCAAGGCTGAAGCGGGCTCGTACCAACATCTTGAACTCCAGGAATGAGAGGATGGCTGCTTTGGCGAAACATATCCGCGATTTAACTGCTCCTCCCCAATGATGTACTTCTTACTTTTTGCTCCTTATTTTCTCAGAGATAATAAAGATACATTTTCTGACTTTGTGGATCCATCACTTTAAAATATAAATGATAGGCTTAGATGAAAGTGATATCAGAGGTAATATGAACATGATATACTTTCGGAAAGGCTTGGCTGAATATAAATCTATTCAGAGGTAATATGAACCTAATAGAATATAATCCAACTAAATTTGTATACAAAACACTATCAGAGGTAATATGAAGATGATAGGTTTACAAATTAGTTAAGCAGATCTATTTAGAGGTCATATGAATCTGATAGAATATAATCCAGCTAACCTTTGTAAGTGGTATCGTCAAAATAGAATCTTCACCATACTCCGTTAAGCAAAGGAGATCAAGCATAGTACTTCTTCAGGAATTTGCCGTTGATAGGAGTTATTATCAACTCTCCATTAGGCTTGGCTAGTCTGTAAGCGCCATTTGAGAATATTGTTTCAATCACATAAGGGCCCTCCATTTCTTTACGATTGTTTGTGTGAACTTCGGATATCGTACCAGAGGTAATATGGACGTAGTATAATACCGTGTTTGTTGAGGACATCCTACTGAGGGATCTTTGGTGGACCTATTATTTGTTGCGCATGTTGAGTACAAATAATAAGTTCGAAACAAGCCCTATCAGAGGTAGTATGGACGTGATAGGTTTTGTGGGTAGTAAAGACATCCTGCTGGGGAATTTTTTGTGGACCCATTACTTTTTGCGCATGTTAGTGCAAGTAATAGGTTTGAGACAAGTCCTGCCAGAGGTAATATGGACGCTGTAAAATATGACTCTGTGGGGATAGTAGAGAGACATATTTCTGTTGAGAGGTAATGTGGAGAATTGAATTACTCGTCTCCATTGCGGGCATTCCACCGAGGATTTTTTTTTGGACCTATTACTTCTTGTACACGAGAGTACAAGTAATAGGTTTAAGACAAGCCTTGCCAGAGGTAATATGGACGTGGCAGTTTTTGTGGAACTAACACCACTGGCGTACTTAGAGTTAAGTATGGGTGCTAAGTTGAGATGACAACCAATATCAGAGGTAATATGGACATGACAAACTCATCCTGAGAGATATATTATGACAGCAGTTCAGAGGTATGGACGTGAACTAATATCCGAAAAACTCATTGAGGAGTGATTCGTTGAGTGTGGTCTATCAGAACATGAAGATAGACCAAAGGATCGCTTCGCTGGGGAGATTGATGGGATGATAGCTCAGAGGCAATATGAGCATGGCTAGCGTTTATTGGGATTAGTTTGAATAGTCACTGCGGGAGTGTGCAAGTAGACCCAAAGATTGCTCCGCTGGGAAGATTTTGAGGATCCATCGTCCATTGCGTATCCGGGACTCTTGGATACGGATAATGGCTTCAAGAATTTGGCTTTTGCTGGGGATGAAGATCCAGAGATTTGTACATCCGGGTTGTGGACATATTACCCATGGCGTACCTTAAGTACAGATAATAAGCTGAAATGACTAGCACTACCAGGGGTTAGGTGAATGTGATAGTAGAAAGTCGAAGAGAAGAACTTCACTCAGTGGTAATGTGGACATAGAAAAGTTCTGAAAATATCTTACTCAGAGGTAATGTGGACATTGTAAGATATGAATCGGTGGGGATAAATAAAAATAGGACAGAGGAAATATGGAAGTGACTATTTCTGCCGGTGATAGTGGAGAGACGTAGTTCAGAGGTCATATGGACGTGAACTAATCGATAGCAGCAACCTGGGAGGTTTGCTCAGAGGTCACTTGGACATGGCAAACTCAGCTGGGGGGAAAAATATTTGGACAACAGTTCAGAGGTAATATGAACGTAAACCCATGTTCGAAAAATTCACTGGAGGAGTGATTTGCTGAGTGGGGATAGACCTAAAGGTTGCTCAGATGGGGAGATTTTAGGGCCTCATCCTCCGGTATTTCTTGAGGGAGAAAAATTGCCACGTTGGAGTGAGATCGATTTGCAGCGACCGTCTTCTCGCTATAAATGCAAAGTGATGACTTTGGCGTCGATCAGCTCCTGGATTTTTCTTTTCAGTACATAGCATGCCTTTGTGGGGTGATGAATGTACCGATAAAAGAGAGAATATTCTGGGACCTCGACCTAGCCAGCCCTTTCAGGGTATCTGATGTTGGGTAGCCGAAGCTTGTTTTCCTTCATCAATATATTGAAGATTTCAATGATGTCTTCATCACTGAAGGAGAAAGTCCCCTTTCGCTTTCGGGCTTCCGACACTTGAGTCGTACGATCCTCAGGGAAGGTGGTCATAGTTGCATCATCTTCGGACTCATAGGGGATTCTACCCCCAGCTTTGGATGCTGCTCTGTTTTGTCGAGGAAGACTACCCCCAGAGATGTCGTTGTCTGGTTCTTCTTCTTTTCGTTTGCCTTTGTCCACAGAAGTTGATATAGAAGGACCTGCTTCTGGTATTATAGGATCAAACTCTGGAGGTTTGGATTTTGCAAGAGATGCGGTATACCCTAACCCAAAACGAGTTCGTTGACAGCAAGGATCACCATGCAACGGTATTCGTCTGCCTTTTCCATAGTTGAGGCCTGGCTTCAACTTTAAATCATAACCCATGTTTTGCATAATCTTTAAAGCTTGTGGGCTATATCTGTGGACTTGCATTTTTCCAACATTAGGCTCGGGAGAATCCTCTTGTACAAATCGGTCTATTCCGCATTCGACCGAAGACCATTGGATGCTGATCGTTGCGAGTAGGTGGAACAATAAAGATAGAATCTTCACGTGGCCCATATGTCGTAACGACATTAGATGTTGACACTACCTCCCAAACGATCTCCCCACGCTTGATAGTTAGGGGCACTAAATCTTGATTTTGACCCCTGTCTTTGCGTTTCTGGATCAAGAAATCACGCAAACCAGGGGGATTAATGGAAGAAGAAGAAGGCTTATTATGCCTTTTTACATCAGTGGGAACGCGGAGATTAAGAACCAGAACCCTTTCCCTGCCATAGGAATACAGTAGTTCACCTATGTGAGTAGCATACTGTCATGCCCCAGTCCCAAAAATACGTAGGAGTAGGACACGTAAGCATGCCAGCCGCATGGATATGGCACTCCAATATATGGAAACCAAAATCTACACGTACGCTGTAATATGAATATCAATCCATAAGTGGTATAAACATGTGTCACAAGTCACAGGGTATAATCTAAATCTCATCCACGAAATCAAATATAAATAAATAACCAGATCTCAATATAAGTATCTAAGGATAATGGTTGGATGGAAACAAATCCACTTCCAACTCGAATGGAAAAATACAACACAATAAAAATAATATAAGAATACCAGCTAACAACCATGGGGTTCGAAGAGAAGACATCCTCGAAACATATGTAACCATCCAAATCTGCGCTCCTGCAAATACTCAAGAACAGATACACCTGGAAAGGGACCAAGTCCTCAGAGGGACGTAACAAGATACATAGAAGCAAGCCAATTTGACTACAGTAAACATGCATAATATTTGAAAATATATAAGTACACTGTATAAGAAAATCTATAGGAATGCAAATGAGGACAACTTTTCGACGTATGGGCAAGGGTAGGCTACTCGATCTAATCCTCACAACTCATACACTCGTCAGTGGACATCATCAGCCGACATACCTCTGGGGGGCGACCCTCAGACTCCATCAATCGACATACCTCGGGGGTAGAGACCATCGGACACGACCACCATAGTGTGTGCTAGTTACTACGGTTTACTAGAGTGGTTAAAAGCCCATACGCCTAACGATTGTCCTCGATGATACTAAGTGCCATGTGTGTGTCAACATATCTAATACATAGTAATGACTGAAAGAAAACTACACATGCAAGGAAATATACAGAAATATAATAAATATACAGAAATATACTAAGCATGCAAAATATTGTAAGCAATTTGGTAAGGTATCTTGCCTGGTAAGTAAGCTGCAAGGTGTACTGTCCAGAAGTCAAGCACACAGGATCAGAAGCTATGGCCGCAGAACAAATATCTCCGGATGCTGAAATAAATATCACCAACGTTCCCAGAATAAGCAAAATAGCTAAAAAGCACTTCCCTTTCGTCCAATTTGGACACAGGGACAAAACAATAATTTCGGGTAAAAGTAGGGTCCACGTGTGGCCCACTTTGCACCGAAAAATGTGCCAAGGGTAACAGTCTCTAAATGGGACAAATTATAGGTCAAACAAACTCTAGATGTCAATACGAACCAAACGGTATGTCCAAATGTGGATTCCGATGAGCCGGACATAATTTTGTCCAAAAGTCAACCGTGGGGCCCGCCAATTGGCGACTTAGTCAACTATCTCAGAATTGCGTGAAAATTGGGTCACAGGACCAGCGCATTACCACGAGTCCAGTGGCACAAGTTTCGTCGCAATCTGACGAGCGTGCACAAAATGCGCGCGACTTCCACAAAAGTTGCGACATTGGGTGTGTCCGCGGATACGGGCTAATTTTGGCCCGCACACGCGTCCGAATCAGTTTCCGTGAATTTTTACGTGTCCGGTTATGCTGCGTGCACCGCTCGGTACACTTGGTACACGGCGGGGCGGTCCCGTTTGGCAGGGCGCGTTCCGTTTCACAACTTTTGAAAATCTGGGAAAAGTGGGTTCGAGGGGTTTTCCAACGAATTTAATTGTCTACAGCAGTTAATAATTTAGGGTTATTTAACAAAAATTAAACTAGGTCAAGTGGTATACGTATACCAAAAAGAATTATCAAATTCGGATCTCAGTGGTGGGAGATACGAACTCTGAAATATGGGTGGTCACCGCAGTTTTCTGCGATCCCATAATTCGGTCTGTTTTCGCCAACTTTGGTGCTGTTTTCGCTTAGGGTTACACGTGGTTCGAGGTCTACTAATACACAGATATAGAATAGGGTTAAGAGGTGAGCATACCGGTGAAGACGGGGTGGCATTTGGTTGAGCGAGGCGACGAGAAACAACTCCGGAACACAGGTACCTTGCTGTGGGAATCAGCAGTGCGCGGGGTCGCGGTCGTCGGGATTGGTTTGGACGGCCTGACGGGGTTCTCCGGCTGCGGTGGCGGCGCTCCTTAGGTCTAGATGGAAAGAGGAAGAGTCTGGATGATTAGGTTTAGGGTTTAGATGAATAGAATTAATAATATATATGAATAGGGAGAGAGGATTGTGGGGTTTAAAGGCCCCGGGCAAGGGGGTCGGTTGGGTTTGGTTGCTACTGTGTATAGTTGCTAGGCGTTGGGTTGTGGTGGAATTACAAAGGCGGGTGCTTGCTGGCTGGGCTTTGCTAAGGAAGTGGCGCTGGCTGCTTGGAATCTAAGGGAAATGTGGAATGGTTTGCTTAGTTTTGCTTTGTTTGCTTATAAGTAAAAGTTATTAGTTTATTATTATTATTATTAGTTTATATTATTTTCTTTTATTTTCTTTTCCTTTTTCCAATTAAATATATATATATATATATATATATATATATATATATACATATACTCATAAGAAAATTTTTAGATTATAATAATGCACACTATTAAGCTAGCAACTGCTCAAGGGATCTCCTATATGAAATA
This sequence comes from Iris macrosiphon, assembly GCA_036927795.1. Lineage (NCBI taxonomy): Eukaryota > Viridiplantae > Streptophyta > Magnoliopsida > Asparagales > Iridaceae > Iris > Iris macrosiphon. Next base: position 113,285,839 of record JAYESA010000020.1, read on the forward strand.
AATTCTGAAAAATTCCTAATGGTCCCATAAATCCTCTAAGTGCGCCAACACCTAAAATAAAATTTATTAAAAATCTATTTCTCTTAATTAGCCACTAATTACTACCATTTAATTAATAATTAAAAATTAAAAGGGTATATACGATTTCTAGGAATAGGGGTTTTAAATTCTACCCAACTTATAAAAATTTCGTCCTCAAAATTAAAATTAAGCCACGATAGAATGCAATGATGGTATAAGATTTGCATTGTTTAAAATGCAAGACTAGGTTTAAAGGGGTGGGCGATGTTGCGCGTTGCACATCCAGAAAAATCATGAGAAAATCCACATGAGCGAAAAATAGGTTTCTTCATGTGTCATGTACAACAGTGTGGACACCTAATGCTCTTTTGCATAAAGCGTCTAACAATTGGAAAATTGCACAAAGATGAGAATTGGATGATGGGCACGTCTAGGATAAGGGTGTAGAATTTGTAGGAAGGCAGTGGCTAGTGTAGTGTTCCAATTATCGGAGCACGGTAAGGTGCGCTAAGTGATATAATTATTGCAAAATTAAATAAAATACCGTGTTCTATTTCTAACTGGATTCAATCTAGCCTTAGGCTCACTATCTAAGCCAAGTAGATCTAATTTTGGGTGAGGGGTTCACAATCTACCGAACTTAAACTTATCCATCTATCACCTAAGGCTATACATCTAGGAAAACTATTTCTCAGATTATTTAATCATGTTATTCAATCCTTAAGGTTTTAACACCAAACATATCTCCTATGATATGCCCTTAATCACTTATAAAAGAGAGTCACTAAGTCATGTGATTAGCTTTATGGGGTATATCTAGTACTATCAGTGTCAACTTATACCAGCACGAGGTTTCGTCTTTTCGAAATAAGGGAAGACGGAGAGCAGTAATAGAGAATTCAAGGTGAAGGTGATAGAATACAAGTACGAGGTTCAAAGAGATTAAAGAATTCGAAAAGAGAGTTGTCAGGATAGTTGTGGATTGAAATACTATTTCTGGTAACTTCCTATTTACATGCTCGTATCAGTACAGTTATGTAACCGATACGATGTGTCAGACATGTCCAGGGGCAAGTATATCCGTCTACTACCATATATCTCAATCCATGTAAAGTAGTCATGCGAAGAGCGAACCAAGAGCACTAAGGTTAGCTAGACCTTAATACACCGATTCTGATTAGGCAATTGTATCATTGTGTGCACCCAATAATACATATGCCATGAGCAAGCTCGATAAAAGAATAAGCTTGCAAAAACTAGGCTATAATAGCAGCATAAATCAATGTAGTACAGAAAATATAAGTACGCTAGATTATGATAAGAGAAGTTACAAAATAATCCCAGTTCTCAAAGAAGATAAGACTCTTACAATCTCTATAGTGGTCATACTAAATCCTTGTCTAAGTCGACAGTCGACCAAATAAAGGTATGGGCTTCTAAGCTCTACAGTCTGATGAAACACTATCTTCTTATGCTAGCACACAGTTAATGTCATTCAGCTACACTTCAATAATAGGGCAAAAGACTATATGATACTAGGTTGTGAGGTATACTACCCAACTTATAACAATTTACTAATACTGTAATTGCCTTAAGGATACCGTAGAAACTCTTGTTAAGGTCTACGGGAAGGGGTCTTGGTACTTATTAGGGTATCCTCTTACATTACATAGGTCATGGTCGTCTTAAGTCTTAGTCATAGCGCTTATAGAGCAAGTGTCAATAGTAAGAATGGAACAGTTACTGGCCTCAAGGGATAGGGAATATAACTCGTATTGAGGTGGGGGTACAGGTTACGCAATTTAAAACTTAGGGATAAGCGCCAGGTCTCAATCTACAAGAATAGCTTAAACCATCAAGTTCTAACTACTAAGCACACAATTAAAAAATTTAAGAGTAACAACCAAAATCCTAGCAAGCTATATATATCCTAACATAGAATAAATTTACTTGGTCTATAATCAGAAGTGTCAGATGGCACGAGTTGAAAGATGAAGAATAGAGGAACAAAATTTAGTCGTCGCGCAATTAGCGAACGCTAAGGTCGCAAAGGAACAATATATGAAATTAAAATAGGGCTCTAGATAGCATCGTGGTTTTCTAAGGAGGAGTGGTATGCTAGTTGCTATGTTCGAGTTATGATCAAGAGAAATGTTATATTCATTGCTCTTGGCTTCCTAAGGTACTGTCTGCTACTAATAAGACAATGATCTAAGTTTATAGTTCTAATATTATCTCACCATAAGAGTTAGGTCCAGCCCTAATATTTAACCTTGGATTTCTATTGGTTCCTCAATACTAGGGTCAAACAATATGGTCAAACTTCTATCTAACTCTAGTAGTATCTATACTACTCCCAAGTCCTCATAATACATCAAGGGGTAATGGTAAACCACTATATAGATAAGGAATTCTAGGGTTCACTAGATATTCTAAACTTAGTGGTGTGTCTATATTCTCGTTGTATTCTTAATAGGTGTGCTACCATAATTATTATCCTAATAATAGGGGTTCCTATATTCTAGCAGAAGGCTATTCTCAAAGAACTATTAGGGAAGTACAGGAATCAAGCATGATGCAAATTATTCAAATGGAATGGATTGGAAGGAGGATGAGTCGTAACCAATGTGGATGAGATCCTATACTCTAGTCCTAGGTGCAGGCTTGTTCGGTACAGTAATATAACCGAGACAATATGCTCTTGACCTGCATGGGCCACCACAAAAACATGTCATGCCCCAGTCCCAAAAATACGTAGGACTAGGACATGTAAGCATGCCAGACGCATGGATATGGCAGTCCAATATATGGAAACCAAAATCCACACGTACGTTGTAATATGAATATCAATCCACAAGTGGTATAAACATGTGTCACAAGTCACAGGGTATAATCTAAATCTCATCCACGAAATTAAATATAAATAAATAATCAGTATCTATGAAGCTAGATCTCAATATAAGTATCTAAGGATGATGGTTGGATGGAAACAAATCCACTACCAACTCGAATGGAAAAGTATAACACAATAAAAATAATATAAGAATACCAGCTAACAACCACTGGGCTCGAAGAGAAGACATCCTCGAAACATATGTAACCATCCAAATCTGCGCTCCTGCAAATACTCAAGAACAGATACACCTGGAAAGGGACCAGGTCCTCAGAGGGACGTAACAAGATACATAGAAGCAAGCCAATTTGACTACAGTAAACATGCATAATATTTAAAAATATATAAGTACGATGTACAAGACAATCTATATGAATGCAAATGAGGATAACTTTTTGACGTATGGGCAAGGGTAGGCTACTCGATCTAATCCTCACAACTCATACACTCGTCAGTAGACATCATCAGCCGACATACCTCTGGGGTAGCGACCATCGGACTCCATCAATCGACATACCTCGGGGGTAGCGACCATCGGACACGACCACCATAGTGCGTGCTAGTTACTACGGTTTACCAGAGTGGTTAAAAGCCCATATGCCTAATGATTGTCCTCGATGATACTAAGTGCCATGTGTGTGTCAACATATCTAATACATAGTAATGACTGAAAGAAAACTACACAAGCAAGAAAATATACAGAAATGCAATAAATATACAAAAATATACTAAGCATACAAAATACTGTAAGCAATTTGGCAAGGTATCTTGCCTGGTAAGAAAGCTGCAAGGTATACTGTCCAGAAGTCAAGCACACAGGATCAGAAGCTATGGCCGCAGAACAAATATCTCCGGATGCTGAAATAAACATCACCAACGTTCCCATAATAAGCAAAATAGCTAAAAAGTACTTCCCTTTCGTCCAATTTGGACACAGGGGCAAAACGGTAATTTCGGATAAAATTGGGGTCCACGTATTGCCCACTTTGCACCGAAAAACGTGCCAAGGGTAACAGTCTCTAAATGGGACAAATTATAGGTCAAACAAACTCTAGATGTCAATACGAACCCAACGGTATGTCGAAATGTGGATTCCGATGAGCCGGACACAATTTTGTCCAAAAGTCAACCGTGTGGCCCGCCAATTGGTGACTTGGTCAACTGTCTCAGAATTGCATGAAAATTGAGTCACAGGACCAGCGCGTTACCACGAATCCAGTGGCACAAGTTTTGTCGCAATCTGACGAGCGTGCACAAAATGCACGCGACTTCCACAAAAGTTGCGATACGGGATGTATCCGCGGATACGGGCTGATTTCGGCACGCACACGCGTCCGAATCAGTTTTCGCAAATTTTTACGTATCCGGTTAAGCTGCATGCAACGCTCGGTACACTAGGTACACGGCGGGGCGGTCCCGTTTGGCGGGACGCGCTCTGTTTCACAACTTTTGGAAATCTGGGAAAAGTGGGTTCGCGGGGTTTTCCAACGAATTTAATTCTGTCTACGGCAGTTAATAATCTAGGGTTATTTAACAAAAATTAAACTAGGTCAAGTGGTCTACGCATACCAAAAAGAATCATCGAATTCGGATCTCTATGGTGGGAGATACGAACTCTGAAACATGGGTGGTCACCGCAGTTTTCTACGATCCCAGAATTCGGTCTGTTTCTGCCAACTTTGGTGCTATTTTTGCCTAGGGTTACGCGTGGTTCAAGGTCTACTAATACACAGATATGGAAGAGGATTAAGGGTTGAGCATACCGGTGAAGACAGGGTGACGTTTGGTTGAGCGAGGCGACAGAAAATAACTTCGGAACACAGGTACCTTGCTGAGGGAATCAGCAGTGCGCGGGGTCGCGGTCGTCGGGATTGGTTCGGACGGCCTGGCGGGGTTCTCCGGCTGCGGTGGCGGCGCTTCTTAGGTCTAGATGGGAAGAGGGAGAGTCTGGATGATTAGGTTTAGGGTTTAGATGAATAGAATTAATAATATATATGAATAGGGAGAGAGGATGGTGGGGTTTAAAGGCCGCGGGCAAGGGGGTCGGTTGGGTTTGGTTGCTACTGTGTTTAGTTGCTAGGCGTTGGATTGTGGTGGAATTACTAAGGCGGTTGCTTGCTGGCTGGGCTTTGCTAAGGAAGTGGCGCTTGCTGCTTGGAATCTAAGGGAAATGTGGAATGGTTTGCTTAGTTTTGCTTTGGTTTGCTTATAAGTAATAGTTATTAGTTTATTATTATTATTAGTTTATATTTTTCTTTTCTTTTCTTTTCCATTTTCCAACACAATATATATATGCATATATATATATATATATATATATATATATATATATATATATATATATATACTCATAAGAAAAATTCTAGATTATAATAATGCACACTATTAAGCTAGCAACTGCTCAAGGGGTCTCCTACATGAAATAAATTTTGAAAAATTCCTAATGGTCCCATTAATTCTCTAAGTGCGCCAACACCTAAAATAAAATTTATTAAAAATATATTTCTCCTAATTAGCCACTAATTACTACCATTTAATTAATAATTAATAATTAAAAGGGTATATATGATTTCTAGGAATATGGGTTAACACATACGACCCATCATCCGTCTGAGGAGTATATTTTCCCGTGAAACGGGTCTTGTTTACGCGGATGGACTTATCCTGGCGTAATCTGGAGCTTTGTATAGGTTCGCATAAAATAGGAAAAGTCCTCAAATGGCCTCCAGCGTCACGCGTAATATGAGGAGTGGGCAACTTCTTCTCTTGGTGGCGTACAAGCCTAGAGGTTGGGAGACTCGCCGCTTGTTTTCCTTTGATGTGATCAAAGGGACCATCTGCCTCATCGTAGATGTATTTTTATGCGCAGGGCGCGTTCAAAGTTTCTGAATTGGCGCTGAGGTATTGTCAGAAATTTTGTCTGCCACGTCACAGACGGAAGACGAGATTTTACGCACAGGGCACGTTCTAGACTTCTGGATTGGCAGTGAAGCATTGCCAGAAGTTTTGTCTGCCACGTCATGGACGGGAGACGAGATTTTATACGCAGGGCGTATTCTAGACTTCTGGATTGGCACTAAGGCATTGCTGGAAGTTTTGTCTGCCGCGTCACGGACGTGAGACGAGATTTTACGCTCAGGGTGCGTTCTAGACTTCTGGATTGGCATTGAGACATTGCCAGAAGTTTTGTCTGCGACGTCACGGACGGGAGACATAGTTTTATGTGCAGAGCACGTAGGCTGTGTTGTCATAACCTTGTTAATCAGAGAAGGAGAGCTAGCAGGAAGGGTAGAGGACGTCTTGGGCATCCAAACTTTATGCGGCTTCCTGTTGTTCTGGACAGAGGGGGAACGAGAGCTACCCCCTACATGAAGCATGTCTTCATAAGCAGATTGGTCGAATTGGACGACCAAAGTCTTCTTCGTTGATCCGACGAATACCACATCGTGTTGAGCAATTGCCTTATCATCAGATAAGAAAGTAATCCACAGCAGAGTCGCCATCTTGTGTTTGAAGATAAACAAAAGAATGAAACTAGGTTTATACGAAACCCTTTCTTTGTTTACAAACAAGAAAATAAAAGAGAACAATTAATCCTATACGAGGATGTTAAGTACAATAAAAATAATTCTGGAGAAAAATTGCTATAGGAGTCTGATCTGCGGTCGATCACTTTGTCCCTTGGACCACACGATGAGGAAGAAGTGCTGTAGAAGAAGAAGAAGCTTCAAAGATTGCAGGAGGGATTGAATTCTCGTTGCCAAAGTTATCAATCAACGCTCTCTGTCTGTGCTCTCTCTCTATAATCTCTTGATCTCTGATCTTGATCCTCTCTTCGATCTTTTGACCTACTTTTCAACCTTTTTCCTCTCCTCTCCTCCTTTTTTACTGTGACCAGAGGTCTCTATTTATAGATCAGTCACCATAACTGTCCAGTCGGCGTAGAAGCCAAACTGTGGAGAGAGTTGCACCTTTTACGCGGCGGTTATTATAACTGCTACCCACGTTCGAATGATCCTCTGAATATGTGTATGATACGTGTCCCATTATGAGGTAACGCGTATAACTGCCTCTCGAAGATCATGGCATGCAAGCCACATAAGTAACTGCCCTCGCGTAGAGATGGTTGGCATAAAAGCCAAATAACTATATTGTTGGCGTAAAAGCAAAATAGCTGTCTTGTTGGCATAAAAGCCAAATAGCTGTCTTGTTGGCGTTAAAGCCAAATAGCTGTCTAATAGGTAACCAGCGTAAAGATAGCCAATTATCCTTCCTGACTGAGGTCTTGAGCGTATTCAGGGCCAAATAGCCTTATCACGTACCTTTGTAAATATAGTCTGAGTTGGTGTATTTCGAGGAGATAGCATACGACGTGCTCCTATAGTTGAAAATAGCCTGGTCGGCGTAAAATGCCAGGATGGTGATGTGAGCGTATTAGCCCTACTTTTAGCTCTCCTAGTCATGACAAAATTATAAAGAATATGTCACGACCCGCACCCGGGGTAAGGGTACTAGTCGGAATCAACGCCCAACCTACGCCGCAGAATCGGCGGTAGAACGCTGTCTAGAAAGTCTATCTAATATAATGAACCACCAAAAGATAGTGTACTCAATCACAGAACTAAGATAGAATGAACACGAATCAGATAAGAATAGAATAGTCACAATACAACTCATGAGTCTAAAATAATACATCAATGAGTCTGAAGAAAAAACAGAAATAAACTGGAGACAAATCCAGTACAAAAGAATACTACAAAACTATAAAGCTACAACTCCAGGGTCAACTGTCTCAGTTGGGATAAGTCCCTCTTGAACCAGGGTCTCAGAATCTAAACCCACAACATCCTGGGGTCCATAATAGGTAGGGTACTCCTCAGTGTCATCTGAAAAAATATATCCAGTCAGGAAAGGAGCAGAGTACAACCCTAACAGCAGTTCTCAAATAATGATAAAAACTATGTAACAGTAAATAGCTGTGGATAAACAAGATGCATAAATAGAGACAAGAATGTAGAGACAATAAGGAAATACTGGAAAGAAATACAATAATGAACAATATGCTGATAGAACAAGAATACTAATGACTAAGTGTGTGAGTACTAGCTTTAACATGTGATCGGCTTAGGAACTTGCACAAGAGTATAATGGCCTGGTTAATCATACGTGCGGTGTATGATCAACACTCACAAGAAACAAGACATGCACAAGGAGGGTATGATCACATATCTACACTAAAATACTCTCCACCCCGGCTGGTATAATAGATCCAACCACGGTACGTTATGGCACTAGATTCCCCAAGAAGATAGCTAGTCTCCCCGAGAATCGGTGTCTGTATATGTACAAGATAACCAATGAAACAATACTTGCACCATATACACCATATACCAAGGAATAACATCTCATGACGAGATCCGGATATACCAATCCGTGTAACCATAGTGTCGAGAGAAACATGTAAATCTACACTAGATACAACGAACATAGAGGATATTATAAATGAGAAACTATCAGAGAATGTACTCGCCTGAAGTCCAATGAACAGTCTCACAAATGTCTGACTCGGTGCCTGGAAGACCTAGATATGGAATACAACATTAAAACAAGGTCCGAGAAAGATAACAAATCACACTAGACAACTTCTAGGCCAATAAGTCAATTCTAAGTTGAAGTCAACTATGGTCAACTCTAAAGTCCACTAAAGTCAAACATGGTCAAACCTAGGTCAACCTCACAAGACCTCTATATAAAATAATATAGAAATAAAATACAACAATTTAGGAAATCAAAATTAGATCCCAAATGATACCCACACAAGAATACTAATAATACAAATAATGCACACTCTAAATAATGTATATACAAACCAATATTTATACAAATAAAATAATATATTATTATTAGTATTATACCTCACAAAACACCTATATATATACATATATAAAATAATTTAATAAATATATATACTTATTTATATATACACATAAACTTTACACAATCAAATACTAATAGTTACAAAACACATTGCACATATTAATGTACATATTTTACATGGCTAGAAGCACACATAAAAATACATTCATTAATATACAAATAATTATATAATAATTATAAATAATATAATTACACATTTAAACACATAAATATATTTTATAAAATATTTATGTATAATTTATGTTATTAACATAAGTACATATATAATTGCATGCAAGAAAGCTACATACATATATATATATTTATACACCACATTAGAACACATAGAAATATCTATAGATCTATGCTACAATAAATACCATAATAAATACACTAAAATAATATATAATATCTATATATATTTACTAATTATAAATGAAGAATTTAAAGCATAATTAATTAGATCTACACATAAACACACCAAATTGGAGAGTATCACACCGTATCCCACTAGATCTAGGATACGCATGTGACACGAGTCCAACACACAACCAATTGCACCCCGAAGGACACAAATAAGTCACAAATAATATTTATGAATAATTCAAAGCGTCAAAAGTAGATCTATGTGTCCGTGTCAAAATACGACATGTTCAAAGCCCCGTGTCGGAGGAAAACCCCCAAATGACACGTATCACCAAATAGTTGGGATACGATCCACAAGTATCCCAATATGGACACGACACTAGCCTCAAACACAAATCTCATGTTCAATTGATCTATAGGATCAATTGACACACACAACAAAATATAAATTCGGAATTCCAACAAAATTGACACAAAAAGCACCATAACTTTCTCCATGGGTCTCCTATGAACACAAAACAAAGTCCTATGGGTACTACATACATATAAGTTGATTTTACATGATTAAATCTCATATTTAGAAGCTATTTAAATGGGAAAATTTGAATTATACCTATTGGGAGATGGATTCCCAATGAAACCTCCAATTGAGATGAACTTGCCTCCAAATTGTAGATCCTTGCTCCTCTTTGTAGATCCTTGCTTCCTTCTTCTAGATCCTTGCTTCCTCCTTCTCTAATGGTGAATTGGGAAGAATTTGGAATGAATTTGGTAGGGAATTGGATTGGAAATGGAGGGAATTGGTAGTGGAAGAATTCTAGATCTAGATTTGGAATGAGATGAGAGGAGAGAGAAATTTCCCCCCCTCTTTAATAGGCCGGCCATAGCCCCTCCCCCAAGCAATTGTAAAATGTCCAATGTACCCCTTGGGGCCTCTCATGAAAAAATAATTAAGGAAGGAAGCTTCTAGTCTAATCATTTAATTAATTTAATCCATCTCCTTAACTATGGGCTTTCTAAATGGGCCAAGTCTAACTAATTAATTCATGTTGGTCCATGAGTCCAAACTAAACTAGTTGTGTCCACTAAAATAAGTCTAAAATAATTAAATAATAACTAACAACAATTAAATAATACAACAAATAATTATTTACCATGCACAATATTTATTTAAATAGGAAATTACTAAAATACCCTTTTTCCTAAAATGTGGTAGTGACAAGTCTACCTTCCTTAAAATAATTTCGTCCTCGAAATTCAAAGACGAAAACTACCCCCAGAAAATCACAGAACAGAACTAAAGAATCACAACTAACTAATGAACAGAACATAACAATGAACAGAACATAACTAGAAATAACATACCTCAAGGTACAAACAAATATGGATAACGCTCTCGCATGTCATCCTCTCTCTTCCAGGTAGACTCCCCCGGAGAGTGATGCCTCCATGCGACACGCACCAAAGGAATAGTCTGGTTCCTCAGCACCTTCTCTCTCCGATCCAGAATTCCAACTGGCTGCTCTGGATAGCTAAGAGTAGGGCCCACCTCTATCTCTGAGTGATCCAATACATGACTAGGATCTGCCACATATCGTCTCAACTGCGACACATGAAACACGTTGTGCACTCCCTCCAATGCAGGTGGCAAGTCTAGTCTATAAGCAACTGCACCGACCCTCTCTAGAATAGTGAAAGGTCCAATGAATCGCGGACTAAGCTTTCCGCCTCCACCGAAGCGAATCGTGCCTCGTGTCGGAGAAATCCTCAGAAACACCAAACCACCCACCTAGAACAAAATACCACCTTAAGAACTTATCTATAACAAACAACCAAGAACAAGCACACAAAATAAAATCTAAACTATACCTCAAACTCCAAGGGTCTCCGATGGCTATCGGCCCAATGCCGTTGTCTGTCCTGCGCCACTCGAAGTCTGTCTCTGATCAACTGAACCTTCTCTGCTGCATCCACAACCATCTCTGGCCCAAGCAAAACTCTCTCTCCAATATTGTCCCAAGACAAAGGAGTACGACACCTCCGACCATATAGAGCTTCAAAAGGTGACATCTCTATACTGGCCTGGTAACTGTTGTTGTAAGCAAACTCTACCAAATGGAGATGGTCCTCCCAAGAACCCCCGAAATCTAGTACACAAGTGCGCAACATATCCTCGAGAGTCTGAATAGTCCTCTCTGACTGCCCATCTGTCTGGGGATGATATGTAGTACTGAATTTGAGCTGAGTGCCCAAACTCTCCTGCAAACTCCTCCAGAAATGAGAAGTGAAACGACTATCTCGATCTGAGACTATGCTGACGGAAACTCCATGTATCCTAACGATCTGCCTCACATACATCTCTGCCAGCTTCTCCGTAGACAAACCCACCTTGAAAGGCAAAAAGTGGGCCGACTTGGTCAATCTATCAACAATGACCCAAATCGCGTCTTTCCCTCCTGGAGATCGTGATAGTCCGGACACAAAATCCATAGTAATGTGTTCCCACTTCCACTCTGGAATGGGTAATGGCTGAAGTAAACCTCCTGGCCTCTGCCTCTCGGCTTTCACCTGCTGGCACACTAAGCATCTGGATACAAACTGTGCCACTTCCCTCTTCATGCCATACCACCACACACTCTCTCGCATATCCCGATACATCTTGTTAGCACCTGGATGTATGGAATACTGAGAGCGATGCACTTCCTGCAATACCTCCTCTCGCAACTCCCCACTAGGCACACACAATCTAACTCCATGCCTCAAAGATCCATCCTCTGCAATAGTGAAATCATCCTCCAATCCTGCTCTCACCTGAGCTCTGATACTCCTCAAAGATACGTCATCATACTGTGCTGCCTTGATCCTATCCATCAAATCTGAATGTATCTGCAATCCCCACATCTGCATAGCACCACCCGGAACAATCACCTCAATGCCCAAGCTCTCCAAGTCCTCCAACAAATATCGATCCTGCGTCAAGAACATAGCTACCGGATACCTGCTCAAAGCATCGGCAACTACATTGGCTTTCCCAGGATGATATTGCAAAGAGATATCAAAATCCTTCATCAGTTCCAACCACCGACGCTGCCTCATGTTCAACTCCTTCTGCGTGAAAACGTACTTCAAGCTTTTGTGGTCTGTGAAGATCTCCACACGCTCTCCGTACAAATAATGTTTCCACAACTTCAGGGTGAATATGACAGCTGCCAACTCCAAATCATGGGTAGGATAGTTCTTTTCATGAGGACGCAATTGCCTGGATGCATAGGCAATCACTTTCCCATGCTGCTGAAGAACACAACCTAAACCCTTTCCCGATGCATCACTATAAATAGTGAAACCTCCGGACCCTGATGGCAATGTTAAAATAGGAGCAGACGTCAACCTCTTCTTCAACTCCTCAAAAGCGGCCTGGCAATCTTCCGTCCAAACAAACTCCACATCCTTTCTTGTGAGTCTGGTCATCGGCTCGGCAATCCTCGGAAAATCTTGTACAAACTTTCTGTAGTAGCCTGCCAATCCCAAGAAACTCCTGATCTCTGCTACCGAACTCGGAGTCTTCCAAGATTCCACTGCTGAAATCTTCTTCGGATCCACTGAAATACCATCACCAGTCACAACATGCCCCAAGAATTCCACCTTGTCCAAGAAAAACTCACATTTGGACAACTTTCCATACAACTTCTCCTTCCTCAGCACATCCAACACAATCCTCAAATGCTCCTCATGCTCCTCCGGTGTCCTCGAGTATATGAGTATGTCGTCGATGAACACCACCACGAACTTGTCAAGGTACTGGTGGAACACCTTGTTCATCAAGTTCATAAATACCGCCGGTGCATTAGTCAAACCAAACGGCATCACCATAAACTCGAACTGACCATACCGAGTTCTAAAAGCAGTCTTCGGTATGTCCTCCGGCTTCACCTTCACCTGATGGTAGCCTGATCTCAAATCTATCTTAGAAAATACCTTCACACCACTCAACTGATCAAACAGATCATCAATCCGTGGCAAAGGATACTTATTCTTGATAGTGAGATTATTCAAAGCCCTGTAATCAATGCACATACGCACCGATCCATCCTTCTTCGGTACAAACAATACCGGGGCTCCCCATGGTGAAGAACTCGATCTGATAAACCCCTTATCCTGCAATTCGTCCACCTGCTTCTTTAACTCGACCAGCTCGCTGTTGTTTACTCTATAGACATGCTGCGAAATCGGTTCTGCACCTGGCACCAAGTCTATAGAAAATTCAACATCTCGATCTGGCGGCAATCCTGGCAATTCCTCAGGAAACACATCCAAGAATTCTGCTATCAACGGATGCGGCAACTCCTTGTCTTCCACCATAGCTCCACAAATAATGCCTTCTTCCTGCTCCGCAGCTCCTCTAGCAAACTCGAACTCTGGCTCTTCTGGCGGACCAAACAAAACTCTACCTCCTCTACAATCTATGCTAGCACGGTGCCTACTCAACCAATCCATCCCGAGTACAATGTCGTAGCTCGGAAGTGGCATTACAAGTAGACACGCACTCAACTCCCGGCCTCCCAGAGTAACTCTTCGATCCTTATAAATATCTTTAACCAGGATAATGCCTCCCCCGGTCATGATCTTGCAAGTCCTAAGCAAAGACTCAGCTACCAAACCATGCTTTAGAGCAAAAGAAACAGATACAAAACTATGGGAAGCACCACTATCAAACAAAGCTAAAGCTGGAATGAAATCAAGAAGAATAGAATTAATATGGCACAAGATGTAAGACATCAAGGAAAGGACAGTTTAAGGGATCAAGTATCAATGTCAAAGGAGAATAATTGAATCAAAAGAATTTTCCTAGATGTGATTGAGTATCTCAGCCTATTCCCTATATCCTATTGCAGGCTCGCAGTAGTACAACTAAGTTGTCGCACTACCACGATATCACATACTTGTGAAGCTAGACCTGCATGGGCCACCACCAAAAACGTGTCACGACCCGCACCCGGGGTAAGGGTACTAGTCGGAATCAACGCCCAGCCTACGCCGCAGAATCGGCGGTAGAACGCTGTCTAGAAAGTCTATCTAATATAATGAACCACCAAAAGATAGTGTACTCAATCACAGAACTAAGATAGAATGAACACGAATCAGATAAGAATAGAATAGTCACAATACAACTCATGAGTCTAAAATAATACATCAATGAGTCTGAAGAAAAAACAGAAATAAACTGGAGACAAATCCAGTACAAAAGAATACTACAAAACTATAAAGCTACAACTCCAGGGTCAACTGTCTCAGTTGGGATAAGTCCCTCTTGAACCAGGGTCTCAGAATCTAAACCCACAACATCCTGGGGTCCATAATAGGTAGGATACTCCTCAGTGTCATCTGGAAAAATATATCCAGTCAGAAAAGGAGCAGAGTACAACCCTAACAGCAGTTCTCAAATAATGATAAAAACTATGTAACAGTAAATAGCTGTGGATAAATAAGATGCATAAATAGAGACAAGAATGTAGAGACAATAAGGAAATACTGGAAAGAAATACAATAATGAACAATATGCTGATAGAACAAGAATACTAATGACTAAGTGTGTGAGTACTAGCTTTAACATGCGATCGGCTTAGGAACTTGCACAAGAGTATAATGGCCTGGTTAATCATACGTGCGGTGTATGATCAACACTCACAAGAAACAAGACATGCACAAGGAGGGTATGATCACATATCTACACTAAAATACTCCCCACCCCCGACTGGTATAATAGATCCAACCACGGTACGTTATGGCACTAGATTCCCCAAGAAGATAGCTAGTCTCCCCGAGAATCGGTGTCTGTATATGTACAAGATAACCAATGAAACAATACTTGCACCATATACACCATATACCAAGGAATAACATCTCATGACGAGATCCGGATATACCAATCCGTGTAACCATAGTGTCGAGAGAAACATGTAAATCTACACTAGATACAACGAACATAGAGGATATCATAAATGAGAAACTATCAGAGAATGTACTCGCCTGAAGTCCAATGAACAGTCTCACAAATGTCTGACTCGGTGCCTGGAAGACCTAGATATGGAATACAACATTAAAACAAGGTCCCAGAAAGATAACAAATCACACTAGACAACTTCTAGGCCAATAAGTCAATTCTAAGTTGAAGTCAACTATGGTCAACTCTAAAGTCCACTAAAGTCAAACATGGTCAAACCTAGGTCAACCTCACAAGACCTCTATATAAAATAATATAGAAATAAAATACAACAATTTAGGAAATCAAAATTAGATCCCAAATGATACCCACACAAGAATACTAATAATACAAATAATGCACACTCTAAATAATATATATACAAACCAATATTTATACAAATAAAATAATATATTATTATTAGTATTATACCTCCCAAAACACCTATATATATACATATATAAAACAATTTAATAAATATATATACTTATTTATATATACACATAAACTTTACACAATCAAATACTAATAGTTACAAAACACATTGCACATATTAATGTACATATTTTACATGGCTAGAAGCACACATAAAAATATATTCATTAATATACAAATAATTATATAATAATTATAAATAATATAATTACACATTTAAACACATAAATATATTTTATAAAATATTTATGTATAATTTATGTTATTAACATAAGTACATACATAATTGCATGCAAGAAAGCTACATACATATATATATTTATACACCACATTAGAACACATAGAAATATCTATAGATCTATGCTACAATAAATACCATAATAAATACACTAAAATAATATATAATATCTATATATATTTACTAATTATAAATGAAGAATTTAAAGCATAATTAATTAGATCTACACATAAACACACCAAATTGGAGAGTATCACACCGTATCCCACTAGATCTAGGATACGCATGTGACACGAGTCCAACACACAACCAATTGCACCCCGAAGGACACAAACAAGTCACAAATAATATTTATGAATAATTCAAAGCGTCAAAAGTAGATCTATGTGTCCGTGTCAAAATACGACATGTTCAAAGCCCCGTGTCGGAGGAAAACCCCCAAATGACACGTATCACCAAATAGTTGGGATACGATCCACAAGTATCCCAATATGGACACGACACTAGCCTCAAACACAAATCTCATGTTCAATTGATCTATAGGATCAATTGACACACACAACAAAATATAAATTCGGAATTCCAACAAAATTGACACAAAAAGCACCATAACTTTCTCCATGGGTCTCCTATGAACCCAAAACAAAGTCCTATGGGTACTACATACATATAGGTTGATTTTACATGATTAAATCTCAGATTTAGAAGCTATTTAAATGGAAAAATCTGAATTATACCTATTGGGAGATGGATTCCCAATGAAACCTCCAATTGAGATAAACTTGCCTCAAAATTATAGATCCTTGCTCCTCTTTGTAGATCCTTGCTTCCTTCTTCTAGATCCTTGCTTCCTCCTTCTCTAATGGTGAATTGGGAAGAATTTGGAATAAATTTGGTAGGGAATTGGATTGGGAATGGAGGGAATTTGGTAGTGGGAGAATTCTAGATCTAGATTTGGAATGAGATGAGAGGAGAGAGAAATTTCTCCCCCTCTTTAATAGGCCGGCCATAGCCCCTCCCCCAAGCAATTGTAAAATGTCCAATGTACCCCTTGGGGCCTCTCATGAAGAAATAATTAAGGAAGGAAGCTTCTAGTCTAATCATTTAATTAATTTAATCCATCTCCTTAACTATGGGCTTTCTAAATGGGCCAAGTCTAACTAATTAATTCATGTTGGTCCATGGGTCCAAACTAAACTAGTTGGGTCCACTAAAATAAGTCTAAAATAATTAAATAATAACTAACAACAATTAAATAATACAACAAATAATTATTTACCATGTACAATATTTATTTAAATAGGAAATTACTAAAATACCCTTTTTCCTAAAATGTGGTAGTGACAGAATAGAACCAAATCTCGTGCATTTAATACAGAGATATGCCTCAATCTCGTGCATTAAATGCCGAGATATGCCTCAAGCTCTGTACGAGGAACAACTTTTGACATGGCGTCTGATTTTATCTCATCTTGAGCGTAAAATCTCATCTCTGCCTGTGTAGAATAGGCAGCGTATCCCTTGAATGCGTAAAAATGTCTTGTATCAAGGATTTGTCACTAAATAATAGTCTGGATCTCTGTGCAAAATTATCATCACAGCCGTCCTCTCGATCGTCGTGCAATATTTTTGTCAGGAGTCAGGTTCACTGTTCTGTCTGACAGGCGAGAAATACAAAGAGTTCCTCGTATGACTTTACGTTGCATTAAAGACAAACGTATTTTATGCCGTAGGAGGTGTAGCCACCTTTCACGCCAAAATGGTCTTGAAGCGCTGCTTTACGCGGGCAGTTCTGAAGCTCTTCTTTACGACAAACAGCACTGAAGCTCTGTTTTACGCGAGCAGTTCTGAAGTGCTGCTTTACGCGGACTTCATGCATGTTGGGGGTTTTGACTGTATAATACGCGTACAATTCCCCAGCATATTTCATGCTTCTACAGTCATAGTCCTTAATCAGTTCTAGCCAACGCCGCTGCCGGAGGTTCAGTTCCCGCTGGGTGAATAGATACTTGAGGCTCTTGTGATCTGTGAAGATTTTGCAAGCAACACCATAAAGATAATGCCTCCACAACTTCAGTGCAAACACAATTGCCGCCAATTCCAATTCATGTGTCGGGTAGTTTTTCTCGTGCGGCTTTAGTTGCCTGGAGGCGTACGATATTACCTTGTCCCTTTGCATGAGCACACACCCTAAGCCGAGTACCAAAGCATCGTTGTATATCTGAAACTCCTCTACCCCATCTGGAAGTACAAGAATCGGAGCTGAAACAAGACGCCGCTTAAGTTCCTGAAAGCTGGCTTCGCAGTCATCACCCCATTTGTATGCAATCTCTTTCTGAGTAAGGCGAGTCAAAGGCGAGGCCAATTTAGAAAAATCCTTCACAAACCTACGGTAGTATCCCGCTAGGCCCAGAAAGCTTCGAACTTCGCTGGCTGACGTAGGTTGCTTCCAGTCCACCACCGCCTCTATCTTCTTTGGGTCTATGGCGACGCCTTCTGCCGAGACGACATGTCCAAGGAATGCCACACTGTTCAACCAGAACTCACATTTACTGAGCTTAGCGAACAACTGATGCTCTCGTAATGTCTGCAGCATGGTCTTCAAGTGTTCCTTGTGCTCCGCCTTATTCTTGGAATAGATTAGTATGTCGTCAATGAACACGACCACAAACTTGTCCACGAACGACCAAAATATGCGGTTCATCAGATCCATAAAAGTTGCAGGGGCGTTCGTCAAGCCGAACGACATCACGAGAAATTCATAGTGTCCGTATCGGGTTCTGAATGCAAATTTTTGAACATCATCAGATTTGATTTTCAACTGGCGATAGCCCGACCTAAGGTCAATTTTAGAGAAAACTGTTACACCTTGCAGCTGATCAAACAAGTCATCTATCCTTAGCAATGGGTATTGATTCCGCATGGTAGCCTTATTCAGTTCTCGGTAGTCAATACATAGCCGCATGGATCCATCATTTTTCTTCACGAACAGCACCGGGGTGCCCCATGGAGAAACGCTTGGACGAATGTATCCTCGGTCCAACAGATCTTGTAACTACACCTTTAGTTTCTTCAGCTCTGCTGGGGCCATTCGATAAGGTGCCTTCGATATCGGTCGTGAATCTGAAAAGGTGTCAATGGAGAATTCGATCTCACGATCAGGAGGCATTCCAGGCAGCTCGTCCGGGAACATGTCAAGGAAATCTGCTATGACTTCAGCCTGAGCTGTATCTGCACTTTCCTGCCGGGTGTCTCGAACAGAAGCTAAGTACCCTTCACAGCCCGAATTCAACATACGCCTAGCCGAAATTGCTGATATCACCATTGCCGTCTTCGGTGCAGCGCTGCACGAATAGTAGAAGTCTGCCTCGCCGAGTAGACGGAATACGACTCGTTTCTCCGCGCACTCGATTGTTGCATGGCAAGCACCCAACCAGTCCATTTCGAGAATAATATCATAATCCTTAATGTCTAGTACAATGACATCTAAGGCAAGCTTCCTTCCTCCGATGCAAATATAACCGTCCCTACAGATCTCATGGGCGGGCATGTCGACTCCCGAAGGGTATTCACGCAAAGGTTCATATTTAAAGGAGTAGAAGCTAATTTATGCTCAATAGTAAAATCAGTAGATATGAAACTATGCGTAGCACTTGAATCGAATAAGACTCTAGCGGAAAATTCTCGGTAAAGTAAGGTACCTATCACAACTGTATCGGAGACGGATGCCTCATCCCGATTCAGTACATAGACTCGGCCTTGAGCACCCTGGCGTCGTGGGTTCACTAGCACAACATTGGCACCATTTGCTGGAGGCCCCTTATTCTGATTTTCGTTGTTCTGATTTCCATTGTTCTGATTTGGCTGTGGCCTGACCATCGGTCTTGGATCTCACCAGTCAAAAGCCTTATGGTCCAGACGACCACATTTGAAAGACCCCACAACTCGGCATTCATTTACCTGATGTCCCAATTTGCCGCACCTATGGCAGTACGGTGCTTGGGATGGACCCCTGTGTTCGGATGTATGCAGACGCTTTTGTGCTCCAGACCCTCCCGTTTCCTGAGGCTGCTTGCTGTCGTTGGTACGGGGGGTTTGCACATCGACCCTTGGGGGATTGTGTCCAAAGATCCGCTCCCTATTCAGGGCATCTTCATAACATTCCCTATAGGTTTGACATTTCTGATTGATGACGTCCCTACGCAAATTGTCATTCAAACCTTTCTGAAAATGATAGCACCATGCCTGCTGGTTAGGCAAGAAGTGTCCGGCAAATTTGGCTAGTCTAGCGAACACTGAGTCATAATCATCAACAGACATACTTCCTTGTACCAGGTTGCTAAAATCGTCTTCCTTCTGTTGTCGCACGACCCGGGGAATATATTGTTCAATGAAGGCATATTTGAACATTTCTCAGGTGATTTTACAGTTGGAATTGGCATCATAAATCCCTTGCTTAGTGGCTTCCCACCAATCATGCGCACGCAGTTCCAGTTGAACCGATGTACAGGCCACTCGTTTGGATCCCCTAATGCCAACCAGATTGAAGAGTCCCTCCAGCTTTGCAATCCATCCCATCACCACGTCCGGTTCTGCTCGTCCGTTGAACATTGGTGGATGTATTTTAGTAAACTCTGCTCACCAAGTGGAGAATGCTCACCAAGTGTGAACATGGAGAATGCTCACCAAGTGGCTCTCCAGGCTGTGGAGAGAGTCGCTCAGCAGCAGCAACAACCTGGTCAGCAACAACCGAGGTCGGGCACCATTGTGGACTTCAAGAGGATGATGCCTCGGGAGTTCAAGGGGACAGAAGGGATACTCTACGCCGATGATTGGCTAGAGGACATCGAGAGGAACTTGCGTTTGGCGCAACTTCCAGAGGCGCTCAAGATCGAGGCCGCTGGCAGCCAAATGTTTGACATTGCCTTGACGTGGTTTCGCACGGAGCCGAGACTCATGCGCAGGGGACTCACTTGGGAGGATTTCAGGGAGCTCTTCAAGGAGAAATTCTTTCCTGACGTTGCCCTTGGAGCCTTGGAAAGTCAGTTCCATGACTTAGTCCAAGGGAGCTCGTCCGTGGATGAGTATGCCGCGGAGTTTAGCCGTCTGAGCCGCTTCGCGCCGTCGATGATTAGAGATCCGGGGGACAGGGCCCGGAAGTTCAGAAAGGGGCTGACAAGGGAGATCAAGTCTCGCACGTCGGGACGTCGCACTGCTACTTTCGAGAACATATTGATGGATGCCCAGGTAGCCGAGGACGACTTGGACCTCAGGCCCAAGAGGGGACGCGATGTTACCGGAGGGGCAAACAGCAGTGCGGGACCAGGCAAGCGTCCACACTTTCAGCAGCAGCAGAGGCCCTTCCAGCAGCAGCACCAGCAGCACCAGGCACCAGCCCGAGGGCAGGTTCAACAACAGCAGCAGAGACAGTTTCAGCCCGCTCTCCAGTGTGCGTATTGCGGGAAGATGGGACATACCAGAGAGAACTGCAGAAAGAGGTTGGGTTCATGTTTGTACTGCGGATCGACGACACACCAGCTGAAGGATTGCCCTACCATTCGTCCAGGTCAGGGTGGAGCAGCCGCCCAGAGAGGACCAGGCAGGGTACCTACCGTACCAGGAGGCCAACAGCAGAGGGGACCGCTTCCACCACAGAATCAGAGGTTTGCCCAGCATCAGCAGCAGAGAGGTGCACCCCAGGGGCGAGCATACGCCATGGCAGTCGAGGAAAGTGAGCCAGCAGGAGATTTGATCACAGGTTCGGTTCTTCTCGATTGTATTCCCGCATTTACCTTATTTGATTCTGGCGCTTCCCATAGTTTTGTGTCTGTATCATATGCACTTCGACATCATTTAGACACAGAACCACTAGCTAGGACTTGCAAGATCATGACTGGTGGAGGTATTATACTAGTCCGTGATCACTGCAAGGACCGAAGAGTGTCAGTAGGAGGCCGAGAGTTGAGCGTGAGCTTACTTGTCATGCCACTTCCGGGGTATGATATTGTACTCGGAATGGACTGGTTGAGTAGGCATCATGCTACTATAGATTGTTATAGAGGCAGAGTATTGTTTAGACCACCAGGAGAGCCGGAATTTGAGGTCGTCAGAGAAGCAGCGGAACAGAGCAGGAGCACATTTTGCGGAGCCAGGACGGAAGAAGAGGAGTTGCCACATCCTCTGATAGCGGAGTTCCTGGACGTATTTCCAGAAGAGTTGCCAGGCTTGCCGCCAGACAGGGATGTTGAATTCTCTATAGACTTGGTTCCAGGAGCGGAGCCCATCTCACAACATGTCTATAGAGTCAACAACAGCGAGCTAGCAGAACTAAAGAAGCAAGTTGAGGAGCTGCAGGACAAAGGCTTCATCAAATCCAGTTCATCACCATGGGGAGCTCCGGTATTGTTCGTACCGAAGAAGGACGGCACGGTGCGCATGTGTATTGATTATAGAGCCTTGAATAATATCACCATCAAGAACAAGTACCCGCTGCCGAGGATAGATGATCTTTTTGACCAGTTGAGCGGGGCGAGGGTGTTTTCGAAGATTGATTTGAGGTCAGGCTATCATCAGGTGAAGGTGAAGAAAGAAGACACGCCGAAGACAGCTTTTCGGACCAGATACGGCCAGTTTGAGTTCATGGTGATGCCATTTGGTTTAACCAATGCACCGGCAGTATTCATGAACTTGATGAACAAGGTGTTCCACCAGTACCTTGACAAGTTCGTGGTGGTGTTCATCGACGATATTCTTGTGTATTCCAAGACACCGGAGGAGCACGAAGAGCACCTGAGATTGGTCTTAGAAACTCTCAGGAGGGAGAAGCTGTACGGGAAACTCTCTAAGTGTGAATTCTTCCTTGACAAGGTCGAATTTCTTGGGCATGTGGTATCGGGTGACGGAATCTCGGTGAACCCACAGAAGATCGAGGCAGTAGAGTCGTGGGCTACCCCCAGTTCGGTAGCTGAGATCAGGAGTTTTCTCGGGCTAGCAGGATACTACAGGAGGTTTGTACAAGACTTCTCCAAGATTGCAGCGCCAATGACCAGACTGACTAGGAAGGATGTGGAATTTGTGTGGACAGAGGAGTGCCAGGCTGCATTTGATGAGCTGAAGAAGAGGTTGACGACAGCTCCAATTTTGACATTGCCATCAGGGACAGGTGGTTTCACCATCTACAGTGATGCTTCAGGGAAGGGTCTGGGATGTGTTCTTCAACAGCACGGGAAGGTAATTGCCTATGCTTCCAGGCAGTTACGCCCTCATGAAAAGAATTATCCCACCCACGACTTAGAGTTGGCGGCAGTTATCTTCGCTCTAAAGCTGTGGAAACATTACCTGTACGGAGAGCGTGTGGAAATCTTCACAGACCACAAGAGCTTGAAGTACGTATTCACACAGAAGGAGCTGAACATGAGGCAGAGGAGGTGGTTAGAGTTGATGAAGGACTTTGACATCTCATTGCAGTACCATCCAGGGAAGGCCAACGTAGTCGCCGATGCCTTGAGCAGGTATCCGATGGCTATGTACTTGACGACAGACAGGCATTTGTTGGCTGATTTGGAGAGCTTGGAGATTGAAGTGTTAGTTCCCGGTGCCGAGATTCAGATGTGGGGACTGCAGATACAGTCCGAACTGATGGACAGGATCAGAGCTGCGCAGTACGATGATGAGACTCTGAGGAGTATCAGAGCACAGGTTCAGATGGGATTGTCGGATGACTTCACTATCGCAGATGACGGTTCTCTACGGCACGGCACGAGGATATGTGTGCCTAGCGGGGAGCTGCGTGAGGAGGTTTTGCAGGAGGCACACCGCTCTCAGTACTCGATGCATCCCGGTGCCAACAAGATGTATCGAGACTTGAGAGAGCACGTATGGTGGTATGGAATGAAGCGCGAGGTAGCACGCTTCGTATCTCGGTGTCTAGTGTGCCAGCAGGTAAAGGCAGACCGGCAGAGGCCAGGAGGTTTGCTTCAACCTTTACCGATTCCAGAATGGAAATGGGAGCACGTGACCATGGATTTCGTTTCAGGGCTTCCACGTTCTCCAGGAGGGAAGGACGCGATTTGGGTCATCGTGGACAGGTTGACCAAATCAGCCCATTTCTTACCTTTCAAGGTGGGCACGTCGACAGAGAAGCTAGCAGAGATGTACGTGCGACAGATTGTTAGGCTTCATGGAGTTCCTGTGAGCATCGTCTCAGATCGGGATAGTCGTTTCACTTCCCACTTCTGGAGGAGTCTGCAGGCTAGCTTGGGCACTCAGCTCAAGTTCAGTACCGCATATCACCCCCAGACAGACGGGCAGTCTGAGAGGACTATTCAGACTCTCGAGGATATGCTACGCACTTGCGTTCTAGATCTCGGAGGTTCTTGGGAGGATCATCTGCACCTGGTAGAGTTCGCCTACAACAACAGCTACCAGGCCAGCATCGAGATGTCACCGTTTGAGGCTCTTTATGGACGGAGGTGTCGTACACCGCTATCGTGGGACGACGTTGGAGAGAGAGCCTTGCTAGGACCAGAAATGGTCGTGGATGCAGCGGAAAAGGTGAAACTCATCAGAGACAGACTGCGAGTGGCGCAGGACAGACAGCGGCATTGGGCCGACAGCCACCGTAGACCCCTTGAGTTTCAGGTATAGATTGTTGTTTTCTGGTTGTGTTTGTTTGTTTGTTTAGACTGCGTGTTGAGACTGTTTTGTTTTAGGTTGGCGATCTAGTATTCCTACGGATTTCTCCGACGCGTGGAACGATTCGTTTTGGCAGAGGCGGGAAGCTTAGCCCACGCTACATCGGACCCTTCGGTATTCTGGCGAGGGTAGGTGCAGTGGCATATAGACTGGATTTGCCGCCTGCATTGGAGGGAGTGCATAATGTGTTCCATGTGTCGCAGCTGAGACGGTACGTGGCCGACCCTAGTCACGTACTTGATCACTCGGAGATTGAGGTTGGTCCGACGCTCAGCTACCCTGAGCAGCCCGAAGAGATCTTGGACCGCAGAGAGAAGGTGTTGCGGAACCAAACCACCCCTTTGGTTCGTGTTGCATGGAGACATCACTCTCCAGGGGAGTCGACCTGGGAGAGAGAAGACGAAATGCGCGAGCAATACCCGTATCTCTTCCAGACTTGAGGTATATTTCCTTTTCTGGTTTCATCCTTGTTGTAGTTCAGTCCAATTTCGAGGACGAAATTTCTTTTAGGAGGGTAGACTTGTCACTACCACTTTTTCATATAAGGGTATTCCTGTAATTTAACTATTTTAAATAATTATGTATTAAATTAATTGCTGAGTTTTATAACTATTATATATTGTTAATAATATTTAGTTTTAGGTCTAACCCTAGAAATCCATTAGGACAACCCTAATGGGTAAACCCTAGTTAGAAAACCCTATTCTAGCAAAACCCTAGAATTTAAAAATTAGGGTGAACCCTCAAAACCCTAGACTGGCTAAACCTTAGTTAATTAGGTTCTACATGACCTAATCTAGGGGTTAAACCTAGGCTATACACTAGAAACCCTAACTGGGCCTTAATATATAAGAGGAACCCTCTCATTCTTCATGTAGAAGAGGAAAACCCTAGCCTCCACCAGAGAAAACCAATCCTCCACCCCATTTTCGAGATTCAACCTAGGGCTTCCATTTTCTCCTCCTTCAAAGCAAGAGAAGAAGAGCCTCGTTGAAGAAACCTTCCCTGCAGGTGAGAACCCTAATTTTCTTCATTTAATTCTGTGTACAAGATGATAATGGCCATTAGGGAACCCCCTTTGCTGTGTAATTCGATTCTAGGGCTTTGGGTTAGGTTTTGGTGACCCACATGGGGTTTTCCCCAATTATTAAGAACCCTAACCATAGATTTGGTTTGTAGACAGATTTTTCCCCATTTCATGTAGATATAAATTCGATTTTTGGGTTTACTTATCTAGGTATTCTAAATTCTGTGTATTGATGTATGAATCTATATGTATAGATATGTATTGTGTGTTGTAGAGGGGGCTTTCATCTGTACATTAGGTTTGGGGAAGAACAGGGTGCAGTCGGGCAGTTGAGTATCTGAGATGAGGGGGGGGGGTGATGTATTGAGTTCAGAACTGTTATTTTTCTGTGTGCAGATTCAGTTGTGTAGCTGTGTGTATTCCTGTCCAGTTAAGTGGCTGTGCATATATATATATGTGTGGGGGATAACTCGAGCAGAATACTGTGTCTGGGTTCCTTGAGTACTCGGGTTTGAGGGGGATAGTATTCTGTGTGTGTGCTGTGAGTTTTGGGGTTTTGAATTTGGGTTGTAGGAGCAGTTGGTATTAGTGAGGGTTATATATATCAATAGGATTTGTAGGTGTGTTAATATACATCAGTGTCAGTTTTAGATTAATTTCTGTGTGTGTACAGAATACTGTGTCGATACCTATGTGTATCAGTCAGATCTATCCTGTGTGTATGTGTCCCTGTTTTTGAGAATCAAACCTGTGTCTACCTGGGTAGTATATATATCAATAGCAGTTGCCTGTGTATGGGAATGCAGTGTTGTTATGTGTATCATGAATTGAAAGGTCTGTGTATCAGCATTTCAATGTTTCAGCAGTGAGGGAGTACACAGTATCAGTCCAAACTGAACTGTGGCTACCTTATCCTTGTACACTGTGTACCAATAACTGTGTGTTAGTACTGGGTGCAGTGTATTACTGGGTTATGTTGTGTGAGGGAGTAAAATCTGAGAGAGGGGGAAAAGAGAACAGTGAACCAAAACCTATGTCTCAATTAGGAAAATACCTGTGTATAGATGATAACTTGAGGTGTAACTGTACAGATATTCATATGTGTGTTATGTGTAGGCTGTGTTGGTGAAGTGCCTGTGTTTAGGTGTATTAGATTAGGTGAGGATATGTGTGTATGAGTTGGTGAGGTAGAATCCTATATGTGCAGTGTACATCTAGTGTGTAGGGTTGTCTGCTGTGTGTCTTAGTAATGTGGGTGTGAGAATACAGTATGTGCATTGGAGTGTTAGAGCCTTGTATCAGTGTGTTAAACCTGTGTGTGAGATGAGTGCCTGTGCATTTGTGAGTGTGTGAAGGGTAGTTCAGTTCAGTATAGGTGTGTTAGGGCCCTGTGCATATGAGTTTTAGTTATGTGTATCTAGGTGCCAGTGTATCTAAATGTCTGTGTGAGTGAACCTATGTGGTATTGAGTGGCAGTATGTGTTTGAGTTAGTAGTTAGCATCAGTTAAGTTAAGTATTAGTTTATAGTTAAGTAAGATTCAAATTAAGTTGTATACTTGATACCAATATGTATATATGAGTTATACATATTAGTTGCACCTAGTGTTGCCTTATTAACTAAGTATTAGTTAGTATAAGCCTAGTAATTAACCAGTTTTGACCAAAAACCTAGAGTTGACTCAGTAAACCTAGTGTAGACCTAGAAATGGCCTAACACCCTCATTTCAAGTTAGCTAATCTCTTTCAATATTCCAAACATCATTTTAACAGTATTATCTTATTTATAGGTCTTTGTGATTCCATTTTGGACCTCGATCCTCACATTTTGCTCAGGACCACAGGCGAGTACATTCTCTGACAGTTTTCATGGTTGATTACTTCTATAAATTGTAGTGTATTACATACTTGATTCCGACACTATGGATACACGGGTTAGCACCCTAGATCCCCATCATGAGGAGTCGTGATTGGAATCCATCGTGCTAGCTGGGGGGATGGGGAACTATTAGTAGATTATGTGATCATATCCACCCTTACCATGCATCATAGCTCACCCCACATCTCACGTCGGGTGCGGCCTGACCATCATCATGCCTCATAGCTGTTATATATGATTAGCCTGACCATTATCATGCATCATAGCTAACCATATAGTTAGCCTGACCTTCAAGAATCATAGCTAATCATATATAACCAGCCTGATCTAGTCCCAAGCCGATCACATAATAAACTGATATTTCAAACACTTAGTTAGATGTTTTATCTTTATTCAGATTTACCTGTTCTAGCATTTACTATTTATTGCTCATTGCTAGATGCTCTTTTGTCTATTTCATTTCTCCAGTACTTCACATGTTCAGCTTTTATTTCCATCTTGTATCTTTTACACTGTTTATAGATTTTGTCAATTAATGAAACTGCTGTTAGTGCTTGTGCTTCGCTCCAATCCTGACTGGATAACCAACATTTTTCAGAGGACCTGGAGGACTTTTGCCCTACTCATTACGGTCCAGGAATAGAGGAGGATTTCACCCCAGAAATCCCAGAGGAGGTGCCTATCTTAGAGGAGAACATGCCTGCCCATGTTTAGATTACTTTTCTACATTTACTATTTTAGACTGAGACTGAGACTGAGATGTATTTATTTTTAATTGTGACTTTGTGAGGTCATTTGGACCAGGATTTGAGTTAGACTTATTGTGGTTGGTTTTAAATAGAACTCTTTTCAATTCTCATCGTACCATTATGTTTATAGTTGTGATTGAGTATATTATAGAAATGTGATTTATTTATCATTGTCCTCCGTACGGAGTTGAGACTATTGACAGGATACTATATTTGTGACCTAGACAGCGTTCTACCGCCGATGCTGCGGCGTAGGCTGGACGTACCCACGACTCATGCCCAAATTCCGGGTGCGGGTCGTGACACGTTTTTAGTTGTGGCCCATACAGGTCTAGTCTGTAGTCAGTAGTCTTAGATTCACATTAGAGCGATATTGTAGTAATAGGAATTAGGCCAAGGATATGCTCAATCACAATTAGGGAATTCTGATTCTTATGATACTATTCTTAATGATTAATTCCTTTAGAAATTTTTCTGTCCTTCCTTGATATCATATCTATTGCCTTAATTGAATCTTTCGATCTGTCTCCAGGATGCCGCCAAGAAGGTCCCAGAGACTCGGAGCAGCAGATTCAGAGAGGTCTGCCACCTCTCGCGCTGCCGGACAGACATCAGCAGCACCTCCTACATCTCCAGGACAGGTGGGAGTGTCTGCAGCATTCGGGGGTCCTCCACCACCAGTTCAGAGGGTCCCCACAGCTACGACGGCACCACCACCTCCACCACCACCAGCTCAGCATCCAGGAGGTGTGCCCGTCGATGGGGCACAGATGTTCGCCTTGATACAGGGCATGGTCGACGCTCAGAGGACGTCGGCAGAGGCCCAGAGAGTGCAGGCTGAGGCACATCAGGCCCAGACAGAGATGATGAGGGTGAACATGGAGAATGCTCACCAAGTGGCTCTCCAGGCTGTGGAGAGAGTCGCTCAGCAGCAGCAACAACCTGGTCAGCAACAACCGAGGCCGGGCACCATTGTGGACTTCAAGAGGATGATGCCTCGGGAGTTCAAGGGGACAGAAGGGATACTCTACGCCGATGATTGGCTAGAGGACATCGAGAGGAACTTGCGTTTGGCGCAACTTCCAGAGGCGCTCAAGATCGAGGCCGCTGGCAGCCAAATGTTTGACATTGCCTTGACGTGGTTTCGCACGGAGCCGAGACTCATGCGCAGGGGACTCACTTGGGAGGATTTCAGGGAGCTCTTCAAGGAGAAATTCTTTCCTGACGTTGCCCTTGGAGCCTTGGAAAGTCAGTTCCATGACTTAGTCCAAGGGAGCTCGTCCGTGGATGAGTATGCCGCGGAGTTTAGCCGTCTGAGCCGCTTCGCGCCGTCGATGATTAGAGATCCGGGGGACAGGGCCCGGAAGTTCAGAAAGGGGCTGACAAGGGAGATCAAGTCTCGCACGTCGGGACGTCGCACTGCTACTTTCGAGAACATATTGATGGATGCCCAGGTAGCCGAGGACGACTTGGACCTCAGGCCCAAGAGGGGACGCGATGTTACCGGAGGGGCAAACAGCAGTGCGGGACCAGGCAAGCGTCCACACTTTCAGCAGCAGCAGAGGCCCTTCCAGCAGCAGCACCAGCAGCACCAGGCACCAGCCCGAGGGCAGGTTCAACAACAGCAGCAGAGACAGTTTCAGCCCGCTCTCCAGTGTGCGTATTGCGGGAAGATGGGACATACCAGAGAGAACTGCAGAAAGAGGTTGGGTTCATGTTTGTACTGCGGATCGACGACACACCAGCTGAAGGATTGCCCTACCATTCGTCCAGGTCAGGGTGGAGCAGCCGCCCAGAGAGGACCAGGCAGGGTACCTACCGTACCAGGAGGCCAACAGCAGAGGGGACCGCTTCCACCACAGAATCAGAGGTTTGCCCAGCATCAGCAGCAGAGAGGTGCACCCCAGGGGCGAGCATACGCCATGGCAGTCGAGGAAAGTGAGCCAGCAGGAGATTTGATCACAGGTTCGGTTCTTCTCGATTGTATTCCCGCATTTACCTTATTTGATTCTGGCGCTTCCCATAGTTTTGTGTCTGTATCATATGCACTTCGACATCATTTAGACACAGAACCACTAGCTAGGACTTGCAAGATCATGACTGGTGGAGGTATTATACTAGTCCGTGATCACTGCAAGGACCGAAGAGTGTCAGTAGGAGGCCGAGAGTTGAGCGTGAGCTTACTTGTCATGCCACTTCCGGGGTATGATATTGTACTCGGAATGGACTGGTTGAGTAGGCATCATGCTACTATAGATTGTTATAGAGGCAGAGTATTGTTTAGACCACCAGGAGAGCCGGAATTTGAGGTCGTCAGAGAAGCAGCGGAACAGAGCAGGAGCACATTTTGCGGAGCCAGGACGGAAGAAGAGGAGTTGCCACATCCTCTGATAGCGGAGTTCCTGGACGTATTTCCAGAAGAGTTGCCAGGCTTGCCGCCAGACAGGGATGTTGAATTCTCTATAGACTTGGTTCCAGGAGCGGAGCCCATCTCACAACATGTCTATAGAGTCAACAACAGCGAGCTAGCAGAACTAAAGAAGCAAGTTGAGGAGCTGCAGGACAAAGGCTTCATCAAATCCAGTTCATCACCATGGGGAGCTCCGGTATTGTTCGTACCGAAGAAGGACGGCACGGTGCGCATGTGTATTGATTATAGAGCCTTGAATAATATCACCATCAAGAACAAGTACCCGCTGCCGAGGATAGATGATCTTTTTGACCAGTTGAGCGGGGCGAGGGTGTTTTCGAAGATTGATTTGAGGTCAGGCTATCATCAGGTGAAGGTGAAGAAAGAAGACACGCCGAAGACAGCTTTTCGGACCAGATACGGCCAGTTTGAGTTCATGGTGATGCCATTTGGTTTAACCAATGCACCGGCAGTATTCATGAACTTGATGAACAAGGTGTTCCACCAGTACCTTGACAAGTTCGTGGTGGTGTTCATCGACGATATTCTTGTGTATTCCAAGACACCGGAGGAGCACGAAGAGCACCTGAGATTGGTCTTAGAAACTCTCAGGAGGGAGAAGCTGTACGGGAAACTCTCTAAGTGTGAATTCTTCCTTGACAAGGTCGAATTTCTTGGGCATGTGGTATCGGGTGACGGAATCTCGGTGAACCCACAGAAGATCGAGGCAGTAGAGTCGTGGGCTACCCCCAGTTCGGTAGCTGAGATCAGGAGTTTTCTCGGGCTAGCAGGATACTACAGGAGGTTTGTACAAGACTTCTCCAAGATTGCAGCGCCAATGACCAGACTGACTAGGAAGGATGTGGAATTTGTGTGGACAGAGGAGTGCCAGGCTGCATTTGATGAGCTGAAGAAGAGGTTGACGACAGCTCCAATTTTGACATTGCCATCAGGGACAGGTGGTTTCACCATCTACAGTGATGCTTCAGGGAAGGGTCTGGGATGTGTTCTTCAACAGCACGGGAAGGTAATTGCCTATGCTTCCAGGCAGTTACGCCCTCATGAAAAGAATTATCCCACCCACGACTTAGAGTTGGCGGCAGTTATCTTCGCTCTAAAGCTGTGGAAACATTACCTGTACGGAGAGCGTGTGGAAATCTTCACAGACCACAAGAGCTTGAAGTACGTATTCACACAGAAGGAGCTGAACATGAGGCAGAGGAGGTGGTTAGAGTTGATGAAGGACTTTGACATCTCATTGCAGTACCATCCAGGGAAGGCCAACGTAGTCGCCGATGCCTTGAGCAGGTATCCGATGGCTATGTACTTGACGACAGACAGGCATTTGTTGGCTGATTTGGAGAGCTTGGAGATTGAAGTGTTAGTTCCCGGTGCCGAGATTCAGATGTGGGGACTGCAGATACAGTCCGAACTGATGGACAGGATCAGAGCTGCGCAGTACGATGATGAGACTCTGAGGAGTATCAGAGCACAGGTTCAGATGGGATTGTCGGATGACTTCACTATCGCAGATGACGGTTCTCTACGGCACGGCACGAGGATATGTGTGCCTAGCGGGGAGCTGCGTGAGGAGGTTTTGCAGGAGGCACACCGCTCTCAGTACTCGATGCATCCCGGTGCCAACAAGATGTATCGAGACTTGAGAGAGCACGTATGGTGGTATGGAATGAAGCGCGAGGTAGCACGCTTCGTATCTCGGTGTCTAGTGTGCCAGCAGGTAAAGGCAGACCGGCAGAGGCCAGGAGGTTTGCTTCAACCTTTACCGATTCCAGAATGGAAATGGGAGCACGTGACCATGGATTTCGTTTCAGGGCTTCCACGTTCTCCAGGAGGGAAGGACGCGATTTGGGTCATCGTGGACAGGTTGACCAAATCAGCCCATTTCTTACCTTTCAAGGTGGGCACGTCGACAGAGAAGCTAGCAGAGATGTACGTGCGACAGATTGTTAGGCTTCATGGAGTTCCTGTGAGCATCGTCTCAGATCGGGATAGTCGTTTCACTTCCCACTTCTGGAGGAGTCTGCAGGCTAGCTTGGGCACTCAGCTCAAGTTCAGTACCGCATATCACCCCCAGACAGACGGGCAGTCTGAGAGGACTATTCAGACTCTCGAGGATATGCTACGCACTTGCGTTCTAGATCTCGGAGGTTCTTGGGAGGATCATCTGCACCTGGTAGAGTTCGCCTACAACAACAGCTACCAGGCCAGCATCGAGATGTCACCGTTTGAGGCTCTTTATGGACGGAGGTGTCGTACACCGCTATCGTGGGACGACGTTGGAGAGAGAGCCTTGCTAGGACCAGAAATGGTCGTGGATGCAGCGGAAAAGGTGAAACTCATCAGAGACAGACTGCGAGTGGCGCAGGACAGACAGCGGCATTGGGCCGACAGCCACCGTAGACCCCTTGAGTTTCAGGTATAGATTGTTATTTTCTGGTTGTGTTTGTTTGTTTGTTTAGACTGCGTGTTGAGACTGTTTTGTTTTAGGTTGGCGATCTAGTATTCCTACGGATTTCTCCGACGCGTGGAACGATTCGTTTTGGCAGAGGCGGGAAGCTTAGCCCACGCTACATCGGACCCTTCGGTATTCTGGCGAGGGTAGGTGCAGTGGCATATAGACTGGATTTGCCGCCTGCATTGGAGGGAGTGCATAATGTGTTCCATGTGTCGCAGCTGAGACGGTACGTGGCCGACCCTAGTCACGTACTTGATCACTCGGAGATTGAGGTTGGTCCGACGCTCAGCTACCCTGAGCAGCCCGAAGAGATCTTGGACCGCAGAGAGAAGGTGTTGCGGAACCAAACCACCCCTTTGGTTCGTGTTGCATGGAGACATCACTCTCCAGGGGAGTCGACCTGGGAGAGAGAAGACGAAATGCGCGAGCAATACCCGTATCTCTTCCAGACTTGAGGTATATTTCCTTTTCTGGTTTCATCCTTGTTGTAGTTCAGTCCAATTTCGAGGACGAAATTTCTTTTAGGAGGGTAGACTTGTCACTACCACTTTTTCATATAAGGGTATTCCTGTAATTTAACTATTTTAAATAATTATGTATTAAATTAATTGCTGAGTTTTATAACTATTATATATTGTTAATAATATTTAGTTTTAGGTCTAACCCTAGAAATCCATTAGGACAACCCTAATGGGTAAACCCTAGTTAGAAAACCCTATTCTAGCAAAACCCTAGAATTTAAAAATTAGGGTGAACCCTCAAAACCCTAGACTGGCTAAACCTTAGTTAATTAGGTTCTACATGACCTAATCTAGGGGTTAAACCTAGGCTATACACTAGAAACCCTAACTGGGCCTTAATATATAAGAGGAACCCTCTCATTCTTCATGTAGAAGAGGAAAACCCTAGCCTCCACCAGAGAAAACCAATCCTCCACCCCATTTTCGAGATTCAACCTAGGGCTTCCATTTTCTCCTCCTTCAAAGCAAGAGAAGAAGAGCCTCGTTGAAGAAACCTTCCCTGCAGGTGAGAACCCTAATTTTCTTCATTTAATTCTGTGTACAAGATGATAATGGCCATTAGGGAACCCCCTTTGCTGTGTAATTCGATTCTAGGGCTTTGGGTTAGGTTTTGGTGACCCACATGGGGTTTTCCCCAATTATTAAGAACCCTAACCCTAGATTTGGTTTGTAGACAGATTTTTCCCCATTTCATGTAGATATAAATTCGATTTTTGGGTTTACTTATCTAGGTATTCTAAATTCTGTGTATTGATGTATGAATCTATATGTATAGATATGTATTGTGTGTTGTAGAGGGGGCTTTCATCTGTACATTAGGTTTGGGGAAGAACAGGGTGCAGTCGGGCAGTTGAGTATCTGAGATGAGGGGGGGGGTGATGTATTGAGTTCAGAACTGTTATTTTTCTGTGTGCAGATTCAGTTGTGTAGCTGTGTGTATTCCTGTCCAGTTAAGTGGCTGTGCATATATATATATGTGTGGGGGATAACTCGAGCAGAATACTGTGTCTGGGTTCCTTGAGTACTCGGGTTTGAGGGGGATAGTATTCTGTGTGTGTGCTGTGAGTTTTGGGGTTTTGAATTTGGGTTGTAGGAGCAGTTGGTATTAGTGAGGGTTATATATATCAATAGGATTTGTAGGTGTGTTAATATACATCAGTGTCAGTTTTAGATTAATTTCTGTGTGTGTACAGAATACTGTGTCGATACCTATGTGTATCAGTCAGATCTATCCTGTGTGTATGTGTCCCTGTTTTTGAGAATCAAACCTGTGTCTACCTGGGTAGTATATATATCAATAGCAGTTGCCTGTGTATGGGAATGCAGTGTTGTTATGTGTATCATGAATTGAAAGGTCTGTGTATCAGCATTTCAATGTTTCAGCAGT
Source organism: Iris macrosiphon (assembly GCA_036927795.1). NCBI lineage: Eukaryota > Viridiplantae > Streptophyta > Magnoliopsida > Asparagales > Iridaceae > Iris > Iris macrosiphon. The sequence goes on from JAYESA010000020.1 coordinate 113,320,829, forward strand.
GAGGGAGTACACAGTATCAGTCCAAACTGAACTGTGGCTACCTTATCCTTGTACACTGTGTACCAATAACTGTGTGTTAGTACTGGGTGCAGTGTATTACTGGGTTATGTTGTGTGAGGGAGTAAAATCTGAGAGAGGGGGGAAAGAGAACAGTGAACCAAAACCTATGTCTCAATTAGGAAAATACCTGTGTATAGATGATAACTTGAGGTGTAACTGTGCAGATATTCATATGTGTGTTATGTGTAGGCTGTGTTGGTGAAGTGCCTGTGTTTAGGTGTATTAGATTAGGTGAGGATATGTGTGTATGAGTTGGTGAGGTAGAATCCTATATGTGCAGTGTACATCTAGTGTGTAGGGTTGTCTGCTGTGTGTCTTAGTAATGTGGGTGTGAGAATACAGTATGTGCATTGGAGTGTTAGAGCCTTGTATCAGTGTGTTAAACCTGTGTGTGAGATGAGTGCCTGTGCATTTGTGAGTGTGTGAAGGGTAGTTCAGTTCAGTATAGGTGTGTTAGGGCCCTGTGCATATGAGTTTTAGTTATGTGTATCTAGGTGCCAGTGTATCTAAATGTCTGTGTGAGTGAACCTATGTGGTATTGAGTGGCAGTATGTGTTTGAGTTAGTAGTTAGCATCAGTTAAGTTAAGTATTAGTTTATAGTTAAGTAAGATTCAAATTAAGTTGTATACTTGATACCAATATGTATATATGAGTTATACATATTAGTTGCACCTAGTGTTGCCTTATTAACTAAGTATTAGTTAGTATAAGCCTAGTAATTAACCAGTTTTGACCAAAAACCTAGAGTTGACTCAGTAAACCTAGTGTAGACCTAGAAATGGCCTAACACCCTCATTTCAAGTTAGCTAATCTCTTTCAATATTCCAAACATCATTTTAACAGTATTATCTTATTTATAGGTCTTTGTGATTCCATTTTGGACCTCGATCCTCACATTTTGCTCAGGACCACAGGCGAGTACATTCTCTGACAGTTTTCATGGTTGATTACTTCTATAAATTGTAGTGTATTACATACTTGATTCCGACACTATGGATACACGGGTTAGCACCCTAGATCCCCATCATGAGGAGTCGTGATTGGAATCCATCGTGCTAGCTGGGGGGATGGGGAACTATTAGTAGATTATGTGATCATATCCACCCTTACCATGCATCATAGCTCACCCCACATCTCACGTCGGGTGCGGCCTGACCATCATCATGCCTCATAGCTGTTATATATGATTAGCCTGACCATTATCATGCATCATAGCTAACCATATAGTTAGCCTGACCTTCAAGAATCATAGCTAATCATATATAACCAGCCTGATCTAGTCCCAAGCCGATCACATAATAAACTGATATTTCAAACACTTAGTTAGATGTTTTATCTTTATTCAGATTTACCTGTTCTAGCATTTACTATTTATTGCTCATTGCTAGATGCTCTTTTGTCTATTTCATTTCTCCAGTACTTCACATGTTCAGCTTTTATTTCCATCTTGTATCTTTTACACTGTTTATAGATTTTGTCAATTAATGAAACTGCTGTTAGTGCTTGTGCTTCGCTCCAATCCTGACTGGATAACCAACATTTTTCAGAGGACCTGGAGGACTTTTGCCCTACTCATTACGGTCCAGGAATAGAGGAGGATTTCACCCCAGAAATCCCAGAGGAGGTGCCTATCTTAGAGGAGAACATGCCTGCCCATGTTTAGATTACTTTTCTACATTTACTATTTTAGACTGAGACTGAGACTGAGATGTATTTATTTTTAATTGTGACTTTGTGAGGTCATTTGGACCAGGATTTGAGTTAGACTTATTGTGGTTGGTTTTAAATAGAACTCTTTTCAATTCTCATCGTACCATTATGTTTATAGTTGTGATTGAGTATATTATAGAAATGTGATTTATTTATCATTGTCCTCCGTACGGAGTTGAGACTATTGACAGGATACTATATTTGTGACCTAGACAGCGTTCTACCGCCGATGCTGCGGCGTAGGCTGGACGTACCCACGACTCATGCCCAAATTCCGGGTGCGGGTCGTGACAGAGTACAACCCTAACAGCAGTTCTCAAATAATGATAAAAACTATGTAACAGTAAATAGCTGTGGATAAACAAGATGCATAAATAGAGACAAGAATGTAGAGACAATAAGGAAATACTGGAAAGAAATACAATAATGAACAATATGCTGATAGAACAAGAATACTAATGACTAAGTGTGTGAGTACTAGCTTTAACATGTGATCGGCTTAGGAACTTGCACAAGAGTATAATGGCCTGGTTAATCATACGTGCGGTGTATGATCAACACTCACAAGAAACAAGACATGCACAAGGAGGGTATGATCACATATCTACACTAAAATACTCCCCACCCCGGCTGGTATAATAGATCCAACCACGGTACGTTATGGCACTAGATTCCCCAAGAAGATAGCTAGTCTCCCCGAGAATCGGTGTCTGTATATGTACAAGATAACCAATGAAACAATACTTGCACCATATACACCATATACCAAGGAATAACATCTCATGACGAGATCCGGATATACCAATCCGTGTAACCATAGTGTCGAGAGAAACATGTAAATCTACACTAGATACAACGAACATAGAGGATATCATAAATGAGAAACTATCAGAGAATGTACTCGCCTGAAGTCCAATGAACAGTCTCACAAATGTCTGACTCGGTGCCTGGAAGACCTAGATATGGAATACAACATTAAAACAAGGTCCGAGAAAGATAACAAATCACACTAGACAACTTCTAGGCCAATAAGTCAATTCTAAGTTGAAGTCAACTATGGTCAACTCTAAAGTCCACTAAAGTCAAACATGGTCAAACCTAGGTCAACCTCACAAGACCTCTATATAAAATAATATAGAAATAAAATACAACAATTTAGGAAATCAAAATTAGATCCCAAATGATACCCACACAAGAATACTAATAATACAAATAATGCACACTCTAAATAATGTATATACAAACCAATATTTATACAAATAAAATAATATATTATTATTAGTATTATACCTCACAAAACACCTATATATATACATATATAAAATAATTTAATAAATATATATACTTATTTATATATACACATAAACTTTACACAATCAAATACTAATAGTTACAAAACACATTGCACATATTAATGTACATATTTTACATGGCTAGAAGCACACATAAAAATACATTCATTAATATACAAATAATTATATAATAATTATAAATAATATAATTACACATTTAAACACATAAATATATTTTATAAAATATTTATGTATAATTTATGTTATTAACATAAGTACATATATAATTGCATGCAAGAAAGCTACATACATATATATATATTTATACACCACATTAGAACACATAGAAATATCTATAGATCTATGCTACAATAAATACCATAATAAATACACTAAAATAATATATAATATCTATATATATTTACTAATTATAAATGAAGAATTTAAAGCATAATTAATTAGATCTACACATAAACACACCAAATTGGAGAGTATCACACCGTATCCCACTAGATCTAGGATACGCATGTGACACGAGTCCAACACACAACCAATTGCACCCCGAAGGACACAAATAAGTCACAAATAATATTTATGAATAATTCAAAGCGTCAAAAGTAGATCTATGTGTCCGTGTCAAAATACGACATGTTCAAAGCCCCGTGTCGGAGGAAAACCCCCAAATGACACGTATCACCAAATAGTTGGGATACGATCCACAAGTATCCCAATATGGACACGACACTAGCCTCAAACACAAATCTCATGTTCAATTGATCTATAGGATCAATTGACACACACAACAAAATATAAATTCGGAATTCCAACAAAATTGACACAAAAAGCACCATAACTTTCTCCATGGGTCTCCTATGAACACAAAACAAAGTCCTATGGGTACTACATACATATAAGTTGATTTTACATGATTAAATCTCATATTTAGAAGCTATTTAAATGGGAAAATTTGAATTATACCTATTGGGAGATGGATTCCCAATGAAACCTCCAATTGAGATGAACTTGCCTCCAAATTGTAGATCCTTGCTCCTCTTTGTAGATCCTTGCTTCCTTCTTCTAGATCCTTGCTTCCTCCTTCTCTAATGGTGAATTGGGAAGAATTTGGAATGAATTTGGTAGGGAATTGGATTGGAAATGGAGGGAATTGGTAGTGGAAGAATTCTAGATCTAGATTTGGAATGAGATGAGAGGAGAGAGAAATTTCCCCCCCTCTTTAATAGGCCGGCCATAGCCCCTCCCCCAAGCAATTGTAAAATGTCCAATGTACCCCTTGGGGCCTCTCATGAAAAAATAATTAAGGAAGGAAGCTTCTAGTCTAATCATTTAATTAATTTAATCCATCTCCTTAACTATGGGCTTTCTAAATGGGCCAAGTCTAACTAATTAATTCATGTTGGTCCATGAGTCCAAACTAAACTAGTTGTGTCCACTAAAATAAGTCTAAAATAATTAAATAATAACTAACAACAATTAAATAATACAACAAATAATTATTTACCATGCACAATATTTATTTAAATAGGAAATTACTAAAATACCCTTTTTCCTAAAATGTGGTAGTGACAAGTCTACCTTCCTTAAAATAATTTCGTCCTCGAAATTCAAAGACGAAAACTACCCCCAGAAAATCACAGAACAGAACTAAAGAATCACAACTAACTAATGAACAGAACATAACAATGAACAGAACATAACTAGAAATAACATACCTCAAGGTACAAACAAATATGGATAACGCTCTCGCATGTCATCCTCTCTCTTCCAGGTAGACTCCCCCGGAGAGTGATGCCTCCATGCGACACGCACCAAAGGAATAGTCTGGTTCCTCAGCACCTTCTCTCTCCGATCCAGAATTCCAACTGGCTGCTCTGGATAGCTAAGAGTAGGGCCCACCTCTATCTCTGAGTGATCCAATACATGACTAGGATCTGCCACGTATCGTCTCAACTGTGACACATGAAACACGTTGTGCACTCCCTCCAATGCAGGTGGCAAGTCTAGTCTATAAGCAACTGCACCGACCCTCTCTAGAATAGTGAAAGGTCCAATGAATCGCGGACTAAGCTTTCCGCCTCCACCGAAGCGAATCGTGCCTCGTGTCGGAGAAATCCTCAGAAACACCAAACCACCCACCTAGAACAAAATACCACCTTAAGAACTTATCTATAACAAACAACCAAGAACAAGCACACAAAATAAAATCTAAACTATACCTCAAACTCCAAGGGTCTCCGATGGCTATCGGCCCAATGCCGTTGTCTGTCCTGCGCCACTCGAAGTCTGTCTCTGATCAACTGAACCTTCTCTGCTGCATCCACAACCATCTCTGGCCCAAGCAAAACTCTCTCTCCAATATTGTCCCAAGACAAAGGAGTACGACACCTCCGACCATATAGAGCTTCAAAAGGTGACATCTCTATACTGGCCTGGTAACTGTTGTTGTAAGCAAACTCTACCAAATGGAGATGGTCCTCCCAAGAACCCCCGAAATCTAGTACACAAGTGCGCAACATATTCTCGAGAGTCTGAATAGTCCTCTCTGACTGCCCATCTGTCTGGGGATGATATGTAGTACTGAATTTGAGCTGAGTGCCCAAACTCTCCTGCAAACTCCTCCAGAAATGAGAAGTGAAACGACTATCTCGATCTGAGACTATGCTGACGGAAACTCCATGTATCCTAACGATCTGCCTCACATACATCTCTGCCAGCTTCTCCGTAGACAAACCCACCTTGAAAGGCAAAAAGTGGGCCGACTTGGTCAATCTATCAACAATGACCCAAATCGCGTCTTTCCCTCCTGGAGATCGTGATAGTCCGGACACAAAATCCATAGTAATGTGTTCCCACTTCCACTCTGGAATGGGTAATGGCTGAAGTAAACCTCCTGGCCTCTGCCTCTCGGCTTTCACCTGCTGGCACACTAAGCATCTGGATACAAACTGTGCCACTTCCCTCTTCATGCCATACCACCACACACTCTCTCGCATATCCCGATACATCTTGTTAGCACCTGGATGTATGGAATACTGAGAGCGATGCACTTCCTGCAATACCTCCTCTCGCAACTCCCCACTAGGCACACACAATCTAACTCCATGCCTCAAAGATCCATCCTCTGCAATAGTGAAATCATCCTCCAATCCTGCTCTCACCTGAGCTCTGATACTCCTCAAAGATACGTCATCATACTGTGCTGCCTTGATCCTATCCATCAAATCTGAATGTATCTGCAATCCCCACATCTGTATAGCACCACCCGGAACAATCACCTCAATGCCCAAGCTCTCCAAGTCCTCCAACAAATATCGATCCTGCGTCAAGAACATAGCTACCGGATACCTGCTCAAAGCATCGGCAACTACATTGGCTTTCCCAGGATGATATTGCAAAGAGATATCAAAATCCTTCATCAGTTCCAACCACCGACGCTGCCTCATGTTCAACTCCTTCTGCGTGAAAACGTACTTCAAGCTTTTGTGGTCTGTGAAGATCTCCACACGCTCTCCGTACAAATAATGTTTCCACAACTTCAGGGTGAATATGACAGCTGCCAACTCCAAATCATGGGTAGGATAGTTCTTTTCATGAGGACGCAATTGCCTGGATGCATAGGCAATCACTTTCCCATGCTGCTGAAGAACACAACCTAAACCCTTTCCCGATGCATCACTATAAATAGTGAAACCTCCGGACCCTGATGGCAATGTTAAAATAGGAGCAGACGTCAACCTCTTCTTCAACTCCTTAAAAGCGGCCTGGCAATCTTCCGTCCAAACAAACTCCACATCCTTTCTTGTGAGTCTGGTCATCGGCTCGGCAATCCTCGGAAAATCTTGTACAAACTTTCTGTAGTAGCCTGCCAATCCCAAGAAACTCCTGATCTCTGCTACCGAACTCGGAGTCTTCCAAGATTCCACTGCTGAAATCTTCTTCGGATCCACTGAAATACCATCACCAGTCACAACATGCCCCAAGAATTCCACCTTGTCCAAGAAAAACTCACATTTGGACAACTTTCCATACAGCTTCTCCTTCCTCAGCACATCCAACACAATCCTCAAATGCTCCTCATGCTCCTCCGGTGTCCTCGAGTATATGAGTATGTCGTCGATGAACACCACCACGAACTTGTCAAGGTACTGGTGGAACACCTTGTTCATCAAGTTCATAAATACCGCCGGTGCATTAGTCAAACCAAACGGCATCACCATAAACTCGAACTGACCATACCGAGTTCTAAAAGCAGTCTTCGGTATGTCCTCCGGCTTCACCTTCACCTGATGGTAGCCTGATCTCAAATCTATCTTAGAAAATACCTTCACACCACTCAACTGATCAAACAGATCATCAATCCGTGGCAAAGGATACTTATTCTTGATAGTGAGATTATTCAAAGCCCTGTAATCAATGCACATACGCACCGATCCATCCTTCTTCGGTACAAACAATACCGGGGCTCCCCATGGTGAAGAACTCGATCTGATAAACCCCTTATCCTGCAATTCGTCCACCTGCTTCTTTAACTCGACCAGCTCGCTGTTGTTTACTCTATAGACATGCTGCGAAATCGGTTCTGCACCTGGCACCAAGTCTATAGAAAATTTAACATCTCGATCTGGCGGCAATCCTGGCAATTCCTCAGGAAACACATCCAAGAATTCTGCTATCAACGGATGCGGCAACTCCTTGTCTTCCACCATAGCTCCACAAATAATGCCTTCTTCCTGCTCCGCAGCTCCTCTAGCAAACTCGAACTCTGGCTCTCCTGGCGGACCAAACAAAACTCTACCTCCTCTACAATCTATGCTAGCACGGTGCCTACTCAACCAATCCATCCCGAGTACAATGTCGTAGCTCGGAAGTGGCATTACAAGTAGACACGCACTCAACTCCCGGCCTCCCAGAGTAACTCTTCGATCCTTATAAATATCTTTAACCAGGATAATGCCTCCCCCGGTCATGATCTTGCAAGTCCTAAGCAAAGACTCAGCTACCAAACCATGCTTTAGAGCAAAAGAAACAGATACAAAACTATGGGAAGCACCACTATCAAACAAAGCTAAAGCTGGAATGAAATCAAGAAGAATAGAATTAATATGGCACAAGATGTAAGACATCAAGGAAAGGACAGTTTAAGGGATCAAGTATCAATGTCAAAGGAGAATAATTGAATCAAAAGAATTTTCCTAGATGTGATTGAGTATCTCAGCCTATTCCCTATATCCTATTGCAGGCTCGCAGTAGTACAACTAAGTTGTCGCACTACCACGATATCACATACTTGTGAAGCTAGACCTGCATGGGCCACCACCAAAAACGTGTCACGACCCGCACCCGGGGTAAGGGTACTAGTCGGAATCAACGCCCAGCCTACGCCGCAGAATCGGCGGTAGAACGCTGTCTAGAAAGTCTATCTAATATAATGAACCACCAAAAGATAGTGTACTCAATCACAGAACTAAGATAGAATGAACACGAATCAGATAAGAATAGAATAGTCACAATACAACTCATGAGTCTAAAATAATACATCAATGAGTCTGAAGAAAAAACAGAAATAAACTGGAGACAAATCCAGTACAAAAGAATACTACAAAACTATAAAGCTACAACTCCAGGGTCAACTGTCTCAGTTGGGATAAGTCCCTCTTGAACCAGGGTCTCAGAATCTAAACCCACAACATCCTGGGGTCCATAATAGGTAGGATACTCCTCAGTGTCATCTGGAAAAATATATCCAGTCAGAAAAGGAGCAGAGTACAACCCTAACAGCAGTTCTCAAATAATGATAAAAACTATGTAACAGTAAATAGCTGTGGATAAACAAGATGCATAAATAGAGACAAGAATGTAGAGACAATAAGGAAATACTGGAAAGAAATACAATAATGAACAATATGCTGATAGAACAAGAATACTAATGACTAAGTGTGTGAGTACTAGCTTTAACATGCGATCGGCTTAGGAACTTGCACAAGAGTATAATGGCCTGGTTAATCATACGTGCGGTGTATGATCAACACTCACAAGAAACAAGACATGCACAAGGAGGGTATGATCACATATCTACACTAAAATACTCCCCACCCCCGACTGGTATAATAGATCCAACCACGGTACGTTATGGCACTAGATTCCCCAAGAAGATAGCTAGTCTCCCCGAGAATCGGTGTCTGTATATGTACAAGATAACCAATGAAACAATACTTGCACCATATACACCATATACCAAGGAATAACATCTCATGACGAGATCCGGATATACCAATCCGTGTAACCATAGTGTCGAGAGAAACATGTAAATCTACACTAGATATAACGAACATAGAGGATATCATAAATGAGAAACTATCAGAGAATGTACTCGCCTGAAGTCCAATGAACAGTCTCACAAATGTCTGACTCGGTGCCTGGAAGACCTAGATATGGAATACAACATTAAAACAAGGTCCCAGAAAGATAACAAATCACACTAGACAACTTCTAGGCCAATAAGTCAATTCTAAGTTGAAGTCAACTATGGTCAACTCTAAAGTCCACTAAAGTCAAACATGGTCAAACCTAGGTCAACCTCACAAGACCTCTATATAAAATAATATAGAAATAAAATACAACAATTTAGGAAATCAAAATTAGATCCCAAATGATACCCACACAAGAATACTAATAATACAAATAATGCACACTCTAAATAATATATATACAAACCAATATTTATACAAATAAAATAATATATTATTATTAGTATTATACCTCACAAAACACCTATATATATACATATATAAAACAATTTAATAAATATATATACTTATTTATATATACACATAAACTTTACACAATCAAATACTAATAGTTACAAAACACATTGCACATATTAATGTACATATTTTACATGGCTAGAAGCACACATAAAAATATATTCATTAATATACAAATAATTATATAATAATTATAAATAATATAATTACACATTTAAACACATAAATATATTTTATAAAATATTTATGTATAATTTATGTTATTAACATAAGTACATATATAATTGCATGCAAGAAAGCTACATACATATATATATTTATACACCACATTAGAACACATAGAAATATCTATAGATCTATGCTACAATAAATACCATAATAAATACACTAAAATAATATATAATATCTATATATATTTACTAATTATAAATGAAGAATTTAAAGCATAATTAATTAGATCTACACATAAACACACCAAATTGGAGAGTATCACACCGTATCCCACTAGATCTAGGATACGCATGTGACACGAGTCCAACACACAACCAATTGCACCCCGAAGGACACAAACAAGTCACAAATAATATTTACGAATAATTCAAAGCGTCAAAAGTAGATCTATGTGTCCGTGTCAAAATACGACATGTTCAAAGCCCCATGTCGGAGGAAAACCCCCAAATGACACGTATCACCAAATAGTTGGGATACGATCCACAAGTATCCCAATATGGACACGACACTAGCCTCAAACACAAATCTCATGTTCAATTGATCTATAGGATCAATTGACACACACAACAAAATATAAATTCGGAATTCCAACAAAATTGACACAAAAAGCACCATAACTTTCTCCATGGGTCTCCTATGAACCCAAAACAAAGTCCTATGGGTACTACATACATATAGGTTGATTTTACATGATTAAATCTCAGATTTAGAAGCTATTTAAATGGAAAAATCTGAATTATACCTATTGGGAGATGGATTCCCAATGAAACCTCCAATTGAGATGAACTTGCCTCAAAATTGTAGATCCTTGCTCCTCTTTGTAGATCCTTGCTTCCTTCTTCTAGATCCTTGCTTCCTCCTTCTCTAATGGTGAATTGGGAAGAATTTGGAATAAATTTGGTAGGGAATTGGATTGGGAATGGAGGGAATTTGGTAGTGGGAGAATTCTAGATCTAGATTTGGAATGAGATGAGAGGAGAGAGAAATTTCTCCCCCTCTTTAATAGGCCGGCCATAGCCCCTCCCCCAAGCAATTGTAAAATGTCCAATGTACCCCTTGGGGCCTCTCATGAAGAAATAATTAAGGAAGGAAGCTTCTAGTCTAATCATTTAATTAATTTAATCCATCTCCTTAACTATGGGCTTTCTAAATGGGCCAAGTCTAACTAATTAATTCATGTTGGTCCATGGGTCCAAACTAAACTAGTTGGGTCCACTAAAATAAGTCTAAAATAATTAAATAATAACTAACAACAATTAAATAATACAACAAATAATTATTTACCATGTACAATATTTATTTAAATAGGAAATTACTAAAATACCCTTTTTCCTAAAATGTGGTAGTGACAGAATAGAACCAAATCTCGTGCATTTAATGCAGAGATATGCCTCAATCTCGTGCATTAAATGCCGAGATATGCCTCAAGCTCTGTACGAGGAACAACTTTTGACATGGCGTCTGATTTTATCTCATCTTGAGCGTAAAATCTCATCTCTGCCTGTGTAGAATAGGCAGCGTATCCCTTGAATGCGTAAAAATGTCTTGTATCAAGGATTTGTCACTAAATAATAGTCTGGATCTCTGTGCAAAATTATCATCACAGCCGTCCTCTCGATCGTCGTGCAATATTTTTGTCAGGAGTCAGGTTCACTGTTCTGTCTGACAGGCGAGAAATACAAAGAGTTCCTCGTATGACTTTACGTTGCATTAAAGACAAACGTATTTTATGCCGTAGGAGGTGTAGCCACCTTTCACGCCAAAATGGTCTTGAAGCGCTGCTTTACGCGGGCAGTTCTGAAGCTCTTCTTTACGACAAACAGCACTGAAGCTCTGTTTTACGCGAGCAGTTCTGAAGTGCTGCTTTACGCGGACTTCATGCATGTTGGGGGTTTTGACTGTATAATACGCGTACAATTCCCCAGCGTATTTCATGCTTCTACAGTCATAGTCCTTAATCAGTTCTAGCCAACGCCGCTGCCGGAGGTTCAGTTCCCGCTGGGTGAATAGATACTTGAGGCTCTTGTGATCTGTGAAGATTTTGCAAGCAACACCATAAAGATAATGCCTCCACAACTTCAGTGCAAACACAATTGCCGCCAATTCCAATTCATGTGTCGGGTAGTTTTTCTCGTGCGGCTTTAGTTGCCTGGAGGCGTACGATATTACCTTGTCCCTTTGCATGAGCACACACCCTAAGCCGAGTACCAAAGCATCGTTGTATATCTGAAACTCCTCTACCCCATCTGGAAGTACAAGAATCGGAGCTGAAACAAGACGCCGCTTAAGTTCCTGAAAGCTGGCTTCGCAGTCATCACCCCATTTGTATGCAATCTCTTTCTGAGTAAGGCGAGTCAAAGGCGAGGCCAATTTAGAAAAATCCTTCACAAACCTACGGTAGTATCCCGCTAGGCCCAGAAAGCTTCGAACTTCGCTGGCTGACGTAGGTTGCTTCCAGTCCACCACCGCCTCTATCTTCTTTGGGTCTATGGCGACGCCTTCTGCCGAGACGACATGTCCAAGGAATGCCACACTGTTCAACCAGAACTCACATTTACTGAGCTTAGCGAACAACTGATGCTCTCGTAATGTCTGCAGCATGGTCTTCAAGTGTTCCTTGTGCTCCGCCTTATTCTTGGAATAGATTAGTATGTCGTCAATGAACACGACCACAAACTTGTCCACGAACGACCAAAATATGCGGTTCATCAGATCCATAAAAGTTGCAGGGGCGTTCGTCAAGCCGAACGACATCACGAGAAATTCATAGTGTCCGTATCGGGTTCTGAATGCAAATTTTTGAACATCATCAGATTTGATTTTCAACTGGCGATAGCCCGACCTAAGGTCAATTTTAGAGAAAACTGTTACACCTTGCAGCTGATCAAACAAGTCATCTATCCTTAGCAATGGGTATTGATTCCGCATGGTAGCCTTATTCAGTTCTCGGTAGTCAATACATAGCCGCATGGATCCATCATTTTTCTTCACGAACAGCACCGGGGTGCCCCATGGAGAAACGCTTGGACGAATGTATCCTCGGTCCAACAGATCTTGTAACTACACCTTTAGTTTCTTCAGCTCTGCTGGGGCCATTCGATAAGGTGCCTTCGATATCGGTCGTGAATCTGAAAAGGTGTCAATGGAGAATTCGATCTCACGATCAGGAGGCATTCCAGGCAGCTCGTCCGGGAACATGTCAAGGAAATCTGCTATGACTTCAGCCTGAGCTGTATCTGCACTTTCCTGCCGGGTGTCTCGAACAGAAGCTAAGTACCCTTCACAGCCCGAATTCAACATACGCCTAGCCGAAATTGCTGATATCACCATTGCCGTCTTCGGTGCAGCGCTGCACGAATAGTAGAAGTCTGCCTCGCCGAGTAGACGGAATACGACTCGTTTCTCCGCGCACTCGATTGTTGCATGGCAAGCACCCAACCAGTCCATTTCGAGAATAATATCATAATCCTTAATGTCTAGTACAATGACATCTAAGGCAAGCTTCCTTCCTCCGATGCAAATATAACCGTCCCTACAGATCTCATGGGCGGGCATGTCGACTCCCGAAGGGTATTCACGCAAAGGTTCATATTTAAAGGAGTAGAAGCTAATTTATGCTCAATAGTAAAATCAGTAGATATGAAACTATGCGTAGCACTTGAATCGAATAAGACTCTAGCGGAAAATTCTCGGTAAAGTAAGGTACCTATCACAACTGTATCGGAGACGGATGCCTCATCCCGATTCAGTACATAGACTCGGCCTTGAGCACCCTGGCGTCGTGGGTTCACTAGCACAACATTGGCACCATTTGCTGGAGGCCCCTTATTCTGATTTTCGTTGTTCTGATTTCCATTGTTCTGATTTGGCTGTGGCCTGACCATCGGTCTTGGATCTCACCAGTCAAAAGCCTTATGGTCCAGACGACCACATTTGAAAGACCCCACAACTCGGCATTCATTTACCTGATGTCCCAATTTGCCGCACCTATGGCAGTACGGTGCTTGGGATGGACCCCTGTGTTCGGATGTATGCAGACGCTTTTGTGCTCCAGACCCTCCCGTTTCCTGAGGCTGCTTGCTGTCGTTGGTACGGGGGGTTTGCACATCGACCCTTGGGGGATTGTGTCCAAAGATCTGCTCCCTATTCAGGGCATCTTCATAACATTCCCTATAGGTTTGACATTTCTGATTGATGACGTCCCTACGCAAATTGTCATTCAAACCTTTCTGAAAATGATAGCACCATGCCTGCTGGTTAGGCAAGAAGTGTCCGGCAAATTTGGCTAGTCTAGCGAACACTGAGTCATAATCATCAACAGACATACTTCCTTGTACCAGGTTGCTAAAATCGTCTTCCTTCTGTTGTCGCACGACCCGGGGAATATATTGTTCAATGAAGGCATATTTGAACATTTCTCAGGTGATTTTACAGTTGGAATTGGCATCATAAATCCCTTGCTTAGTGGCTTCCCACCAATCATGCGCACGCAGTTCCAGTTGAACCGATGTACAGGCCACTCGTTTGGATCCCCTAATGCCAACCAGATTGAAGAGTCCCTCCAGCTTTGCAATCCATCCCATCACCACGTCCGGTTCTGCTCGTCCGTTGAACATTGGTGGATGTATTTTAGTAAACTCTGCTGCTCGGCAGGTATTCCTAGCTGGAGGCTATGTTTCTTCTGACTCATCCTCTACCGCCACAGCCGACGGCGTGGCAGGCGTCACTGTAGCTCCCCCATTGCTGGGTACAAAGGATGCAATCAGTTGCATCATGGTATCCATCTGCATTTGTTGAGCAACAAACTGCGTCTGAATATGCGCCTGTTGAGTAACGGCTTGTTGTTGCTGCACCTCCATGAGATGCATAAGCCGCTCGGCCATATCGGTAGAACCCGCTCCTCCGGATTCTCCAGAACTTGCTGGATCGCTCTGAATGGGTTGAGCACTGCTTGCAGCGGCAGTATTTTTCTTAGCCATTGCTACAAAAGAGAGTAGCTTGTCAACACTCCAAAAATAATATATTTATATCTATAGGCTCATTGTATAGGCGATTAATCTCATGCAGCGGACGCCAAATGCAACTCAATTGAGAGGCGCATCAAACTCTTATATTATCTTTTGAAATCCCAAGGAAGTGAAGTTGTGCTCTGATACCAATATGTCACGCCCCGATCCCGAATTGGTCGATCGTCCTCGCTGGATCCCTTACGGAACCAATCGTCTTCGCTGGAGCGTGATGCCGTGCGAGCCTGGAGTTGCACTCGCACAAGGCAAGGACGTGCAGTGATAGGAACCCATTTTGAAACACAATTTAGAAAACACATTCACAGATATTTGAACACAAGTGCAGGAAGAAACATGCTTTTTCATTGATAATTCAGAGTAATTTATATAGAGTTTATATTGATGCGCCTCTCGGCTACTTGAATTACATTACAAAAGATAACTAAAAAGGCAGGGCGCGCTCCATCAGATGGTCCACGTCGTTCATACATTACGCCCTTGTATAGATTGAAAGTCCAAGCCTGTCACGACCCGCACCCGGGGTAAGGGTACTAGTCGGAATCAACGCCCAGCCTACGCCGCAGAATCGGCGGTAGAACGCTGTCTAGAAAGTCTATCTAATATAATGAACCACCAAAAGATAGTGTACTCAATCACAGAACTAAGATAGAATGAACACGAATCAGATAAGAATAGAATAGTCACAATACAACTCATGAGTCTAAAATAATACATCAATGAGTCTGAAGAAAAAACAGAAATAAGCTGGAGACAAATCCAGTACAAAGAATACTACAAAACTATAAAGCTACAACTCCAGGGTCAACTGTCTCAGTTGGGATAAGTCCCTCTTGAGCCAGGGTCTCAGAATCTAAACCCACAACATCCTGGGGTCCATAATAGGTAGGGTACTCCTCAGTGTCATCTGGAAAAATATATCCAGTCAGGAAAGGAGCAGAGTACAACCCTAACAGCAGTTCTCAAATAATGATAAAAACTATGTAACAGTAAATAGCTGTGGATAAACAAGATGCATAAATAGAGACAAGAATGTAGAGACAATAAGGAAATACTGGAAAGAAATACAATAATGAACAATATGCTGATGGAACAAGAATACTAATGACTAAGTGTGTGAGTACTAGCTTTAACATGTGATCGGCTTGGGAACTTGCACAAGAGTATAATGGCCTGGTTAATCATACGTGCGGTGTATGATCAACACTCACAAGAAACAAGACATGCACAAGGAGGGTATGATCACATATCTACACTAAAATACTCCCCACCCCCGACTGGTATAATAGATCCAACCACGGTACGTTATGGCACAAGATTCCCCAAGAAGATAGCTAGTCCCCCCGAGAATCGGTGTCTGTACATGTACAAGATAACCAATGAAACAATACTTGCACCATATACACCATATACCAAGGAATAACATCTCATGACGAGATCCGGATATACCAATCCGTGTAACCATAGTGTCAAGAGAACATGTATATCTACACTAGATACAACGAACATAGAGGATATCATAAATGAGAAACTATCAGAGAATGTACTCGCCTGAAGTCCAAGGAACAGTCTCACAAATGTCTGACTCGGTGCCTGGAAGACCTAGATATGGAATACAACATTAAAACAAGGTCCCGGAAAGATAACAAGTCAAACTAGACAACTTCTAGGCCAATAAGTCAATTCTAAGTCAAAAGTCAACTATGGTCGACTCTAAAGTCCACTAAAGTCAAACATGGTCAAACCTAGGTCAACCTTACAAATCATCTATAAAAATAATATAGGATAAACTACAACAATTTAGGAATCAAATAGATTCCAAAAGAATCTTACACAAAGTATATTAATAATACAAATAATATATATCATAAATAATATATATGCAACCCAATATTCATACAATTAAAATACTATATTATAATAATTATTATACCTCACAAAACACATATATATATACATATATATATATAACAATAATATATATAATATAAATAAAAACTGCCAAAGCGTCACTGAAAACAGGGAGTTAAATAATACAATTGAATTAAAACAGCCTATAGTGACAGTTCCAACTGTCGCAGCAAAAACTGTCGCCAAAACTGCAGTGAAATAAATCCACTGCCACTTAAATAGTGACAGTTAACGACTGTCACAGAAAACTGTCATTAAACCGCTGCTCATTCCCGCCGCCACTGCTGTGCTTTTAATGACAGAATCTGTCATTAATGGCTTCAGTGGCTGCTGCTGCTGCCCGAGGCTATTAATGACAGGATCTGTCATTATTAGCTGCTGTCGCTAAAACATTTAATATTTATACTATATATATAATATATATATAAATCAATATATTATATATATATAAACAAATAAATAAATAAATACTTATGTATATATAATCTTATACCTATAAACAAATATTAAAAGCTACAATACACATCCAAGTACTAATGTACATATTTTAACATGGCTAGAAGCACATCTAAAATATATACATTAATATACAAAAAGTACATAATAATTATAAATAATACAATTACACAATCAAACACATAAATATATTTATAAATTATTTTATGTATAAATTATATTATTTAACAAGTAGTAACATATATATTTGCATGTAAGAAATCTATATATATTATATTTTACATAATATTAGCACACACAAAATATAGATCCATGCTACAATAATTACCATAATAAATACACAAAATAAATATATAATATCTATATATATTTACTAATTATGAAATAAGAATTGAACCACAATTAATTAGATCTATGCAAAAATACACACAATTGGAGAGTATCTCACCGTATCCCACTAGATCTAGGATACGCATGCGACACGAGTCCAACACACAACCAATTGCACCCCGAAGGACACAAACAAATCACAAATAATATTTATGAACAAATCAAAGCGTCAAAAGTAGATCTATGTGTCCGTGTCAAAATACGACATGTTCAAAGCCCCGTGTCGGAGGAAAACCCCCAAATGACACGTATCACCAAATAGTTGGGATACGAACCACAAGTATCCCAATATGGACACGACACTAGCCTCAAACACAAATCTCATGTTCAATTGATCTATAGGATCAATTGACACACACAACAAAATATAAATTCGGAATTCCAACAAAATTGACACAAAAAGCACCATAACTTTCTCCATGGGTCTCCTATGAACACAAAATAAAGTCCTATGGGTACTACATACATATAGGTTGATTTTACATGATTAAATCTCAGATTTAGAAGCTATTTAAATGGGAAAATCTGAATTATACCTATTGGGAGATGGATTCCCAATGAAACCTCCAATTGAGATGAACTTGCTTCCAAATTGTAGATCCTTGCTCCTCTTTGTAGATCCTTGCTTCCTTCTTCTAGATCCTTGCTTTCTTCTTCTCTAATGGTGAATTGGGAAGAATTTGGAATGAATTTGGTAGGAAATTGGATTGGGAATGGAGGGAATTTGGTAGTGGGAGAATTCTAGATCTAGATTTAGAATGAAATGGGAGGAGAGAGAAATTTCCCCCCCTCCTATATAGGCCGGCCATAGCCCCTCCCCCAAGCAATTGTAAAATGTCCAATGTACCCCTTGGGGCCTCTCATGAAGAAATAATTAAGGAAGGAAGCTTCTAGTCTAATCATTTAATTAATTTAATCCATCTCCTTAACTATGGGCTTTCTAAATGGGCCAAGTCTAACTAATTAATTCATGTTGGTCCATGGGTCCAAACTAAACTAGTTGGGTCCACTAAAATAAGTCTAAAATAATTAAATAATAACTAACAACAATTAAATAATATAACAAATAATTATTTACCATGCACAATATTTATTTAAATAGGAAATTACTAAAATACCCTTTTTCCTAAAATGTGGTAGTGACAAAGCCTCCAAAATGAACTGACTCCAACTATACTTCAAAATAAAGGTGCTCCTAACGCCTCCTCTTCTATCCTTAGCGTTGCACCGCCTGAGTGCCTGAAATAGTTGCCCATAACGTGGGTCAGTACTCAACTTGTACTAGTGAGCGGGATGAACACTCGACTAAATCAAAACTAGCTTATTAGGGGCGAGCATGCATTAAGATGATCTTTCTATAGAGAAGTAAGTTAATTCAATTCATATCAGTTGCATGTTTTGATAGGAATGAAAATAACATCGAATCCAACAAGTACATCGGTTCCTTACTCAACCGATGCACGCCTTCCCTACAACGAAACACAAGTATACTTACCATCTGCACAAGACAATAATTAGCATGTGTTTTATTCGATGCGGTCATTGGTGTGATCGACACCTTAGGGACTTATTCCAAGCATTGCGGCGCGCCCTATCAGCCCGGGTAGCAAGCCCTGCTGGAGGTGCCGTAATGCATCGCGACTAGCATGATCAAATATTTCCCTCCGGATTGATACGGTTCTAGTGCCCTGGAATGTCATTTCGAGGAAATGCCAAACCTTGTGCACAAGTTGTCCCAGACCATGCAAATGCATGAACAATTCATATATCATACAATGTATCGAAATAAACAGAAGAAGTAAAGCAGTAATATATATCTTATGCAACAGTTCATATTTTCTCAAGCCGTGTTCCGATTTTGGTATCCCATAGGTCCAAACTCTATCCGAGGCACCAGGCCGTAACCAACAACCAATTTCCTTTACAAACAACTCAAGTTTATAAGGTGTGCAAGCATATAGTAAAGCTAGTCTACAATTCTCATGTTCCTTTATTAGTGGCTGGCATACATTGTGGCTAAGGATTTCCTAGGCGTCCAACCGGGCATCATCGAGTGAATATTTGAAACATTAGAGATGTGGGCGTGAAGAAGTAGGAAAGAAGGATCCAAACCACTCACTGGTTAAGGGAAAAGATGCTGAAACAAGGAATCCCGCCTAGCAACGATCAAGTGTCAGTTATGCGGACCTGAAACAGCACGAGCACCGAGTTAGAATCCTTGCCTATCCTTCCTTGCCGAACTCTCCAAGAATCAAAGCTCCAAACGATAAAACCAGCAATGAAAACCAAGCAAATCGAAAGCAACACCAAATCAAAATCCCAAAGCGGAAATCAAGAAAACCAAGCAACCAAACACGAAAACTATTGGACTTGTTTCAATAGAGGCCTTTCCATGAGTTGGAAAGGATCATCGCATTTCATCCGTGGCAAGAAGATACCGAAGATCTAAACTACGACTCAGACGGACTAGCCACAAGCCCAATTATATAGTGCACATCCCGATCGGATCGGGATTTGAGGCACTACACGAGACTTCCACGCGGCATGATCCTTATGCGGCTGGACTCTTTGCCGCATAATGATCCAACATGCGTCCATTTTGTTGGAAGCATGACTAACCATTACACGAAGTATTCTGGAGCTAAGTGACATAACTCCTTGTGTTTTGTTCGTTGGACGAATAAAAAATTCCCTAAGTCCAAAGAGAAATATACGGCAAGCAGAGTATGCGGCCACCTTTCCTTGGATGCATGACTTTGAAATGTTGGCACACCTTTATATGGTTTTGTCTTTTCTTCATGACACACTTTATGGCCTGTCACATCTATCACTTCAGTCACTTCTCCGACATATCATTTCGGCACTTGTTCCAAGAGTGGACTTTTGTCCGGAGCATACGGCTTGGAGGAGCATGCAGCCTGGGATCATATGCGGCCTGAGGTAGCATGCGGCCGACAGTTCATGCGGCACCCGTCTCATGCGCCAAGTTGTGCATGCGGCTTAGCTATTTTATTTAGAATATTTTTTTGTTCTATGTGGTTGGTCTTGACAATTACTTGTGATTGATCCTAAGAAAGAATGGACTTAGTAACCCGACCTTGCATGACCATATGCTAGAATTGACTATATCATAAATGACTAACTAGCTATGTGCATAACATGAGCTATGTGTTCCAAAGTGATAAGGCTCATATGACCAACTGTAAGTTTGGTAATTCGACCCGATTTCTTATATCCTTGTTGATATAATTTCTACGTGCTATGTGTATATGTGTTATAAGGTGTACGACTATATCATAATGTGCACTGAGGTACGACATAACTTGCTACGTGCTATAAGATTACATGTTTCGAATTGTGCATCGAGAATGCCTCATATATTACACGACATGTGATATTATTATATTTATTCTCCAGCATAGGCATGGTATGTGGGTCAACTACCAAAGCATGGCTAGGACTTGATTGATTGTTGCATCATGCTCGGATGAATCTTGTTTGAGCTATCAAGTAACAAAGTTGATTCGTATCTAGCGTGGACCGTACTACGGTACAACATATTGGAGTATTGATTATGTAACCACGCCATGAGATTCCTAACATAACCATAGGGTTAATTTTGGCAACTAAAATTGGTAGAGCATTGAGAGGGATAAAATTTCGAGTTCGTGCACATTAGCCACCTCAGACAACTGTCATGACGTGCAAGGCTGACACCCATGGATATTGGTCACGTCCGCACTAGTGGACGGCAATATCCGAATACTTATATTTTACAATGCGTTCTATGTGATCTTAGCACGACGACCTTACGAGGGACCGGTGCATAATATATAATGTACTATGCGATACTATGGCTCGGTTAGCCCCGTTAAACAGCTCACGATATGATGATTTCTCTTATGCATCCAATCTGAGATAACTCAGACTCCACAGTAGCAAGCCGTACAAATGATTGTCCGTCATATAACTGGACTTGGTTGTTGTTGTGTTATCCTGTTAGTAGTCTAGGGACATGGACTATCATAGTGTGATGGTTCAACCCTTGTCCTTGTTTAGTTGTAGGATTGGGCTATTATGCTATGATGGGCTATGGACCGAAACTACGACACAGAACCTATATTTATACCTACCTTTTGCTTTTGGTTTTATTTCTCTATTTTTGTGCCTCATTTGTGGTACTTGCTATTTGGGGTCTAATCCCATTGGTTTTGTATGGCCAGGTTTTGAGCCAGTTCTAGAGGATCTATCTTACTTCCCCCTTCCTGATGGCGCGCACCAGGCGTATGGTTGCTGAAGGGGACGAGTGGATTTCTTTTTTCCTGCTCGTTATTATATATTTTACTCTTTTGGACGTTTAGCCACCGACACTTGTTAGCTGTAAATCTGGACATTTAGTTTTCTTTACATGATGACAATTAATCAGACTGTAGCTGATCATGGTCCTGTACTTTTGCTGCATTGCCAGCTTTTTTATTTTACACAACTAGTTTCCAGAATGTTGTAGTAGGGCGTTTGGGATGCCTTACTTTCTTTTCATATATGTTCTATGTTTACTAATCTTATTTGACTGATTGATACAATAGATGCTCTTTATGACCCTAAATGACTTGATTGTAGCATGCACCCCATTGTCTAGTTACAGTTGTGATCGTCGTACGACGTATAGTACATTGTATGGGATAGCTGGCCATGTTCGTCTCTGTATTCTGGTACTGGGGCATGACACTCTATAATTCATCAATCAGTACTAGGTCAAGGAATCCTAGGTGTCTCAATCACAGGAAAACAATAAGTTACAAGATGTATAATCACCAGACATATAATAGTAAGGCGTCACAAACTATACATACATAGATGATCATGAAGCTATTTGTACAAAATGGAGAACTAGCAAGAGTTAAGTCATACATGATCAACTCCAGCAGCTATAGTCTAAATATGTCAATCATGTCCTGCCTTGTAGGCTAGATAACAAGTTCAAAAGAACACATGCTAAACATGTGCTCGATGGCTAAACGCCTCAAAAGAATAATTTACATATAAGTGGGTGAATGGAAAAGAAACCCACTCAATTCCTCTGGTGCTCCTGGTGTTCACCATCTTAAGGTAGGTACAGAAGATCCTGTGGTTCTACTCCAAAATCTGGCCATACAAAACTAGTAGGATCAGAACCCCAAACATCAAAATACCACAAGGAAGCCCAACTTAGGAACTAAAACCAGCATGCTTACTATTCATATATATTGCTGTATTAATTGCTAGTTGGTAAGTGCCTTTACTTAGTCTTTAATTTTAATTGGGTATATATTTCGCTACACTCTAATTCACCCCCCCCTAGAGTTGCCTAATGATCCTTCAGAGCGGACTCCTACGACGATTCAACTTTCTTATGCATGACCTCCTCATTCAACAAACTACTTTTGACTGCCTCTATCGTGACAACTCCATCAGGTGCGGAGTTGCTCACCGACACCACCGACGTCTTCCAACTTTTCGGCAGAGAACTCAAAAGTAGAAGGGACTGAAGCTCATCATCAATCATCATCTTCATCGCAGATAACAAATTGATGATACCCTAAATCTCGTTCACGTGTTGTGCCACCGGAGCACCCTCCGTGTACTTCAAGTTAACGAGTTGGCGAATAAGAAATGATTTGTTGCCTGTCGTCTTCCTTCCGTACAGCAAATGCAGCTTCTTCCACAATGCTTTTGCTGAATTCTCCATGGACATGTAGGGAAACACTGAATCATCCAACCATTGGCGGATGAATCCAACGGCTTTCCGATCCAATCGTTTCCAGTCTTCAACAGTTTTGTTCGATGGCTTGGCATTATCGTCCTCCAATGGACCATGCAAGTCCTTGCACCAAAGTAGATCCTCCATCACTGGCTTCCAAATTTTACTGTTCTCCCCTGTGAGGGTGATCATACGTGTGCTCCGTAGACATGGTTGCACCTTCCTTCTTACGAACCTGAGAGCTCTGATACCAGTTGTTGGGAATCAGACACCAGAGCTAGATGCTCTGATACCATACGTTGAGATCAGACGCGCCCTACAATCGGATTGACACTGTGTCTGAAACTGACAGCAACGAAAACCTAGGTCAACCCACCTGAGATAATCAACCCCCGTCTAACGAACAACAAACAAATAAAGACAACGTATATGACGGTGACTACGTCACTAGAAAAATCTCCAATCTATATAACTCAAGTAAAATTACAAGATTGACGAAAACTAATGTTGAACCATTTTTCCTAATAGGTTCAACCCTCTTACCACACTCAAGAAGAAAATGCAGAGATTACAATGAAATCACTCACTCTACCCATAGTGATCTCTCTGAACGAAGGCGACAACTCCTTGATCATATATCTTTTTCCTTCTGTCTTGGATGACGAGCTATTAAGAGCAAAATATGAACTTTCTTTTAGATCTTCTGTGGACAAGCACCCTGAATCTTCACTTTGTGCTCTATCTTTGTACTTACACCCTCAACCCATATATATAGTTGAGAAATCCTAATTTATGTCATATAAATTCGTTGATAGGAAACCCTAAAATAGGAAACCAATTACCTAAAATAGCCAACACCAATTTTGGATGTCCAAATATAATTCAAATTAAATATTTGATACAAATTTGTAAATCAAATCAAATATTTAATGTAGATTTTTAAATCATATCAAATCAAATCTTTGACTATATTTGGACACCAAAATTTGTTGCTACTAAATTCAGACTGAATCCAACAATAAGCATCTTCTTATTCTCTAATTCACTGTTGGCTCGACTGCTTTGAAGTTTATTTGTCTATATGGTAAACAAATAAATTTTTATAATGGATATTTAAACAGGAAATAAGATGTGAAGCCTCAAGATTAAAGTGGTGCGGGTATCTATAGATATATGAATGAAAGAACACATTCACTCGCAAATATTACTCAATTTATTGTTGTTTCTGTATAGCATCCTGACTAGAGAGGAGTTGGGCTAGAGGTCAACGTAGATGCTCAAGGCTATTTAACAATACTCATAATATTATATAGTCAAAAATTTATTTCTTCTTGCAAAATATATTTGCATGTTTGGTATATATATATATATATATATATATATATATATATATATATATATATATATTTGATGATTAAATATATGTCAATTTTTAACTAAATATTCTCAATTATTTTAATTTTTAATTTGATATCATATACTTTTATATTATAGCAGTAAATATCCTCAATTATAATTAACAACAAACTACTCTGACGGAGTTAGCAAAAAAGTTAAAATATCCAAAATATTCCTCCACAAAAAAGTTAAAAAATAAAAAAAAGGTTAAAACAATTAGTGTTAGAGTTTTATGTGGGAAATATGGAGGTGAGGTTGAAGAAGGGTGATGGAGCGGAAGAAATTATGGTTAGAACTTGTTTGATTTGGGGGAAGGTGTAGAAGGGGGAAGAAGAGAGGGGTAGCTCCATCTCATGGTTGCCAAGTGGGTAAAGAGGGCCATGGATAATTTGATCTAAAAAATTATATTTATTTATTTGACAGAAAAGTTAACAGACTAACATAGGGTACCAACTTGAAACTCCTAAATAGTTGAGAGTATTTACTAGTATAATATGAAAATATAGGATATCATGTTAAAAAAATTAAAATAGTTGAGGATATTTAGTTAAAAATAAACCTTAAATATATTTAATAATTGTTATTTTTTCTTTGTAAGTTTTTATACTAGTTGGTTGAGATGGTATACTAGTATTCATGAAAACATTGTTCAAATCCTATTAACATCATAATATTTTTACTTATAAATTTATTTTTACAATCCGATCTGTACTAAGTTTGACCTGATTTGTACTGAGCCTAACCCATACTCACCTTGATGTGAAACGAAGCCAACCCAAAAAATTACTTTATAAGGTAAACAAAAAACGAAAAAAGAAGGAAACAATAAAAATAAATATTTTTTTAAAAAGACAAATGAAAAATACTAATTTAAAAACAAAAGAATTAAGAACAAAAAGAAAAGATAAAAAATGAGAAAACGAAAAGACTTTTAAAAAAAGTATAGCAAAAAAGATATTTTTTAGAAAAACAAAAAATGAAATGAAAATAAACAAAAAAAGTTTATTTTAAAAGAAAAAAAGAAAAAAATGAAGAGAAAAAAAAAGAAAAACTTTAAAAAATTAGAAAAAATAAAACAAACAAAACAAGAGATTTTTTTTAAGAAAACATAACTTAATTTAAAAGGAAAAAAAACAAAAAAAGGAAAAAGGAAAAGAAAGAACAAACTTCTTAAAAGCAAATGAAAAAAGATTAAAAAAAAAGAGAATAAGAGGAGAAAACAACTTTTAAAATAGTACAGAAAGACAAAATAAATTTTTTTAAATGAAAAATAATTTAAAATGGATGAAAAAGGAAAAATAAAACAATGGAATAAAAATAAAACCCTTAAAAAATGAAAAATAGGTTAAAAATAAAATGAATAAAAAGCTCTTTAATTTACTCGGACATTCATGATTTCCAAAATTATTTTTTTATAATAAAATTAAATATGAAATACATTTTCTATAATATATTTGACAGAAATAAAAAATATCGGTTTATCAAACACACCCTTATAAATTAAGAATAATGCTATTAATTCTCCAGAGTGTCCCTCCAAACTAATCCTTTTTATATGGTAACCAATGTTACAGCTGACATGACAAATTTTAAAATAAAAATAAAAATAAAAATAAAAATAAAAATAAGTTGGGTGATTAAATTTTTGAATTAAAATTTGTCATGTCAGCTGTCATATAATTTAATTTAACATGTTACGACAGCTGCCACATAAAAAAATATATCATCAAGAGGGGCAATTTCAAAAGATTAATAGCAATGTTCCTAAATTTAGGGGCTTGTCAATTTTATTTTTTTTATTTGAACTTTTTGTATAATGTTAGGGACTTTATACATACTGTATTACATGTCTTTGAATTCTCTGTCCTTCAATTTTTATCATTTTATAAATAAAAAATTAATACCGCGCTCCATCCACTAATCTCCTATTATCCAACTAGAATCTCTACAAGAGCCACTCTATGTAACGGGTACCTCTTTAATTTCCAAATCCATGGGATCAATCTTTCCGATGGAGGACATTTGATTGGCATGTTAGTTCAGGCCTTCATGGGTCGTTTCATTGGTGGACCATCATCATCAACTTCATCATTGTTATGTAATTATTGGTAGTAACGATATTAACTTTTATTGTGGCAACAACTTTGTGCAATAATAATAATCATATCAAGTATGAAATAATTACTAATTATATGAGTGCGGGCGTGTTTTTAAAGGTACCAAGTTCTAGTTTGGGACCCAATATGTTATCAAGACCATTAGAGCATCATAAACTCAAAATAGTATCTTGATGTTCAAGTTTGTAAAAGAAATTATAAAATAGGTTGGGTTTATAAAGGAATGATCTTTGATCCTAAGAGATGTGTGGTCAAAAATTAATGTAATAAAAAAAATATAATATCTAGAATCTAAAAATTGGGGTACAAATTAAGTTTTACTATTCTACAAAATGAGTTCATACATTCTTAATGTAGAAATTATGAGGCCCAAGCAATAGCTCATGTGGGTGGGTTGGGACCATCGTGGAACTCCAATTGAGTCTTACTAATCTACAAAATGAACTCCTACATTCTGAATCTAGAGTCTACAAATTGGAATGGGCCTTACTATTGATGCTCTTAGGAACCGATTCAAAGCATGCCATGATACTTGTCAGAATTTGAAGTTTTTATTAAGGGTTATTTATACTAACCTCTCTTATATTTTATGTTTATTACACGAATCTTCCTTATTTTAAAAATAATTATACGAACCTTCCTATGTTTTATGTTTTATTTTCAAAATAAGGGTGATTAGTGTAATAATCCTTTACATAAAACATAAAATATAGGAAAAGTCCGTATAATTATTTTTAAATAAGAGAGGTCCGTGTAATAAACATAAAACATAGGAGAGGTTAGTGTAAATAACCTTTTTATTAATAAGCTACTTAGTATAATGTACGTACATTGTACGTATTTCATATAATCTAGGATGAATAAAGCGCAACCTTATCGATTTTTGTCTATAATTAATTACTAACCGTCTCTAGTAATTTAATGGATAATATTATATTGATAAATATAAGAAAAGACATATTTGGAATGAATTTTTTTACGATGAATCAAAACTTTTCTTATTATATACTAGTAGGACTGTGCATCGGTCGGTGTCAACCTATTTGGTCACAACCGCAGCCAAATCAAAATTATTTAGGTTGTGAAATAATGGCAGTCGAATCAAACCAACCAACTGGTCGGTTCGATTTTGAAACTGATCGGCTTAGTTCGTCTCGCTGATCGGTTATGCATTTGAACACTACATATTTAAAATCAACAAAAAGTTAACTATCTTGAGCAATTATTTGCCACGGAATGCCACACCCGGATTCATATAAGAAACTACTAGGGATTATTAACTAGAATACATGGCTGGGAATTTTTTTAAATTGCATGCAGTCCCGGTTATTCATATGGTTATCTTGTGGAGTATCCAGGGGTTTATCTTGTGGAGTATCTTGAGGAGTATTCGATGTTGGTTTGTGCGTATGGATATCCCAGACAGACTGCAGGGGCATGCGATCAGAAGGAACTCTAGTATCGCGTTACATTATAATTGTTAGTAATTAGGATTTTGATAACCCTAGTTAGTTAAAGTATCAAGCCGTACTTATATGATTTGCCGTAATTTATGGATGATGGTTAGTCTAGGCTTTACATGATCACACTTTTATTTTTTGTACTTGTTACTCTATTGATTATCAGTTCATGATATGTCTCATTACATGTTTATAGTATTTTCCTTATTATCCTGAGATCATTTACATTCAGTCTTTACTTTCAATATTTGTATTGCTTGTGTTGTTGGTTTAAGTTCCTAGATTGGCTTCATTTGTGGTACTTGCTATTTGGGGGTCTGACCCCACTGGTTTTGCATGGCCAGATCCAGTAGCAGCACCGGAGGATCTTTCGTACTTTTCTGAGCATGGTGACCACCAGGAGCACCAGACCGCTTGAATGGATTTTCTTACTTTTCCACTCTGATGTACATTCTACTTTTGTTAGCGTTTAGCCACCGAGCATATTTTTAGCTCGTGTTTTAGTTTGATCGGTTAGCCTACAGACAATAGCATGATTGACATATCCTAGGGTTGATCATGTATGACTTAAATTCTGGCTATTTTATTCATTTTTTGTTTACTAGCATCATGATCATTTGTATATTATAGTTTGGGATACTTTACTATTATATTGCAGATGATCTTACATCTTGTTATTATTCCAATTGTTTATGTGATTGAGACACTAGGGTTTGTTGGACCTACGCTTGACTGATGGTTTGTAGTAGTGACCCCTCATGTCTTACAGCTTCACCGTATATGCGGAGTACCGGTGTGCTCTAAGTATATGTAGTTGGCCTTGTCAGCCCCACTTTCCAGTATTCTGGTTCTGGGGCATGACAGAGTGGACAGGGACTGCCTGGGTAGACTCATGATGTGGGTCCACAGGAACAGAGAGGGAGACATGGAGCGCATGCTCTGCAGTTGGGCGAGGCGCAGCGACCTTTGCTACCTATGTCCTGCGGGTCTTCTTAGTCTTTGGTATCCTTTGAGAAGGTGTAATCCCCCTAAAATTTGACAAGGGTTATTACAGTAAAATTTATATATTTTTATTTTATTTAAAAGTATTAGTATTTTATTAGTGCTTTACAAAACAGTTAATTGAGTTTAGAAATCCTTTTTCCGTTGCAATCAATTTAGATGGGCAACGTGACCTCAAATTCTGAAACTGATTTATATAACCCCTAGCCAAACACGACCTACTAAGCGCATGACTTCGGTGATACATTTATTCGAGTCCCTACCAGCTCCAAAATTAATATTAATCACTGTGTTCATTGTGTGCAATTATATAGTTTAAAGCCGACATTTCTTGAATAATTAGACCAAACCGAGACCGAACCCCAACTTGAACTCGCAAACCAATTGGTCTAGCCCACGCACAATACCACACAAATCCATCCCCCACTTTTTTACACACCAAACACTATTTTTCCACACCAAATCCCATATTTTACTCTCTTTTAATTTAAATTCAGCATTTACCTATTTTGGCATGTTTCAATGGACCATTTTACTTATATTGCACCTCATGTATATCACATGGGAGAGGAGGGGGGGGGGACCAACCCGCATCCCAAGAGAGGCTTTCCTATCGGTTAAACAAGTTTATACACCCTCACCTCCTTTTAACTATTGGATTTTAGCCTATATCAATCCATCCATTAATTCATATATCACCAACATATATATATAAACATATTTACTATCATAGAAAATCCTACCCATGCAACTAGCAGCCGAACCCCTCCCTCCTCTTTCGTGTTCTTCCCATCTTTTTTCCATCTTCTTCCCCACCCGACAACAACACCGCCTCCTACAACAACACCCGCCAATAACAACAACACCGCCGACCACAACACCCGCCAACAACAACACCCGCCGACTACACCACCGACTCCTCCCCTAGCCACGGCCCACAGCAGCGGTAGCCGCCCTAGCAGCCGTGCACCCCTCTCCACCACTCCACGGTTGCTCTCCGTCGACTACGGGTCGACCTAAAGGCGGAGTAAAACCTTCATGAAGTCGGAAAGTAGTCGGACTTCAACCGAACCCTGAAGGCATCAAGACTCGGTAAGTTGATCAAACCCTCCTTCCTTCATGTATGTATATATATGTTAGAGAACCAAGAACCCATCCATGCATGATCAGGAACCCCCATCCTTCTTGTATATAACCCATGCAACCTATTAGTTGATCATGCAAGCACAACCATATGTTTTGTTAAGTTGTAACATGCAATATGAGTTATTGTATTTGAAGTATTTAAAAACTCAGATTTTAATATTAATTCCAAAAATTATGGGGTGTTATTTCAGATTTTATACAAATTAAAGCATGTATATTAGGGTCTTAGACTATGGGCAATTGATCACTAAGTTGTAAGAAACTTGTACGTGTGTATTGCATGCGTAAAATAACGAATATGTATATATAAATTATGCATGAAATTATGATGTTAAATTATATATATTATTTACGTGTATGTGTGTTCTCCATGTTATGGTTGAACGTAACATGGGGTGTACGACAGCGTACGACGTACCGAGCTAGTCATGCGTAGTGTCATTGGCACCAACAAGGCGACGTGGTTGACGAGCGCGTGACGAATCTATAATTTATATAACAGTAGTAAATATTAGAATTAAGTCTTTATTTATATAATACTGACAAGGGACGTCGGAGACGCAGTGCCATCGGATGTGGACTTGGGACTCGCTACATCACAGCAGCAGCCGAAAGGCAAGTATACCTTACCTTGTTCACAGTAGATTGTGCTCTAGTTATTTTATTTTTTTGCTGTTCCTTTTATTGCTTGTAATTGTTATGACCTAGGACCACCACGATACTTAGCTTCCGGATTACATTCGGGTGTCGACTTCCGTACGCGGAGTTTTGGTATCGTTAGTTGCATTGTCAGCGCCTACCTACTCGTGCTACTCTCGCATGATTTACCATAGGACACAGTTCTCGACTTTCATGTACATGAGTCACTCTTGAGATATTTGAGTATCCTGGCTTCTGTTTTAGGATAGGACTGGAGACTTGCACTAGTGCTATTATTTACACCTTGACTTGATAGATAGAGATTGTCTTGCGTTTCGTGACATGAGGCATGAGATACATGGGGTTGGAGAGAAATTACCGTACCGCTGGACTACCAAACTCAACTAGTATTATAGTATTGCAGGAACCTTGATGAGGCTTGTGCGTACCTATTACTATTACTACTACTATCACTAGTACCCTAGTATATGTATGAAACCCGGTGGTTTAGCGGACGAGTACATTTTTACTTGCATACACATAGATGGATTATGTTAGATACCCTGAGCACACCTCTTTCATTATTTCTTATCATTTACTGTACTTGGCTTGAGTTATTCTTGTACCTTGTTATATCCCCTGGGGACCTGGATCCGGATTATGTTCCCGGGTATAGCTGAGGAGAGTTACCCCGAGGTTTACGGGACAAGAGCTGACGTTGGAGCAGTACTTGCATCAGAGGACGAGGTTGTGCTCGAGGACTTCTCTTGAGCATAGTTACTATTTTATTTACTTTTTATGTTATTTAGATATTGAGACTTGTTTCTGTGACCACTGGATATATGTACTCAGTTATATTTCTTTTCTTTAGTTTTGATGACGGGTTGTTCCCCGTGACATTATATAGTTTTGGACTTGTGATTGACAGTTTTCTTATCTATTTGCTTGACTATTCTATCTTCTTGTATTGTGATTACTGTCAATGGATGAGATTAGTTTAGATTATATAATGTGACAGGAGTAGTAGACTTTATTTATCTATATTATAGCTTAAGTTTACTCTAACGGGTCCATTAAATTGGGTTTGCCCATTGGAGTTGTGCAGCTAGTCATTGCCACGTGGCTAGTCCCTTGGTATTTTGGGACGGAGGTGTGACATAGTTTTTGTGGTGGCCCATGCAGGTCGATCCAAGACTTATTACTTTGGTTCCAACTTAGGAACCGAGAAAGCCTGCAAATTAAGATAGAATAAAATTATAGGATCTCATCCATAAATTGACACGTTCTTGATCTCTATACCGAATTCGAAATAATCCTTGACTTGTATCATGCTTTGAATCATTGTGCGATCCTCATAGTTTACTTATGTGTAGAGTAATGAATCCATGAGCCAGCGATGAGACTCCCATGGGTACACCACAAGGTGCTGTGGTTACCTACGACGATGGGGTGATGCCACCGGGAAGAGATCCCTCAACTCAACAAAATAATTAAGCAGAGGTTCCGGCAAGACGACATTCCACCACCATCGTAATTTACTCCACCGATGCCAGTTTTTTCACCTGGACAACCTATGGACGGACATCAGATGTTCCAAATATTCTACGCAATAATGCAAGCACAATAACAGGTTCATCAAGAGGCCCAGCAACGCCAGACGGAGAACTTGAGAAATATTATAGTGACAACACTGGAGCATTCGACCCCACCAGCCAGGCAACCATCGATGGGATCCATCTCAGATTTCTGTCAGTTGAAGCCACGTACCTTCGGGCAAAGATGATCCCACCGAAGTTTATGAGTGGCTCACAAATATTCAACTTCAATTAGAAGCAGCTAAGCTTCTTAGAGAGCGTTGGATGATTGCTGTCAAGATGCAGTTGATAGGAAATGCACATCATTGGTAGCTATCCGAGGAGAGTCGGCTAGGCTCAGACCGAGTCACTTGGGAGGAGTTCTCTAGACTCTTCCAAGAGATGTACATTCCAACCATTGTCAGAGTAGAACTTAGGGATAAGTTCAACCGCCTCACCCAAGGCAACATGACCGTAGAAGAGTATAATACGAAGTTTATCCGTTTGAGTCGCTTCTCCCCTACTCTGATTTCGACAGAAGAGAAGAAGGCAAAAAATTTCTTTGACGAACTTAGCTTTGAGCTACAAAGGTTAATAAGCTCTGTTGTACCTACTTCATACACTGACATCTTTGCCGCAACGAGATCCATGGAGCAAGTCAACCGAAGAGAGTCCAGCCAGAAACGGCCGCACCCACTAGCACCAGCCAGAGTACCCCAGGAAGGAGCTACAAAGAGACCTCACATGCACCAGCCACCTATAGAAGCCTTGCAGGCACCGCCAATATGTCAATATTGTGGCAAACGAGGTCATATTGAGAGCGAGTGCCGACGCAATTTTGGACTATACTTGGTTTGCGGATCAGGACAACACTCAACACGTGAATTTACGAGGGCACCTATGATTCATCGACCAGCCTTACCAGCACCGAGACCAACACAGCAGCCACCTAGGCCAGTCTATCCAGCACAGGAGCACCATAGTCGGGAGTTGGAGGGGTCAGACCATCAGCTCCAGGAGGATATCAGACGAGGCCACCCTTGGCTTCACAGGCAGCGCTATTCCAGCAGGCACATCAGCAGAGAGCACCAACCCCGGGACGAGGACAAGCTTTTGCCATGACTATTTAGGAGGCAACTACTGCAGGAGAGGTCATCGCAGGTACCATATTAGTAGCTTCATTACCTGCTGTAGCTTTATTCAATTCAGGAGCATCACATTCTTTTATAGCTGCTAGTTTCATAGCCACACATAGAGTAGCTACCGCACCCCTTCCGAAGACCATAAAATTCTTACGAGAGGTGAAATCATTCCCGTTAGTGACACTTGTAGATCTTGTTCGGTAGTAGTTTGTAGCCGAGAAATAAGAGGCCAATTGATGATCTTTTCTATGCTAGATTACAATATTGTACTTGGCATGGACTGGTTGAGTCAGTACCATGCGACTCTAGATTGTCGGCGTGGACGTGTTATCTTTAGACCACCTGGTCATCTGGAGTTTGAGTTTCTTTGGGGAGCCAGAGAACCAGGTGCCCAGCCTACACTTAAGACACTCACTGCAAAAGGAGAACCAGAGCACCCAAGAGTTGTAGCAAAATTTGTGGATGTATTTCCTAATGATCTTCCAGGCTTACCACCTGATCAGGAAATAGAATTCACTATAGACTTGACACCAGGAGCAGAGCCTATTACCTCAGCTGTGTACAGATTAGCACCTAAGGAGTTAGTGGAATTGAAGAAACAGGTTGATGAACTTTTAGAGAAGGGTTTTATTCGGTCTAGTATCTCGCCGTGGGGAGCACCCATACTATTTGTGCCAAAAAAGGATGGGACGGTACGCCTATGTATTGACTACAGGGCACTGAAAACCATAATCCTCAAAAACATGTATCCCCTGTCGCGCATTGATGATCTGTTCGATTAGTTGAGTGGTGCCCTTATATTCTCAAAGATCGACCTCAGATCTGGCTACCATCAGATTAGAGTGCGAAAGAAAGATATACCAAAGACAACCTTCATGACCAAGTATGGACACTATAAGTTCCTAGTCATGCCGTTTGGTTTAACCAACGTGCCAGCTGTATTTATGAGTCTGATGAACAGAGTCTTCCATCAGTACTTGGACAAGTTCGTGGTTGTTTTTATTGATGATATCTTAGTATACTCCAAGAACCACGAAGAACACGAGGAGCATCTTAGGATCGTGTTAGAGACATTGAGGCAGCAGAGATTGTATGCCAAGCTCAGCAAATACGAGTTTTGTATGGATAAAGTTTCTTTCTTAGGACATATCATCTAAGAAGAAGGACTTTCAGTTGATCCGGAGAAGGTTGCAGCAATAGAGACTTGGCCAACGCCTACATTGGTTGCAGAGGTTAGAAGTTTCCTCGGACTTGCCGGCTATTATCGGAGGTTCGTGCAAAAATTCTCGAGGATTGTAGAGCCTATGATGTGGTTGACGCATAAGGACCAGGAGTTTGTATGGACAGAGGATTGTCAGAAGGCCTTTGAGGAGCTGAAGAAACGGTTAACGACTGCACTGGTCTTGACCCGTCTATAAGGATTAGAAGGATTTATAATATATAATGATGTGTCAGGCAGTGGATTGGGATATGTTTTGATACAACATAGCAAGGTTATCACTTATGCATCGCGATAATTGAAGGTACATGAGAAGAATTACCCGACGCACGATCTTGAGCTAGCAGAAGTGATTTTTGCATTAAAGATATGGAGGCACTATCTTTTCGGAGAGAGGGTAAAAAATTTCACTGATCACAAAAGTCTGAAGTACGTATGCACTCAGAAGGAGCTCAACATGAGACAGAGGTGCTGGCTAGAGTTGATGGTCGATTATGACATAGACTTGCAGTATCATCCCGACAAGGCGAACGTTGTTGCAGACGCTCTTAGTAGGAAGCCCATATCTTATCACTTGACAGCACAGCCCCAGTTATTAGAGGATCTTCAGGATTTTGGGATCGAGGCCATCATGCCAAGACAGAGTGGACAATTGGCTAACCTTGAGGTCTAGTCATCACTAGTAGAGAGAATCAAGGTGGTATTGCCTACATATGCTAGGTTTCAGAGACTTAAAGAGAAGACAGAAGCCGGTATGCAGACGAGACTTTGGATCCATGAGGACGGGACGTTAAGGTATGGAAATCGTCTATATGTTCCGAATGGAGCGTTAAGACAGGAGTTGATGACGGAGGCACATAGCTCTATTTACTCTATTCATCCGAGAGGTACGAAGATGTACCGAGATTTGAGCAGTATTACTGGTGGCATGGAATGAAGAGAGAGATTACGTGGTTTGTGGCAAAATATTTGGTCTGTCAGCAGGTTAAGGCCGAGCATCAGAGAACCCTTGGTATGTTACAGCTACTTTCCATCCCCGAATAAAAGTGGGAATATATCACTATGGATTTTGTTACAGGATTTCCAAGAAGCTCCAGTGGGAAGGACACAGTTTGGGTTATTGTGGATCGACTCACCAAGTCAGCACATTTCTTGCCGTTCCGAGTTGGGCAGTCCATAGAGATTCTAGCCATGTATATGTGTCAGATTATGAGATTACATGGAGTACCGGTGAGTATTGTATCGGATCATGATTCTAGATTCACGTCCCATTTTTGACGGAGCATGCAAGAGAGTCTAGGCACCAGACTCAAGTTCAGCATGACTTACCATCCGCAGACAAATGGCCAATCAGAGCACACTATTCTGATCCTAGAGGATATGCTGAGGTCATGTATGTTAGACTTCAGAGGGTCTTGGAAAGATCATTTGCACTTGGTAGAGTTCTCTTACAATAATAACTACCAGGTGAGCATCCAGATGGAACCTTTTGAGGCGCTTTACGACAGAAAGTGTAGGTCACCGATATGTTGGAGTGACGTTGGTGAGCGTCAGATACTCGGTCCGGAGTTAGTGATGCAGACAGTTGAGAATGTGAAGAAAATTCAGAGTCATCTTCGTGCAGCTCAGGACAGACAAAAGCATTGGACTGACACACACCACCGACCATTGGAGTTCAAGAAAGGCGAACATGTGTTCTTGAGGATCTCACCTACTCGAGGTACTATTCGATTAGGGAGCAAAGGCAAGCTGAGCCCAAGGTACATTGGGTCGTTTGATATTTTAGAGCGTATTGGTGAGGTGGCGTACCGTCTTGCATTACCCCCATCTCTAGAGGGAGTGTATGATGTATTTCATGTTTCACAGCTGAGAAAGTACGTGACTGACCCAAGTCTCATAGTCGATCATTCCGAGATTGCAGTGGGATCGAACTTGAGGTATGAGGAGCAGCCAGTTGGGATACTTGACATTAATGAGAAGATATTACGGGGTCAGACTATCAGACTGGTTCGGATAGCTTGGAAATATCACTCTCCAGACGAATCCACTTGGGAATGAGAGGATGCCATACGCCAGCGTTATCCTCACCTATTCGAGGATACATGTATGAACTCAGAACTACCCTTAGTTACCATATCCTATTAAATTCCTAGAGTAGCTAAATTCTTAAATTGCGAGGACGCAATTCTTTTAAGGAGGGTAGATTATAATCCCCTAATATTCGATAAGGGTTATTAGATTAAAATTTGTATATTTTTATTTTATTTAAAAGTATTAGTATTTTATTAATGCTTTACAAAATAGTTAATTGAGTTTAGAAACCTTTTTTCTGTTACAATCAATTTAGATGGGCAATATGACCTCAAATTCTGAAACTGATTTATATAACCACTAGCCAAACACGAACTACTAAGCACATGACTTCGATGTTACATTTATTCGAGTCCCTACAGGCTCCAAAATTAATATTAAATACCGCACACAATTATTTAGTTAAAAGTCGACCTTTCTTGAATAATTAAACCAAATCAAGACCGAACCCTAACTTGAACCTACAAACCAATTGGTCTAGCCCACGCACAACACCATACACACCCATCCCCCACATTTTTACACACCAAACACTATTTTCCCACACCAAATTCTATTTTTTTCTCTCTTTTAATTTAAATTCAACATTTACTTATTTTGGCATGTTCCAATGGACCATTTTACTTATATTGAACCTCATATATATCACATGGGAGAGGAGGGGGACCAACCCGCAGCCCAATAGAGGCTTTTCTATTGGTTAAACAAGTTTATACACCCTCACCTCCTTTTAACCATTGGATATTTTAGCCTATATCCATCCATCCATTCATTTATATATCACCAACATATATATAAACCTATTTACTATCCTAGAAAACCCTACCCATGCAACTAGCAACCGAACCCCTCCCTCCTCTTCCATGTTCTTCCTATCTTCTTCCCCACCCGACAACAACACCGCCGCCTACAACAACACCCGTCGACAACAACAACACCGCCGCCTACAACAACACCCGTCGACAACAACAACACCGCCGACCACAACACCCGCCGACCACAACACCCGCTGACTACACCACAGACTCCTCCCCTAGCTGCGGCCCACAGCAGCGGCAGCCACCCTAGCAGCCGTGCACCCCTCTCCACCACTCCGCCGTCGCACTTCGTCGACTACGGGTCGACCTAAAGGTGGAGTAAAACCTTCCTGAAGTCGGAAAGAAATCAGACTTCAACCGAACCCCGTAGGCATCAAGACTCGGTAAGTTGATCAAACCCTTCTTCCTTCATGTATGTATGTATATGTTAGAGAACCAAGAACCCATCCATGCATGATCAGGAATCCCTACCCTTCTTGTATATAACCCATGCAACCTACTAGTTGATCATGCAAGCACAATAATAGGTTTTGTTAAGTTGTAACATGCAATATGAGTTATTGTATTTAAAGTATTTTAAAACTCAGATTTTAATATTAATTCCAAAAATTAGGGGTGTTATTTCAGATTTTATACAAATTAAAGCATGTATATTAGGGTCTTAGACTATGGGCAATTGATCACTAAGTTGTAAGAAACTTGTACGTGTGTATTGCATGCGTAAAATAACGAATATGTATATATAAATTATGCATAAAATTATGATGTTAAAATATATATATTATGTACATTTACGCATGTTCTCCATGTTATGGTTGAACGTAACATGGGGTGTACGACAGCGTACGATGTACCGCGCTAGTCATGCGTAGTGTCATTGGCACCAACAAGGCGACGTAGTTGACGAGGCCGTGACAACTCTATAATTTATATAGGAATAGTAAATATTAGAATTAAGTCTTTTTTATATAATACTGACAGGGCACATCGGAGACGCAACGCTATCGGACGTAGACTTGGGACTAGCTATATCGTAGCAGCAGACGGAAGGCAAGTGTACCTTGCCTTGTTCACAGTAGATTGTGCTCTGGTTATTTTATTTTTTTGCTGTTTCTTTTATTGCTTGTAATTGTTATGACCTAGGACCACTATGATACTTAGCTTCCGGATTACATTCGGGTCCCAACTTTCGTACGTGGAGTTCCGGTATCGTTAGTTGCATTGTCAGCGCTTACCTACTCGTGCTACTCTCACATGATTTACCATATGACACTGTTCTCGACTTTCATGTACATGAGCCATTCTTGAGATATTTGAGGATCTCGGTTTCTATTTTAGGACAGGGCTGGAGACTTGCATTAGTGCTATTATTTATACCTTGACTTGATAGATAAAGATTGTCTTGCGTTTCGTGACATGAGGCATGAGATACATGGGGTTGGAAAGAACTTACAGTACCGCTGGGCTACCAAACTCAACTAGTATTATAGTACTGCAGGCACCTTAACGGGGCTTGTGCGTACCTACTACTATTACTACTACTATCACTAGTACCCTAGTATATGTATGAAACCCGGTGGTTTAGCGGACGAGTATGTTTTTATTTGCATACACATAGATGGATTATGTTAGATATCCTGATCACACATCTTTTATTATTTCTTATCATTTACTTTACTTGGCTTGGTCCCTTGAGGACCTGGATCCGGATTATGTTCCCAGGTATAGCTGAGGAGAGTTACCCTGAGGTTTACGGGACATGAGCTGACGTTGGAGCAATACTTGCATCAAAAGATGAGATTGTGCTCGAGGACTTCTCTTCAGCATAGTTAGTATTTTATTTACTTTTCATGTTCTTTAGATATTGAGACTTGTTTCTGTGACCACTGGATAGATATACTCAGTTTTATTTCTTTTTTTTAGTTTTGATGACGGGTTGTTCCCCGTGACATTATATAGTTTTGGACTTATGATGGACAGTTTTCTTATCTATTTTCTTGACTATTATATCACCTTGTATTATGATTACTGTTTGTGGAAGATATTAGTTTATATTATATACTGTGAGAAGAGTAGTAGACTTTATTTATCTATATTATAACTTAAGTGCACTATAACGGGTCCATTAAATTGGATTTGCCCATTGGAGTTGTGCTGCTGGCCATTGCCACGTGGCTAGTCCCTCGGTATTTTGGGACTAGGGTATGACAGAATGACTTGCGCTGCCTTCAGAAAGTATTTTTTCGAAAGCATGTTGGTCGAAGCGTACTACCAGCATCTTCTGGGTTGAACCTAGCTTCCCCGCATCGGACTGCGTCATGACCTTCTCATTAGAGGAGAAGGACGTCCCCAGCAGAGTCGCCACCTTGTTTGCTATTGATCCAAAGTCGAAACAAACTTTGTGTGTTTAACAAACAAAAGTGTACAAAAAAATCCTAGGCAAAAAAATCTAAGTACAATTATTTTTGATTTTGGGGAATGTGACGATGGAGATCGAGTACTATAGTGACTTCTTTACTCCATTGATGGTCCAACAAGAGAATGAGGATGCTTTCTCCTATTTCTCTTGTGCTTGTCTGTATGTATGTCTCCCTGTCTGTATAGTGGATATGTAACCCTACTATTTATAGCCATTATATGGATGGGCTATGCGCACATGGATGTGGAAGCTGCCACATCTTTATCTGTAACAGGATGCAACTGCCACCGTAGACACAGGTCAAGGCTGAGTTGCCACGTTGTAGAAGCATAAAAAATACGCTGTGAAT
Organism: Iris macrosiphon; assembly: GCA_036927795.1. Lineage (NCBI taxonomy): Eukaryota > Viridiplantae > Streptophyta > Magnoliopsida > Asparagales > Iridaceae > Iris > Iris macrosiphon. The sequence continues at coordinate 113,361,800 of JAYESA010000020.1, forward strand.
TATACGCGTAAAACTCCCAACATACATAAAGCACGCGTAAAACAGAGCTCCAGCGCTGTGTGGCATAAAATATGACTTCAGAGCTATTGACGTACAACAGAGCTTCAACGCTATCCAGCGTAGAACAGAACTCCAAAATAACCCGCATAAGGCAGCACTTCCAGGCTGTTTTGGCGTAAAAAGGTTGCTACACTCCGGGGTAAACTATGTCTGCTTTTAATGCAGCATGAAGTTGTATGAGGAACTCTTCGTATTCCTCGAATGAACATGTCAGACAAAACAGTGAACCTGACTCCTGACAAAGAGTACTGCACGACGATCGAGAGGACGACTGTAATAATAATTCTGCACAGAGGCCCAGGCTGTCGTTTAGTGACATATCCTTGATACAAGTTGTTTTTACGCACTCAAGGAATACGTTGCCTATTTTATACAGGCAGAAATGAGCCTTTACGCTCAAGATAAGACGAAAACAGATGCCACGTCAAAAGCTGTTCTTCGTACAGAACTCGAGGCATATCTCTACAGTTAATGCACGAGATGTGGGTAGATCTCTGCATTTAATGCACGAGATTTTATTCCATTTTCAATGACTAAGAGAGCTAAAATTAGGGCTAATACGCTCACATCACCATCCTTGCATGTTACGCCAACCAGGCTATTTTCAACTATAGGAATACGCCGTATGCTATCTCCTCGAAATACGCCAACTCTGGCTATATTTGTAATAGTACATGATAAGGCTATTTGGCCCAGAATACGCTCGATACCTCAGTCAAGGAAGGATAATTGGCTATCTTTATGCGGGTTACCTATTATGCAACTATTTGGCTTTTTACGCCAACAGGACAGCTACTTGGTTTTTACGCCAACAAGACAGCTATTTGGCTTTTATGCCAACCATCTTTACGCGAGGGGCAGTTACCTACGTGGCTTGCATGCCGTGATCTTCGATGAACGATTATACGCATTACCTCATAATGGGACACGCGTCACACGCTGATTCAGGAGATCATTCAGACGTGGGTAGCAGTTATTATAACTGCCGCGTAAAAGATGCAACTCTCTCCACTAATTGGCTTCTACGCCGACTGGTCAGTTACTGTGACCGAGCTCTATAAATAGAGACTTCCGATCACAGGAGACAGGTGGAAATCAGAGAGAGAGAGCACATATAGAGAGTGTTGATTGACGACTTTGGCAACGAGAGTATAATCCCTCTTGCAATCTTTGAAGCTCCTTCTTCTTCTATAGCACTTCTTCGTCATCGTGTGGTCTAAGGAACAAAGTGATCGACCGCAGATCAGACTCCTATAGCAATTTTTTCCCAGAATCATTTTTTGTACTTAACATCCTCGTATAGAATTAATTGTACTTCTTTTTCTTGTTTGTAAACAAAGAAAGGGTTTCGTATAAACCTACTCTCAATTTCTTTCGTTTATCATCAAACACAAGATGGCGACTCTGTTGGGGACTACTTTCTCATCTGACGAGAAAGTTATTGTTCAACACGATGCTGTATCCGTCGGATCGACGAAGAAGACGTTGGTCGTCCAATTCGACCAATCTGCTTATGAAGACATGCTTCGCGCAGGGGGTAGCTCTCATTCCCTCTCTGTCCAGGACAACAGAAAGTTGTATAAAGTATGGATGTCCCGGACATCCTCTACCTTTCTTGCAGGCTCTTTCTCTCCGACCAACAAGGTTGTGACATTACAACCATATGCTCTGTGCGTAAAAACCCGTCTCCCGTCTGTGATGTGGCAGACAAAGCTTCTGGCAATGCCTCAGTGCCAACCCAGAAGTCTAAAACGCGCCCTGTGCGTAAAACTTCGTCTCATGTCTGTGACGTGGCAGACAAAATTTCTGACAAGGCCTCAGTGACAATTCAGAAATTTCAAACGCGCCCAGCGCGTAAAACTTCGTCTCCCGTCTGTGACGTGGCAAACATAATTTCTGACAAGGCCTCAGCGCCAATTCAGAAATTTCAAACGCGCCTTGTGCGTAAAAATATATCTCCCATCTACAATGAGACAAATTGACCCTTGGATCACATCGAGGGAAAACGAGTGGCGAATCTCCCGACCGCTAGAGTTGTACGCCACCAAGAGAAGAAGTTGTCCGCTCTTCAGAATACGCATGACGCTGGAGGCCATTTGAAGACTTTCCCTGTTTTACGCGAACCTGTACAAAGCTCCAAATTATGCCAGGGTAAGTCCGTCCGCGTAAAGAAGACCCGCTTCACAGGAAAATATGCTCCTTAGACGGATGATGGATCGTATGCCACTCACATGGCTGAACTGCTATATTCTTATGGCAGGAAGAGAATTATGGTTCCTAATCTCCATATCCTAACCGATGTAAAAATGCAGAATAAGCCTTCTCCTTCTTCTTCTGTTAATCTCCCTGATTTGCATGATTTCTTGATCCAGAAGCGCAAAGACAGAGGATCTTCTAATATGTCTATTACACCCCTCGGGAGCATTATTGTAATAGTCATAAAATTGTAGTTAACTACTGCTGTTCTAAGGCAAAACGGTCAGTTTTCGACCGGTTGAACTACTCTTTGCCTTTAAAGGAAGAAGAGCGGACATTCGCATCAGTAAACATGGCTTCACACATTCCTAGAGGAAGGTCAAGTTCAAGACGTCATCCCTCTAGAACTCCAAGCCAAAGGAGATTTGACAGACTCCTTGAGAATATTAAAGCAGGTGTCTTTCGAAACACCCGTTCGAGGTCGCGATAATCGGCTTCATATTCTTCCGATTTTGACACTGGGGTTCGCTAGTTTCCCGAATCTGATGTTGAAAGTATAGACTCGATCTCTACAGAGATCTACACTAATCCCTCAGTAGCATCCAGAGAAATAGGAGTTTATGCCATTGGAGATGAACATGAAGAGGCTTCCCCATCAGGAAGTACTGAGCAATGCATTGTTGTATTGGAAGCATTGCTTAAAGAGATGCATTCCATGATAGAGAGTATGCGCCAGATGATGGTGACTCAACATGCAGTTGCTATAGCTCAAGCATCGGTTCCTCCGACTCAACTACGTGTGGGGGTGGACATGCCACCATCCAACGCAAGCCAGGAGCCTGTTCAAGAATCAGCTGCTCCTCAACCTCTGAACCTGGAGAATGTATTACCTCCTGTTTGAGTTATAATACAACCGACCTCTCACCTCTCTGCGGTCCCTTTCCCAGCTGAAAATTCGATACAGGCAGTTCGGAAATTAAAAGCCCAATTTGATGCCTTGAAGCATAAGGATCAGCTCAAGAAGTTGGGAATCAACCAGCCATACCCAGCTATCTGGGACGAGATCCCTTTCCCACCTAAATACAAACCACGGGCTATTATTTTGTTCGAGAGAAAAATGTCACCAAGCCAGTACATGAACTACTTTAGCATGATGACAGTATTGTTGCAGGGGAATGACGCCCTTCTCACTCGAGTTTTTAAAGGATGTCTGTTTGGAGTGGCCTATCAATGGTACCGTAGTCTAGCGGACAACTGCATTACTTCTTTTAAAGATTTCAAGACTCTGTTCTTTGCTTGATTCTACGAAGGAGGGATGGACATGTCTATGTCATCACTTATCGAAGTAAAATAGAAGGAGAAAGAGAGCGTTCGTACTTTTATACAATGTTTTCGTCAGGCTACTTTGCAGATGCCTCTCGGAGTTCCGAATTCTGCCTTGGTGGACATTTACAGGAAGAACCTCCTCCCGCTGATCTCAGTGTTCACGGGACCATACAGTTCCATGATTGGCCCTCATTTATCATATCAGTGATAGCCGCTGTAGATAACAGTCGGAAGGCGTGTGACAATGGAATCATGATCTCTACCTCTGACAGAGGGAAGCGGTCATCCTCCAATAGTGACCATACTCGTAGTTTCAAAGGAAAAGAAGCTCTGGCGATCAACACGTCCAGACAACAAACTCCAGTGACTACACAGACGAATCCTGTGACTTCTAGGCCTAAAGAAGAATATTCTTTTGACGACGACGATATTCCGAGCATATTCGATTGTCTAGTCAAAAGTGGCAAGCTTACTCTCCCCGAGGTAAAGCGGGCAAATGAAGTCGGCAGTACCAATAACCCTAAGTACTGCATTTTCTACAGATACATACATCACCCCACAAAGGCATGTTATGTACTAAAAAGGAAAATCCAGGAGCTGATCGACGCCAAGGCCATCACTCTGCGTAATAGCGAGAAGACGGTCACTGCCAACATGATCTCTCTCCAATTTGGCAATCTGCCCCCTCAGGAAGTCTCAGATGGTGTAGTACCTATTCCACGGGCGATGATGAACATTGTTAATCTCCCTCCGACCAGGGGTCAAAATCATGACCTGGTACCCCTAACTACCAAGCGTGGGGAGATCATGTGGGTTCATCCTGATCTGGTGTCAAAGATTGAGAAAGAGACTCAAGCTGCTAAAGCTAAGTCTAAAAAGAACTCAAGATGCAAACTATGCCATATGATTGCAATATTCCCTACATCAGAAGAAGAGGCTTTGGCTACCGGAACCCGGTCAGAGAAAACCTACCTCAAGGACTATAGAGGAAATCAGGAAGAAGCGATGACAGATACTTCAGCTGCCAAACTTCTAGAGCCTGAACCTGTTATTCTAGAGGCAGGTCCTTCTAGACCAACTTCGGCGGACAAAGGCAAGCAAAAAGAAGTTCATTTTGATAAAACTTTGAAGAATATTCAAAACAAAGATTTAGAGAAACCATATAACTTCGACATCTTGGCTCAGTTGGCTAATACACCAGCCAGATTGTCCATTTTCGAGCTACTTAGGCTATCCAAAGACACTCGTCAAGCCTTGAGTGAAGCGTTAATACAGGCGGATGTATGCTTGACTCAGCTCAAGTCCCCTGATAAAGAGCCTGTGGCATGTCCTCAATGCCATAGTGTGATGGAAGTGGTCCCTAATATCACTTTCACTCAAGAGGACATGTTGTTGAAACATAACAAACATGACAGGCCTCTTTATTACACCGGATATGTCGGCTCCATGGAGGTAGACCGGATTCACATAGATCCGGGATCGTCAATCAGCATTATCCTTCATAGTCTGCTAAGACCGTTGAGAATTCCTACAAGCGAACTGGCTTACACTACCACCACAATCGTGGGCTTCAATGCAAGAAAAAGCAAGCCGTTGGAGAAGATTCGTCTGAGGATCCAGATTGGTGACCTTAGATCAGTGGCTACATGCTACGTCATTGATTCGGAGGTATCTTACAACATTCTGTTAGGCAGACCATGGATCCACGATCACAATATTGTTCCTTCCACTCTACATCAATGCTTCAAATATATAGACGCCCAAGGGACAGTGAAGACAGAGTTTGCTGATCTCAACCCGTTCAAAAAAGTTGAGTCCTACTATTCTGATGCCTTGTTGTACACCCAAGACTACATGAAGAAGGTGTCAGGCAAGACGGAGGAGGAATCCCACCGAGATCCAGGAGAACCATCTGCTGAACAACCTTTGTCAATCCAGGTGAAAGGGCGGACTACCTGTCCGAAAGTCATGGAACCCGTGGCTATCCACTTGAGCAGAACCAAATCGGGAGGAGGAAGTGATCCCCTAGTAATCACTCTGAACCAGAAGCCTCCACCTTTGGTTATCAACCTTAGGCGCAACAAGCAGCCGACTGATGTAAATACAACCGGGAATGGGGTTTCTGACGATAATAAAGATTCTCTTTTCCAGTATACTGATGCTCAATTTCCTAATCAGGAATCCTCCCCCCATAACGATATAGAGCCTATAGCACAAAAAGTCTTGGAAGCTATAGACTCCTATCATCCGTATGTGTGGGAAGTAGCGTCAACGTCTAATGTCATCACGACATATGGGCCACATGAAGATTCTATCTTTATTGTTCCACCTACCCGCAACGATCAGCATCCAATAGTCTTCGGTCGCATACAAAACAGACCAATTGTACAAGAAGATTCTCACGAGTCTGATGCTGGAAAAATACAGGTTCACAGATATAGCCCACAGACTTTGAAGATTATGCAAAGCATGGGTTATGATTTAAAGTTGGAGCCAGGCCTCAACTATGGAAAAGGCAGACGAGTGCCGTTGCATGGTGATCCCTACTGTCAACGAACTCAGTTCGGGTTAGGGTATACCACACATCTTGCAACTTCCAATAACTCAGTCAAGTAAGGAGACCATTTCCTCTTCTCAAGACAATTTATCATCCTCCGATTCAGATGACGAACTCGAACAGGCATTATCAGTAAATATGGTATTGACAGATTCTCTCGAAGTAGAGGAACAAGAATCTGAACCGTTTGAAAATAAATTCTGGACACAGCAAATGGATACACAATGGAAACTCCGGTTCGAGCAAAGAGAACCACCCACTAAAGATAAAGTTATCCAGTCGATGTTGGAGATGAATTTTCACCAAAGCCGATATTTATCAGTAACAATATTTTCGAAGAAGAAAGGGAAGAAATGATCCAGCTGATAAAAGAATATATCGATGTCTTTGCATAAAATTATGAGGATATGCCAGGTCTTGATCCTAAAGTGGCTACCCATAAACTCAACATACTGCCCAATTCAAAGCCTGTAAAGCAACACCAACGCCGGTTCCGCCCGGATATGATGGATGCCATTGAAGCTGAAATCAAGAAATTGGTAGCCTGCGGGTTCATCCGGGAAGAACAACATCTTGATTGGGTCGCTAATGTTGTCCCAGTTATGAAAAAACGGGAAAGTGCGCATTTGCATCGATTTCCGAGATCTAAATGCGGCCTGCCCTAAAGATGAGTTCCCTCTTCCCATCACAGACGTCATAATCGATAATACGTGCGATTTTGAGCGCTTGTCTTTCATGGACGGATTCTCAGGATATAATCAAATTAAGATGAATCCAGAAGATGAAAATCATACTGCTTTTCGTACACCACTGGGGGCATATTGCTATACAGTTATGCCTTTCGGATTGAAGAATGTCGGGGCTACATATCAGCGAGCTATGAGTAACATATTTCGTGAACATCTACGCAAAACGGTGGAATGTTACGTAGACGCTATCGCTGTCAAAAGCCGTCTCAAGGATAATCACATCCAAGACTTGAAGACAGTGTTCGAGTTGATGCGCCAACACCAACTCAAAACGAACCCCACAAAGTCCTTTCTCGGTGTATCCAGTGACAAATTCCTGGAATTTGTCATTACCGCTAAAGGCATTCAAGTTGACCCTTATAAAGTAAAGGCTATCCTAGAAATGCGACCGCCCCATAATCTGAGAGAACTCAGGGGATTTCAAGGTCGTCTAGCTTATATCAGGAGATTCATATCCAACCTCTCTGGGAGATGTCAACCTTTATCTCGCCTGATGAAGAAAGGTGTGTCATTCGTTTGGGACGAAGCCTGTCAGCAAGCGTTTAATGACATCAAACGATATCTTACTAATCCTCCAGTTCTGGTGCCTCCTATCATAGGAAGACCATTTTTGCTGTATGTTCGAACAATGGATCATTCTTTAGGGGCTCTTCTCGCACAGAAGAACAATAAGGGTCATGAACAGGCTATCTACTATTTGAGCAGGATGATGGTCGAAGCTGAACACCGGTACAATCCAGTGGAAAAAGAATGATTGGCCCTAATGTTTGCCATTCAGAAGATACGACAATACGTGACGGGCCAAACTATTCATATCATCTCCAGAATCAATCCTCTTCGGTTATTGATGAATAAGTCAAGTGTTCTTAATTCCCGACTCGTCACTTGGGCGATGTTATTAACACCGTATGATATGGTGTACGTCCCTCAGAAGTCCATGAAAGGTTAAGCCTTGGCTGATTTCTTAGCTGCCCATCCAATTCCGGAAACCTCCAAACTATACGAGGACATTCCCGACCAAGTTGCAGAATGTAATTCTGCAATGGAAGGTGATACATGGCAGCTATTCTTCGATGGTGCCTCTAGGACTGGTCCCAAGGGAAACGTGGTTTCAGGAGTAGGAATTGTTCTGGTGACTTCTGATAAACTCGTCATCTATCGAGCATATTCCCTTAGCGAACCCTGCTCTAATAATGTGGCAGAGTATACTGCCCTGCTAATCGGGTTTCAAGTCGCTAAATAATTGGATGTTGAATACCTGAAAGCTTTTGGTGATTCCCAGCTAATCGTCAATCAGGTCAGAGAAATATATGAAGTCCGCAATCCAGACCTCATTCCTTATCACCAAACAACGATCGAGATAGCCATGTCTTTTAAAGGATTCTTTTTAGACCATGTGCCTCGATCTCAAATTTTGGAAGCTGATGCTCTGGCCAATCTAGCTGCAGATCTAGCTATTCCTATAAGAAGGCAGAATTCGGTATCCTTCTTAACAGAGATTTATTCTGTGTGAAAAATAATTTTCACATAGAACACAGCTATGCTATAAACACGTTTCCTCCTAAAAGAGACTGGAGAAGTCGCTTTATAGACTTCGTGTCATACGCAATCTTACCAGAGGATCCTAAAGAAGCAGTATCTATCAAAAGACGATCATTACGCTTCTATTTTGATGCTTCTTCACAAAGTCTATATCGCCGAACATACGATGGACTACTATTACGATGTCTCTCCGACGATGATGCAAAACGGGTTATCCGAGAAGTTCATGACGGTATATGTGGAGCACATCAACCCGGTCCTAAGTTACATGATCGTTTCAGGAGGATGGGCTACTACTGACCTACCATGATTGCAGATGCTGTGAAATATGCAAGGCAATGCAAAGCCTGTCAAGTTCATGCAGATTTCATACATCAGCCTTCTGAGTATTTACATCCTACGATTGCATCATGGCCCTTTGAAGCATGGGGTATGGATATCATTGGTCCTATTCATCCTTCGTCTTCTAGAGGACATCGGTTCATATTGGCTATCACAGATTATTTCTCCAAATAGGCGGAGGCGATCCCTCTTTCTGAGGTGAAGACATCCAACGTGATTAGCTTTATCAAGCACCATGTAATTTATCGCTTTGGGATACCTCGAAGGATAATTCATGACAATGGGCCTCAATTCATCAGCCAAGCGTTTCACCGATTTTGCGATAAGAATCGGATACAAAATATGGCCTCAACGGCATATAATCCTGCTGCTAATGGTTTGGCGGAAGCCTTCAATAAAACCATCATCAAACTCTTGAAGAAGTTCGTCTCTTCGAACAAAAGTGATTGAAATGAGAAACTGGGAGAATATCTCTGGGCATACCGCACAATGGTACGAACACCAACGGGTTGTACCCCATTCTCATTAGTTTACGGGTGTGAAGTAGTTCTCCCCATTGAAGTCCAAATTCCATCACTCAGATGGCTAATGAGTTGACTCAGAAAAATAATGATCAATTAAGGCTTCAAGAGCTAGAAGGATTAGACGAGAAACGCCTTCAAGCTCAACATCTCATTGCGTTCTACCAGGCACGCATTTCCAGAACTTTTAACCAAAAAGTGAAGGAAAGTGTGTTCAAAGTTGGTGAGCTAGTTTTATCTGTGAAGAGACCAATGATCATTATGCACAAAAGTAAGGGTAAATTCTAGCCCAAATGGGAGGGCCCTTATGTGATTGAAACAACGTTTTCAAATGGCGCTTACAGATTAGCTAAGCCTAATGGAGATTTAATAATGGCTCCTATCAACGGCAAATTCCTGAAGAAGTACTATGCTTGATCTCCTTTGCTCAAAGGGGTATGGTTAAGATTTCATTCTGATGATATTACATACAAAGATTAGTTGGATCATATTCTATCATGTTTTTATGACCTCTGAATAGATATGTTTAACTAATTTAAAACTTGAAAACCTATCACGTCCATATTACCTCTGATAGCATTTTGTATACAAATTTAGTTGGATCATATTCTATCATGTCCATATAACCTCTGAATAGATATATCCAGCTGAAACTTACCGAAAGTATATCACGTCCATATTACCTCTGATATTACTTTCATCCTAGCCTATCATTTATATTCTAAAATGATGGGTCCACAAAGTCAGAAAAAGTATCTTTATTATCTCTAGGAATAGCAAATTACAGAAGAAGCAAAAAGGTACATCATTGGGGAGGAGCCGTTAAGTCGCGGATCTGTTGCGCCAAAGCAGCCATCCTCTCATTCCTGGAGTTCAAAATATGGTTGCGAGCCCATTCCAGCCTTGCTTCGTCACTGCTCAAGTGAGATAGTTCGGACAGAGAATTAACAAAACTTGCGTGGATGACACCCGCATGTGTCAAGTTCTGTTTAGCTGTATCCACTTGGCCCTTCAGCACATTGCGGACTGCCGATGTCTTGAGAAGCCTCTCCCTTGCCTGAGCGAGTTCAGCTTCCAATTCTCGAACCCTCGCTTCATTTCTCTCACATTCGGCCTGGCACTTAGCTAGCTGAGGAATAACCTCCACCAAGACAGCCTGCTCTTTATCCATCTCTTGCTGCTGTTCCTGGATGGATTTATTTAGAGTTTCTATTTGCTCAACAAGTTCTGCAGTTAAGGAGTCATACTCAGCTTGAACCAGATCGTCGATGCTGCCTCGGGATAGTTGCAAATACTCGTTAATGAGTTATTCTAAACCATTAACTATTTGCTCTAGCGTATCAGCTCTTTCAGCATCACTGAAATTTCTAATCTGTACTATAGGGAGATTGGAGGACATCTTCAGAGCATCAAAACCTAGGTTCTTCTCCAGCACCATAGATATCAATTCTTTCAAAGTGAGGTAGAATATGCTAGTGTATTGATCCACTAGCATAGCAAAGCTCGAATGGACGCTCGGAGTGGCCGCAATATCGGCAAGTCTCCTTTCTGGAATGATTGTAGAAGAGGTTGCCACAGTCGTTGCTTCAACAGATGGCGCGACAAAAGAAGAGACACCAACAACAGTTGAAGTTGTTGGTATAATCGACGAAGGAGTCACGGACGAGATGGTGGGTTCATCCTCTGATGTTATTTAAACTGCCACTGGCGGGATGACACCCGAGAATGTTGCGGATGAAAGATCGGCAGCTTCAAAGCATGCTTCTTCGACGTCGAGCATCGCCGTTTCATTAGATGGATCCGCAACAAAGTCAGAAGTTGTGTCAACTCCACCCTCCCCAGAGATGTCTTCGCCTGAAAAGAAGACAAGAGAAAGTTAATATCAATTCGATGTTAATTTTCCTGAAAGAAGCGTAAAGACAACATTTACCCATGGTCGATGGTATGTATGTTGCGTCTGCAGCCTGTACAGCTAAATCATTTCTTAATGATGCTAAACAAGCTGTCATACCTGGAGAAGAGGGTGCACCAACTAACGTTTGAGGATAGTCATCCCAGTCATCACCCAGGTCCACTCGAGGTTCATCGGATGGAATCTCGCTGGAAATACTTACAGACGAAGGAGGGGTTACTCCCATTATTTGTCTGGATAAAGGTATATTGATTCTGAATATGCTCGATCTCAAAGGCGACCTTGAAGCACTACCAGTAACGGTGGTAGCGGCAGCAATCGCGAGCAAAGAATCTCCAGCACTGTCAGCCGGAATTGTGGAGGTTCCCTCTCTAAAAGGCGAAGGACCTCTGATCAAAGAATCATCCCCAACAAAGGAAACAACAAGTTCACTCCTAGAGGCCCCCTTGGTGGAAGTGCTTTTAGGACCTCTGACCGTTTTCTTCTTGCAGGGGAAGGCTCTTTCAGAGTGGAAGCCTTTCGCTTATTGGAGATAATGAGAGGCTCTGCTGGCGGAGCTATTACGCCTCTCGATATTATCAATAAAAAATTGTCTGCACCGGTAGTGTCTTCACCTTCATCAGAGGAGACGGATGGGATCTCCTCTCTTCCAGCAGACTTATGGGAAGGCATCCTGAAACTTCCATACACATTGAAATCACGATGGAAGGTATTGATGGACGCATAAAACTGCGCGTACGAGTGAAGGATACGCAACTCCATGGAGAGAGAAGTCGCGGGCACAGCAAAAATTGTACCAGTACAACCCGTGATAAAATACCGCCATCCTCTGGCTCCATCAATAAGTCCACCTTTGGACTTGAAGCTGGTGATGGAATTTCCCACGTGCGACTGGTTGTACCCAAATTGTCTGGCGAACGGCTTGGCAGATAAGGCTCCAAGTAGCAGTGGTCATCACTTCTGTACAGCAAGTGGGAATGTCTAATGCAGACCAACCAATAAAAGGCTTCAGAAGAAAGAATAGTCCTCCTTTGGCCTGCATCCTGAAGTTTCGTCCCCTGTTGATTGATATGTACGGGGGGGGGGGGACGGTACAGAAGAGCTTCCAGCCATGGGAAAAATTTAATGCTCGCCGGCAATCTATGACGCTCGTCACATTCCAAAGGAAATTCTTGTAATTCAACAAGAAGTTATTTCCTGAACTGCTGGCAGAGCCGGGAGACATCACCCTGGTGTTGTGAAGGATTAACCATCCCATCAGGTATAGGAATGGTAATTCCACTCTAGGATATCCTTCACGATGCGTATCATCTGCGAGCAGCCCATCAGTAATGGCCCTCAGGCCAGCTTGTATCCGACATACCATGGCAGAAAGCAGGCCCAGTCTTGCTCCAAACACCAACCATACTGCGGGCCATAAGGTGTTGCGATGAATGCGGTCCGCAGACGCGATACCAGGCACTACCCATCGGCGTAGCCAGACAGAGAGGAAGCCAGCCAGTTGAGCTTCCCTCGACAGAGGCTTGCGAGAATACCTCATATAACTGAAGGCTTTAGTGCCTGCAGGATAACCCCATATCTCCTCATCGAGAATATAATCTGAAGCCCCTGCATCTTCAATGAGGTCATCGACCGTGTTGGCGCTAAGCATGCTCAGGAGGTTCAAGGGCTTATCTCTACTATCTACAACCTTGTCCGGCTTAGCATTTCTGGCCTGATGGAAGAAGAGGTAGGATGCCCATTCGTTGATATGAGCCAAATTAGAGGACTCTTTATAGAAGGTGGTGTAGGAAAGATAGTGGCTCATCAGCTCCTGGTACACTGCCACTGTCCGAGGGTTTGTATCCCTCAGCTCCCTGTTTGTGGGAAGTACTCTTCATAAGGAGTATCTCCCATTGACAGCTTTGAAATCTCTGCCATCTCATGAAGGGCTAAGCCCAACTCACCTAGCAGAGTGGCAAAAGTCCCAGTGAGCGAATTATATCGCTCCATCAAAGCTAAGAACAAGTTGGGGTTGAAAGGCAGCCTAACACTAGTGGCACTCACAGCCGCAAATAAGCCAATACTCTCCAGCTCCGTCTGAAAGTGCTTCAGGTCCCAGGCAGTTAAACTGGCCCATCGAAGATTTCCGGGGCTAAGCCATCCACTGGTGCGAGGGTTAACCTTGGGGTACCCTCGTCCCTGCACATAAAGTCATTACAGAAAGTCGATATTTGAACCGGCTGGATCAGTGAAGTATCTTCACTCGGGACGCTGCCCGGTAGTAATCCCCTGAAAGGCATAACAGGGCCTGAAGGACTGCTCACAAAGACTCCTCGGTTCAATACTTTCTTGTATGAGATCTTCCCTGGCCGCCCATGAAGATCTGGAGTCAGAGTCCACATCATCTTCCTAGGATGTGTGGCATGGAAGAATGCCGAGATAGGATAATCTTTGGGCATCCTGGGCAGATACATGACCATGCCCTCAGCAGAAAACATCCAATCTTCCTTCTTGGGCTTAGTCTGGGATTGTCTGTCGATAACATCCCCGAATAAGAAACCTGGTTTCTTATATTCAGTCCCATCTATGTATGTCAGGGCCTCCCCACTGATCATACTCAGCAGCATTCGTTCTCCTTGGGACGCGATCAGAGTTCCCCTTTTTTGAGGATACTCGATTCCAGAGATGGGGAATGTCACATGAGACAAGTCCTCCAGATAGCTGAAATTCAGCATCCCAGCAGCAGAGCCCATCACTTCAGCCAAAGGAGGGATCTACAAGTCCACTGCAAAATACAAGAAAATAAGTCAGTTTTACGCTAGACGCTACACTCTTGCAGGATACGCCAAAGACTAACAGTCTGATTTTTTACGCCGGACTACAAAAAAAAACTTGAGTCTTACGCTGGAATCTATTTCAGTGCGTAAAACTCAAGGTTGGCAGTATACGCCAAAATCTAACAGTCTGAGCTTTTTACGCCAGACTACCAAAATTTGAGTTTTTATGCCGGAATTTACATCCAGCGCGTAAAACTCAAAGTTTGTAGTATACGTCAAATTTTGACAGTCTGAGTTTTTACGCTAAACTGCAAAAATATGGAGTTTTTATGCTGACACATTAGGAATGTGGGCGTAATGATAAAATATCTCTGTGCATCATCTTCCTCGAAGAGGCTCTTAGCATAGAAGATAACCTTGCACATACACGTACAACGTGTGCGAAGGGTTTTATTCCTCTCGAAGTCTTTACCTGTGATGCCCGGAGCGCAGCTCGTCGGAGGAGCAACTCGTTCAGATCGGGGCTGGCGCAGCTTAATGGGGGTTGCTCGTGCTTGAGCAGAGGAGCGAGATGAAGAAGAGGCGACTTTCTTTCCCTTAGCAGTGGAAGCCTGTTTCGGTGCCATGGCAAAGCTCAAAGTTCTAAAAAAAGAGACGAAGACGAAGAGTTCTCAAAGAGACGAAGGGTTTTTGTAAAGACAGATGAAGGGTTTCTCTCTCAAGACCTTGGGATATTTATAGAGTTCGGATAACTCTTCGAATCTCTAACCAAATCCGATATTTAATAGTCGGTTATGATTTGGGACCACGTCAGCCTATCATTTGAAAAAGAAGACGGACAGTCATGCTGCGTAACGGATCCAGATTTTACGCGCAGATCTATGATTTTACGCTCAGAGGCTACAAATCTACGGTTTTAAGCTCAGAGGCTACAAATCTATGATTTTACGCTCAGAGGCTACAAATCTACGGTTTTACGCTCAGAAGCTTTTACGCTCGGAAGCTACAGATCTATAATTTTACGCTCAGAAGCTACAGAAGGCCAATTACATGGGTTTACGCAGAAAATGCTCCTTTTTTGCTACAAAACATTCCAAGTGCCAGAAACACACAGACGTCAACATGGAAGATGACTATTCTTTTTGGGCCATTCAGAATCCTTTACATCTAAGTTCAAGTATAGCCTATTCGGCGGACATTTCTCGTCCTATTTCGAGAGATTTTCGGGAAAACCATTCTTGAAGATGATGGTCTGAACAAAAAATTTTTGTATCAAAGAAGTGACAGTTCAAAATTCTATGCGACTCCTCGTCCAAAAACAGCATGATAGTTGGATCTTCAAGACAACTTAATGCTAAAGAGCTTTTTACGCATCTTCCGTTACACGTAAAAGTCGGGACGTGACCGGATAATCGTTTATCAGAGTTAGCATAAAATTATTCAGACGTGTCGAAGCTGCACATTATCGGACTTTCTCACAGCAAATATGGCAAATCAGCAATGCGTAAAAGAAGACAAGTCTATTAATCATGATTATATATGATGGAAATCCAGTTTACAAAGGATTTTTTATTTTCATGATTACATATGATGGAAATCCTTTTTTTACAAAGGATTTCTCATTAAAGATCACGCTGGGAATCTGTTGTGCCAGGTTCTCATATTGGTGGAGATCTTTTTCTTCTTCTACGGTACTTCATCGGCTTCTGCGGCCGATGAACAAGAAAATAATTAATGGCGGGAGGATACAAAACTGGGCATGTTTTATTCAAGCTCACCCTCCATACGCCATGGCAGATAAGCCCTGGAATTGTGTTAGGGATTCAGACCCAACACAATACTGGAAGATATGGCCAAACTGCCTACCTACGTCCAGCTTCATAATAGGAGAAAATACAGCTAGCAAGCTGTGTGGTCCGATGAGACCCTTCCTCCGTCCTGGACGAATCGCCATATAAAATTGCTGATTATCCCGAGCAAAGGAAGCTATGATATCCTTCTATGATCCATCGTTGCAGAGGATATTTGCTCGAAGATACCTCCTTTTACGGCTCCTTACATGCTGGAAGAGCATAATCTTCTTCTTCCTCAGGTCAGCCCAATGAATCTCGGCAACCATCTTTTTGGTGAAGAAAGTATGGAAAAACAGGTTCACTCACTCGCCTTTATATAGGCAGAAGAGAACATACCAAATCCCAACAACTTCCTAAATATCTCCGAAAAATCAGCCTCGCAGAACGAGTCAAATTTGACCGTTTCATGCTTCATTCAAAGTATTTCAAATTACGAGAAATTTGAAAACTTTGAAGGGGGTCTTGTAGAAGCATTAAAAATACGCTAAAAATTATACGCGTAAAACCCCCAACATACATAAAGCACGCGTAAAACAGAGCTCCAGCGCTGTGTGGCATAAAATATAACTTCAGAGTTATTAGCGTACAACAGAGCTTCAACGCTATCTAGCGTAGAACAGAACTCCAAAACAACCCGCGTAAGGCAGCACTTCCAGGCTGTTTTGGCGTAAAAAGGTTGTCATACTCCGGCGTAAACTATGTCTGCTTTTACTGCAACATGAAGTTGTACGAGGAACTCTTCATATTCCTCGAATGAACCTGTCAGACAAAACAGTAAACTTGACTCCTGACAAAGAGTACTGCACGACGATCGAGAGGACGGCTGTAATGATGATTCTGCACAGAGGCCCAGGCTGTCGTTTAGTGACATATCCTTGATACAAGTCATTTTTACGCACTCAAGGAATACGCTGCCTATTTTACACAGGCAGAAATGAGCCTTTACGCTCAAGATGAGACAAAAATAGATGCCACGTCAAAAGCTGTTCTTCGTACAGAACTTGAGGCATATCTCTACAGTTAATGCGCGAGATGGGGGCAGATCTCTACAATTAATGTACGAGATTTTGTTCTATTTTTAATGACTAGGAGAGCTAAAATTAGGGCTAATACGCTCACATCACCATCCTTGCATGTTACGCCAACCAGGCTATTTTCAACTATAGGAGTACGTCGTATGCTATCTCCTCAAAATACGCCAACTCTGGCTATATTTACAAAGGTACGTGATAAGGCTATTTGGCCCAGAATACGCTCGAGACCTCAGTCAAGAAAGAATAATTGGTTATCTTTACGCTGGTTACCTATTATGCAACTATTTGGCTTTTTACGCCAACAAGACAACTATTTGGCTTTTACGCCAACAAGATAATTATTTGGCTTTTACGCCAACGAGACAGTTATTTGGCTTTTATGCCAACCATCTTTACGCGAGGGGCAGTTACCTACGTGGCTTGCATGCCGTGATCTTCGATGAGAGATTATACGCATTACCTCATAATGGGACACGCGTCACACACGGATTCAGAAGATCATTCAGACGTGGGTAGCAGTTATTATAACCGCCGCGTAAAATGTGCAACTCTCTCCACTAATTGGCTTCTACGCCGACTGGTCAGTTACTGTATCCGAGATCTATAAATAGAGACTTCCGGTCACAGGAGACCGGTGGAAATCAGAGAGAGAGAGAGAGCACATATAGAGAGTGTTGATTGACGACTTTGGCAATGAGAGTATAATCCCTCTTGCAATCTTTGAAGCTCCTTCTTCTTCTACAACACTTCTTCGTCATCGTGTGGTCCAAGGGACAAAGTGATCGACCGCAGATCAGACTCCTATAGCAATTTTTCTCCAAAATTATTTTTTGTACTTAACATCCTCGTATAGGATTAATTGTACTTCTTTTTCTTGTTTGTAAACAAAGAAAGGGTTTCGTATAAACCTACTCTCAATTTCTTTCGTTTATCATCAAACACAAGATGGCGATTCTGTTGGGGACTACTTTCTCATCTGACGAGAAAGTTATTGCATAACACGATGCTGTATCCGTCGGATCAACGAAGAAGACGTTGGTCGTCCAATTCGACCAATCTGCTTATGAAGACATGCTTCGCGCAGGGGGTAGCTCTCATTCCCTCTCTGTCCAAGACAACAGGAAGTTGCGTAAAGTATGGATGCCCTGGACATCCTCTACCTTTCCTGCAGGCTCTCTCTCTCCGACCAACAAGGTTGTGACATCACGCGTCACACACGGATTCAGGAGATCATTCAGACGTGGGTAGCAGTTATTATAACTGTCGCGTAAAAGGTGCAACTCTCTCCACTAATTGGCTTCTACGCCGACTGGTCAGTTACTGTGACCGAGCTCTATAAATAGAGACTTCTGGTCACAGAAGACAGGTGGAAATCAGAGAGAGAGAGAGAGAGAGAGCACATATAGAGAGTGTTGATTGACGACTTTGGCAATGGGAGTTCAATCCCTCTTGCAATCTTTGAAGCTCCTTCTTCTTCTACAGCACTTCTTCGTCATCGTGTGGTCCAAGAGACAAAGTGATCGACCGCAGATCAGACTCCTATAGCAATTTTTCTCCAGAATTATTTTTTGTACTTAACATCCTCGTATAGGATTAATTGTACTTCTTTTTCTTGTTTGTAAACAAAGAAAGGGTTTCTTATAAACCTACTCTCAATTTCTTTCGTTTATCATCAAACACACGTGAGGTCTTTTTTAGGATCCGTTGTTGCTAAAAATTTGGTTGGTTCCCGTCCTTGGTGTGCACGACTTGGTCAGCTCGATGTGTGGCCTGCACTTAGTCGCAGAGAATCTCCTCAGTTGCAACAAAAAAATTTTGGCTTAAAAAGGTACTACCATGTTGAACGCATGGGGTCTGGAACGCATAGGGCCAGAGACACATAGAACATATGAAGTCTGGAACGTATAGGACCAGAGATGCATAGAATATATGGAGTCTAGAACGCATAAGACCATAGAAGCATGAAATACGCAGAGTCTGTAACGCATAGGGTCTGAGATGCTTGGGACGCATGTAGTCTATGACGCATGGGGCCAGAGACGCATGGAGCTTTGTCTCTCGTACACGTGGTGTTGTACGGCTGTAAAAAGACAAATGTAATTATGACGGTGAATGACGCCATGATACCAACTTTTAGCCTCAAAATTGAGGCATTTTCAGAGCATCATTGCTGTCAGAGTCAAAAATGCTCTGAGACTGATGTGACATTTATGCGCCCAATGGATCATACATTTTTATGACTTTTGACGCATGTTGAGCCTTTGACGCATGTGGACCGAGGTGCACAAGGGCTTCTTAGTTTTTTTATGCTTCTACAAACCAACCCTGTGACGATCTCCCTGAACGTAGAAGAAGACACTCCAAATATATCTCCTCTACGAACTATTTCGAATGGTGTCACGACCCGCACCCGGATATTCAGACGCGGGTGCGTGGGTACGTCCAGCCTACGCTGTAGAGTCGGCGGTAGAATATTGTTTAGACCTCCATCAATATCATATAATATTCCACATAATTATCATATCCAGGATCATCATCAATATTTTAATTAAGATATGAACAGCTATATAAATACTCAATCACAATAAGGTAGATAGATGTAAGAAGAAATATATTTAAAAAATTTAAGATAGTCTCAAAATACTGTCACTACCACATCCTGAAAATATGGATATTTTTGTTATTTTATATATTATAGGTATTGTGTGTATTTATTTTAATTAATTGTATAATATGTGTATTTATATATATATATATTATATAATGTTCTTAATGCATGAGTTATTAGACTAGACCTAGAAGCCCATTAGATGAACCCCTGACCGAAATGTAGGATTATGGATTTCATTTATATTATTTTAGGATTAATTATATAGGGTTATAATTAAATAACATGATTTTATTTAATTATTGTGCCTTACCGTTGCTACGATATTTGGAGCGCTACCCTAACTTTTGCCTTCCAAAAAATTTCATAACCTTGTCCTAGACGTGCCTGCCTTCTATTCTGACATTTGTGTAACTCATAATTATGCTCTCTGGTGCTTCATTTTAGTCGCACAATATTCGTCGCAGACGTTATTATTTAATTCTTAATAAATCTAACTTTGTATCCTTGTGCGTTCCAATCGAAATTGAAGACACAATCTCGACCCATTTCGTGCAACCCAAATTAGGATAATATTCGATTCTGAGTCTTCTTCATTCATGATACTTGTGTCCCACTTAATTTTAGCCCCATGTACTTCTAATTAATTTTAGAACACCTATTTTATTTATTTTAATTAAATAAAACCAAAACCCTAACTTTGTGCAATTTTCTAATTGTTAGGCACTTTTATGCAAATATGCATTAAGGTGTCCACCCCGTTGGACACGACACGTGAATAAACCCATTTCTCCTTCATGTATATTTTTCCATAATTTTTGGGAGTGTGTAATTCAACATCAACCCACATTGAACTATGGCCCTCCAAACCTTGAACCAATGCAATCCTAGTCTTTCGTTTTGAATCCATTGGAATCCTAGCCTTTGAAATATCTCCATGACAAGGCCAAATCCCAAGGGGGATGTTGACCAAGCCCAATAGTCCTAGGTCAACCCAACACCATGTGTATATAATATCCTTTTCTTTACTTTTTTCCTTTTCTATTTTTCCTTTAAACCATGCTCTCAGCCGACGTCCCTATTCACCCATTATCATCCCCCCGACCTGAACCCCCCTCGCCGGAGAGCCACCTTCTCGACTCCGGTGATCCCCCACAGCGCCCAACCCGCTCCACGACTTCCTCCAGACCCGCCGTGAACCCCATCGAGCACTGCTGTCACCTTTCCTCCGCCTGCACACGCCTGAACACCCCTCGACCTGCTGCTCACCGTTCTTCCTCCGCCCGACTGCACCAAGCAGATCCCCCGCAACGCCTGTAGAAGCATGAAAAATACGCCGAATGACTATACGCAACTTATTGGTGCGGGGCAGCGTAAAGAGATGACCTCAGAGCCATCACGCAGGCAAAACAAGAGCTTCTTAGGACCATCCGCGTAAGTGCAGTATGTCCGGGCTGCCTCAGAGCATAAAGCAGAGGGCTTCGTCGCCTATATGGCGTAAAACACATCCGCTTTCAAATGCGGTATTAAAGCATACGAGGAACGCTTCGTGCTCCCCGAGATGAACCTGTCAGACCCTGCAATGAACCTGACGTCTGGACTTCTGACAAAAGGATACGGCTCGGCTACCCAGGCGACAGCCATAATGATAGCACGGCACTGCGACCCAGCCATAATGAACCTGTCAGACCCTGCAATGAAACTGCTTTTACATGAACGAGGGGATATGCTGCCTTATTTTACACAGGCAGACATGAGCTGTTTACGCTCCGCAGTAGACAAACCGCCTGCCACGTCAAAAGCGGCGCTTTGTATAGGGCTCGAGGCACGTCTCTGCGATTGGTGCACAAGACGGTGACAGTCTTCTCGAGGCACGTCTCTGCGATTGATGCACAGAAGAGCTGCAGACCTTCAAAAATACGCCTCCGCATTTAATGCGCAGAATGATGGCGGATCTCTGCATTTAATGCAGGGGATTTGATTAAGAATCACCGAACCATCGTATGGTGACACCCCCCTTGCGTAAACTGCTTCTTCGCATACAAGGGGATACGCTGCCTTGATCTACACAGGCAAACGTGAAACCGTCTACACACTGCGGAAGACAAACAGACTGCCACGTCAAAAGCTGCACTTTGGTTCAAAGCTCGAGGCACGTCTCTTCGCCTGATGCTTAGAACGGGGGCAGATCTTCAGAACACGCCTTCGCAATTAATGCACAGGATGGTGGCAGATCTCCGCATTTAATGCGAGAGATTTGATTATATCTTCAAAAGCCGTGATTCCGGCTAAAGACGTCCACGTCAGCACTCAGTATTGCGCAGCGGCTTCTACGCCTCCTCAGCTTCTATGCTCTCTCGGCTTCTACGCCTCCTCAGCTGTTATGCTCTCAGGGCTTCTATGCCTCCTCAGCTGTTATGCTCTCCGGGCTTCTACGCCTCCTCAGCTGTTATGCTCTCAGGGCTTTTACTCCCCCTCAGCTGTTATGCTCTCAGGGCTTCTACGTCCCCTCAGCTGTTATGCTCTCTCGGCTTCTACGCCTCCTCAGCTTCTATGCTCACTCGGCTTCTATGCCATCAGGCTTCTATGCCTACCTGGCTTCTATGCCTATTTTGGCTTTTATGCCATGGTGACAGACATTGGCTTTTACGTCCACCTCTTCTACACGGAGGATACCTACCTACGTGGCTTTTACGCCGTAATCTTCGTAGCAACAATACGCGTTGTGTCCCTTAGTTGGACCCGCGTTATACGCTCATTCAAAAGATCATCTATACGTAGGCATTGGTTATTTTAACCGTCGTGTAAAGGGTGCTGTGATTCCACCCCTCAGTTTTTACACCGACCGAGTGGTCACTGTCACTAAAACTCTATAAATAGAGACCTCTATCAATGAGGAAAAAGGTCGGAAATTGGTCAAGAAAACCAATATCAGATCCAAGGTCGAACTTCCAAGAAAGATCGAACCAGAGGTCAAGAGAGAGAGAGAGAGAGAGAGAGAGAGGAACCCGGAGCTCAGGCAAGGGGTAGGGATCGACGACTTTGGCATCGTGCATCCACCCTCTTTTGCAACCTTCGAAGCTACCTCATGTCTTTTACGGCACTTCTTCACCATCGTGTGGTCCAAGGGCTAAAGTGATCGACTGCAGATCAGACACCTATAGCAATTTATACCCAGATTAAATAAATTGTACTCCCACATCCTCGTATAGGATTACATTGTACAAGTTTCTTTGTAAACAAAAGAACACGGGTCTTGTGTAAACCCCGTCTTGAATACATCTTTCATTCTTTTTGTTTTCTACCACAAACAAGATGGCGACTCTGCTGGGGACATCTTTCTCTTTTGATGAGGAAGTAATTGCTCAACACGATGCGGTACCTATAGGGACCATGAAGAAAACACTGGTCATCCAATTCGACCAGTCTGCCTACGAAGACATGCTTCGAACCGGGGGTAGCTCTCACCCTCTCTCCGTCCAAAACAACAGGAAGCTGCACAAGGTCTGGATGCCCAAGACATCCTCTACCATTCCTATGGACTCTCCGATCTCTCCGATCTCTCCGACCAATGAGGTTGTAGCATTGCTTCCTCCGTGCCCCGCACATAAAATTCAGTCTCCCGCTACGCGCGGTACAGACAAAACTTCGGACAAAGCCTTAGCGCTAACCCAGAAGTATCCACTGCGCTCTACGCGTAGAAACCAGTCTCCCGCTACGCGCGGTACAGACAAAACTTCGGGCAAAGCCTTAGCGCTAACCCAGAAGTATCCACTGCGCTCTACGCGTAGAAACCAGTCTCCCGCTACGCGCGGTACAGACAAAACTTCGGGCAAAGCCTTAGCGCTAACCCAGGAGTATCCACTGCGCTCTACGCGCAGAAACCAGTCTCCCGCTACGCGCGGCACAGACAAAACTTCTGATGATGCCTTAGCGCCAAATCGGAAGTACAAGTCACGCCCCGCACGCAAGACGACATCTGACCTCCGCGAAGGGAAGCAAGCGACAGAGTATTCAACTCCTCGGCCTTTACGCCAGCGAGGGGACAATCTGCATACCCTCCGGATTACGCGAGAAGCCGATGGCCGGCTGAGGACCTCTTCAGCTTTACGCCCGTTTGAGCAAAACTCCAAATTACGCCAGGCGAAATCCCTCGGCGTAAAGCAAGCTCAGAATGCGGAGAGGCACCCTCCCCCAGGGTTATCTGCCACCCAGATGGCCAACCTATTATACACAGGTGGCATAGCAAGAGCCATAGTGCCCAACCTCCGCATGCCCGCTGACGGAAACAGAAGAAACAAGCAATCGTCTTCTTCTGCGATTCCTCCTAACCTGCATACACATCTGAGCCAGGGACGCAAAGACAGGAGTCGTGAGCAGGACCCAGATCCCCTAGGCGTCAAATGGGGAGAGATCGTGTGGGAAGATGCGTCAACATCTAATGTTATCATGATATATGAACCATGTGAAAGTGGAACCTTCAATGTCCCACCAACTCGTGACGACCAGCATCCGATAGTCTTCAGTCGTGGGCAGAGCGGTCCGATTGTACAAGAAGATGTTCGCGAGTCTGAGGGAGGGAAAATGCAAATCCACAGGTATAGCCCTCAATCTCTAAAGATTATACAGAACATGGGTTACGATTTAAAATTAAAGCAGGGCCTCAACCATGGGAGAGGCAGGAGAACACCGTTGCATAATAATCCCTACTATCGACAAACTCGTTTTGGGTTGGGGTACACTGCATCCCCTGCACACTCCAAACTTCCAGAGGATGATCCTATAATACCAGAGGCAGGTCCTTCCAAACCAACTTTTAGGAACAAATACAACGACAAGACGGGGGGTAGAACCCTCTCAAAATCTAGATACAATGCAATAAGGGCGGCCCTCCCGGAAGGTCAAAGGACTCGGGCATCAGGATCCCAAAAATTGAAAAGGCCCTTTTCCTTCAAGGAAGACGACATCATTGAAATCTTCAACATGTTGATGAAAGAAAACAAACTCCAGGTTCCCAACATCAGATACCCCGAGAGCGCCGGCGAAGTCAATGATCCAGATTATTGTCTCTTCCATCAGTACGTTCATCACCCTACGAGGGCCTGCTGTTTGTTAAAAAGAAAAATTCAGGAGTTGATCAACACCAAGGTCATCACTTTACATCTATAAACGAGGGCACAATCACGCTGAGCTGGGTCCACCTTTTGCTTCCTCAAGAAAGTTGTCATCTACACTTAACATTCGTACTTAACCCTAAGTATACCAGCAGTGTTAAGTCCACTAAAACTGCCGCACTACCCCTGTCAATCAGGGTAAAAGGACGAACCACTCGTCCAAGAACCGTGGAACCTATGGCTATCCACCTGAACAAGTCCAGGCCAGGAAAATGGGGTGATCCTCTCGTGATCACTTTGAACCAAAAGCTTCCTCCCTTGGTCATCGACCTTCGGCGCAACAAGCAGCCGACTAATGTAAATGCAATCAGGAACGGAGTTCCAGATGATAATAAACATCCCCTTTTTCAGTATGTCAGCGCTCCGATTCCGAACCAGGAATCCTCTCCCCATGACGATATAGAGCCTATAGCACAAAAATTCTTGGCAGCTATGGATTCCTATCATCCGTACATATGGGAGGTGACATCATCATCCAATGTCGTCACGACATACGGACCGCAAGAGGACTCTATCTTCCTTGTCCCGCCCACCTGCAGCAGTCAGCGTACAATAGTCTTCGGCCGCGAGCGCAATCAACCGACCGTCCAAGAAGATTCTTTCAATGACGATGCTGGGAGAATGCAGGTTCACCAATACAGCCCACAGGCATTGAGGATCATGCAGAACATGGGCTACGACTTGAAGCGGAAGCCAGGCCTCAACTACGGAAAGGGCAGACGAACGCCACTGTTCGGCAATCCCCGCTATCAATAAACCCGTTTCGGGTTAGGGTATGCCACCTCCTCCAAATCAAGCAAGGATGTTATTTCCTCCTTTCAAGACGGCTCGTCACCCTCCGACTCACCTGATGCTCTCGAACAAACATTATCAGTAAATATGGTAGTGAAAGATCCCTTCGAAGCAGACGAACCAGAGCCTGAGCCGTTTAAAAATGACTCTTGGGCTCAACAAATGGATACACAATGGGAGTTCCGCTTCGAACAGAGAGAACCTCCCACTGAAGATGAAGTTATCCAGATCGACGTTGGGGATACACTCTCACCAAGACCGATATTTATGAGTAACAATCTTTCCCCAGCTGAAAGGGAAGAAGTTATTCGACTGATAAAAGAATACATCGACGTCTTTGCGTAGAATTATGAGGATATGCCAGGACTTGATCCAAAGATGGCTACCCACAAGCTCAACATATCGCCAGGTTCAAAGCCTGTAAAACAACACCAGCGCCGGTTCCGCCCGGATATGATGGACGCCATTGAAGCCGAAGTCAAGAAGTTGATAGCCTGCGGGTTCATCCGGGAAGAACAACATCCCGACTGGGTCGCCAACGTTGTCCCAGTCATGAAGAAAAATGGGAAAATATGCATCTGCATTGATTACCGAGATCTGAATGCAGCCTGCCCCAAGGATGAGTTTCCTCTTCCCATCACAGACATCATGATTGACAACACCTGCAGTTTTGAACGCATGTCTTTCATGGACGGATTCTCAGGGTACAATCAGATCAAGATGCATCCTGGGGACGAGAAGCATACCGCCTTCCGAACACTACTGGGGGTATATTGCTATAGAGAAATGCCCTTCGGGTTGAAGAACGCCGGGGCTACATGTCACGTCCCGATCTCCCGCAGGCAAATCGGCCGTTCCCGCTAAGCGGGAATCACCCTCGCCAGCGCTCCCACAGAACGATCGCTTGACCCATCCAAGCGTGATGCCGCACGAGCGTGAACCGCGCCCGTGCAAGGCCGTGATTCATTGGCTGGCGATAAGAGTTCTAAGCCACAGAGTCGCACAGATTGTCCGAGTGCAGCGGAGTCATGAACGCATAGGCGATCGGTAACAGGTTCTTTGAGTTGACAAATATAGCGGAAGCATTGAAACACAAGTTGAAGTAAAGCAAGCTCTTTTATTGATATAAACATGTGTTACAGGCGGCGTATAGCCGAGATTACAATTCGCTCAAGCCTCTCTCTCTGAAACAGTAAAAGCGTGCCAAGTGGCTACAATTATGGAATGATTGTAGAGGCGATGTTCACAACTTATGTCTTGTATATGTGCTTCAGTTTCGGACGCACCGTTGCTTCGGAGTGATGTCCACGCCTTAGCACGCACGTTGGAGGCGTCCGCACCGAACGAGGTTCTCCCGCACCCTGCATACAAACTGGTGGATTATCAGTACATTGAATGCACTGGTGGGGAAGCTACTCGCCCGCTCGACAAATCCAAACACGTAATACAGGTTCCGTGCACAACTATTAAGTTGTCTTTCTAGTTGCCTTAGGATCAGTTTATGCAAATATTGAATAGCCTAACGTGTCGGGCAGTGCGCCGTGCGATGTTTGAGGAAACACGGCGAGACTTACCAACTTACCATCTCCTTCCCTGTCCAAGGCAAACATTGAGGCAACGTTGTTAATTCAAGCACGACAAGTATAAGCATTCAGGAGGCAAGCATATGCAAACACGAGGGTCGTTTTAACAGGATCGTTCAGGTGTTTAGTTGTTCTTGATGCGATGCAGTGACTCGCACGCGGATAGCCGCTAAGCGAGGATGACTTATCTATATGAACAGGAGTCGCTGGCATAGCCATAAAGGACAATAGTCACTGGCGGTAATGGTATGCAGCAAAAGTACAAGGGGCGCTACATGCCATCCCGTCCAGCACAATAGACTATACAATACGGTTCAGTCACTGGAGATAATGGTATGCAGCGAAAGAACAAGGAGCGCTGCATGCCATCTCGTCCAGCACAATGGACTGTACAATACGTGAGTTCCATCCGGATCGGATCGGTCCCAGTGCCCCGGTGACCGTCCGTGGAACTATACCTCGTTTCTGAGTTGTCCGCGACATGCAATCGTTGGGTCTTTCCAATTATCACGAGATACACGAGAACAAGAGTGCACTAGAACAAGAGAACACGAGTGCACACAAGAATACGAGTACAAGAGATACTTGAATCATGATTCCGTACAGTGAATAACTTGCTTTGATGCATTTCCCTGGTTCGGGGCTGCCTGGTGACCTAACGGTCCCGGATACTTGCAGGGTCAAACATGCACGGAACGACTACTTAGTAGTCTCCCAGAGTTGGATGAAAACAAGGCAACATTCAAGCAGACAAGCATGCGTTTCTAAAGAACATAAGCAGGCACGTTGCTCGGACCCGAAGGTAAGCCGAGAGTTGAAACCGTTAAGGGACTTAGCATGCGAGGGTCTGAACATAAGCAGTGTTTCAATTTCTATGTTCTAGCAAGCAATACAAGTTGGGATTATTCCCTTAGCTAGGTGCGTTGGATTTATTAGCATGCAGGGGGTGAATCACCTAGCGACTAGGATAAACATTCCAGATTTTATGTGTGCTGGCTAAGCAAAGACAAGTTCACCGTAGCCACCCACCTTAGCGATGATTCGCCTCGGTAGAACGATACGCCTGAGCGAGCCTCTGAAAGACCAAGCCGGATTCCTGTAGGGACAAGTCTGGATATCTTTTGCTTCTTGTTTGAGGCAAAGCCGGTCGGGACAGTTGTACTATTGCCGATTGAGTCGGCAGTCCGCTAGAACGGAACGGGGTGTTACATCCTACCCAACTCAGAAAAAGTCTCGTCCTCGAGACTTACTAAGGACAAGCAGAAATCTAGGTTGAGGCAATCCTAGACAAGTCGTTGTATTTATTCATTTGGATATTCACTTGCACAAGCATCAAAATCAGCATATCGCTTAGACTGGATCGTGCGCACTTTCGAAGTGCACTTCTAGCGTGAACACGTCAACCAGCTTAGTGATAGCGAAGTCTCAGCACTCGAGTTTCACCTTTTCCTAAGTCTTGGATGGTGCACTAGTTCAAGGCGTCCCTCGAATAGATGCATTCAACCAAACTTAGAGTTAGTGAAAATCGGACAAGCTACTAGCGATACTCTCAAGGGGTCGCACAAGTTGGCACAAAGGCCACTCGCAGCATACAACCAGACAAGCAATCATATCAATCAAAACGTATTTTGAAAGTATTTAGACTTATTGTTGGAACATCCCATCGAGGCATTGAGAGAGAGCGTGCACATAACTCATGAACGAGCTTTCGAAACAGAGATATCGAATCAAAGTCCAAAGGCGTAGAAGCCAGGCTCTGATACCAACATGTCACGCCCAGATCTCCCGCAGGCAAATCGGCCGTTCCCACTAGGCGGGAATCACCCTCGCCAGCGCTCCCGCGGAACGATCGCTTGACCCATCCAGGCGTGATGTCGCACGAGCGTGAACCGCGCCCGTGCAAGGCCGTGATTCATTGGCTGACGATAAGAGATCTAAGCCACAGAGCCGCACAGATTGTCCGAGTGCAGCGGAGTCATGAACGCATAGGCGATCGGTAACAGGTTCTCTGAGTTGACAAATATAGCGGAAGCATTGAAACACAAGTTGAAGTAAAGCAAGCTCTTTTATTGATATAAACATGTGTTACAGGTGACGTATAGCCGAGATTACAATTCGCTCAAGCCTCTCTCTGAAACAAAAAAAGCGTGCCAAGTGGCTACAATTATGGAATAATTGTAGAGACGATATTCAGGCGATGTTCACAACTTATGTCTTGTATATGTGCTTCAGTTCCGGACGCACCGTTGCTTCGGAGTGATGTCCACGCCTTAGCACGCACGTTGGAGGCGTCCGCACCGAACGAGGTTCTCCCGCACCCTGCATACAAACTGGTGGATTATCAGTACATTGAATGCACTGGTGGGGAAGCTACTCGCCCGCTCGACAAATCCAAACACGTAATACAGGTTCCGTGCACAACTATTAAGTTGTCTTTCTAGTTGCCTTAGGATCAGTTCATGCAAATATTGAATAGCCTAACGTGTCGGGCAGTGCGCCGTGCGATGTTTGAGGAAACACGGCGAGAGTTACCAACTTACCATCTCCTTCCCTGTCCAAGGCAAACATTGAGGCAACGTTGTTAATTCAAGCACGACAAGTATAAGCATTCAGGAGGCAAGCATATGCAAACACGAGGGTCATTTTAACAGGATCATTCAGGTGTTTAGTTGTTCTTGATGCGATGCAGTGACTCGCACGCGGATAGCCGCTAAGCGAGGATGACTTATCTATATGAATAGGAGTCGCTGGCATAGCCATAAAGGACAATAGTCACTGGCGGTAATGGTATACAGCAAAAGTACAAGGGGCACTACATGCCATCCCGTCCAGCACAATGGACTATACAATACGGTTCAGTCACTGGAGATAATGGTATGCAGCGAAAGAACAATGAGCGCTGCATGCCATCTCGTCCAGCACAATGGACTGTACAATACGTGAGTTCCATCCGGATCGGATCGGGCCCAGTGCGCCGGTGACCGTCCGTGGAACTATACCTCGTTTTCGAGTTGTCCGCGACATGCAATCGTTGGGTCTTTTCAATTATCACGAGATACACGAGAACAAGAGTGCACTAGAACAAGAGAACACGAGTGCACACAAGAACACGAGTACAAGAGATACTTGAATCATGATTCCGTACAGTGAATAACTTGCTTTGATGCATTCCCCTGGTTCGGGGCTGCCTGGTGACCTAACGGTCCCGGATACTTGCAGGGTCAAACATGCACGGAACGACTACTTAGTAGTCTCCCGGAGTTGGATGAAAACAAGGCAACATTCAAGCAGACAAGCATGCGTTTCTAAAGAACATAAGCAGGCACGTTGCTCGGACCCGAAGGTAAGCCGAGAGTTGAAACCGTTAAGGGACTTAGCATGCGAGGGTCTAAACATAAGCAGTGTTTCAATTTCCATGTTCTAGCAAGCAATATAAGTTGGGATTATTCCCTTAGCTAGGTGCGTTGGATTTATTAGCATGCAGGGGGTGAATCACCTAGCGACTAGGATAAACATTCCAGATTTTATGTGTGCTGGCTAAGCAAAGACAAGTTCACCGTAGCCACCCACCTTAGCGATGATTCACCTCGGTAGAGCGATACGCCTGAGCGAGCCTCTGAAAGTCCAAGCCGGATTCCTGTAGGGGCAAGTCTGGATATCTTTTGCTTCTTGTTTGAGGCAAAGTCGGTCGAGACAGTTGCACTATTGCCGATTGAGTCGGCAGTCCGCTAGAACGGAACGGGGTGTTACACTACATACCAACGAGCTATGAGTAACATATTCCATGAGCACTTGCGCAAAACAGTGGAATGTTACGTGGACGACATAGCTGTCAAAAGTTGCCTCAAAGATGATCACGTTCGAGACTTAAGGACGGTGTTCGAGTTAATGCGCCAACATCAACTCAAGATGAATCCTACGAAGTCCTTCCTGGGTGTATCTAGCGGCAAATTCCTGGGGTTTGTCATTACCGCCAAAGGCATACAAGTGGACCCTGATAAAGTCCAGGCCATCGTAGGAATGCGACCGTCCCGCAAACTGAGGGAACTTAAAGGATTTCAGGGACGCCTGGCTTACATCCGGAGATTCATATCCAACCTCTCTGGGAGATGTCAGCCTTTTTCTCGCCTCATGAAGAAGGGTGTATCCTTCGTATGGGACGAAGCCTGTCAACAAGCGTTTGACGATATCAAACGCTACCTCACTCATTCGTCGGTTCTGGTGCCTCCCGTCATAGGAAGACCATTCTTCCTATACGTTCGAGCAATGGACCATGCCTTGGGAGCTCTTCTTGCGCAGAAGAACGATGTAGGGCATGAACAGGCTATCTACTATCTAAGTAGAATGATGATCGGAGCCGAACACCGGTACAACCCAGTGGAGAAAGAATGCTTGGCTCTGATGTTCGCTATCCAGAAAATGCGGCACTATGTCACCGGCCAGACTATCCATATCATCTCCAGGATCAACCCTATTCGAGTACTAATGAGCAAGCCAAGTGCTCTTAATTCCTGACTCGCAACTTGGGCGATGCTGTTAACACCATATGACATGGTGTACGTCCCCCAGAAGTCCATCAAAGGCCAAGCATTGGCCGACTTTTTAGCTGCTCATCCGATCCCGGAGACCTCCAAGTTGTACGAGGACATCCCTGACGAAGTTGCAGAATGTAATTCCGCGATGAAAAGTGACGCATGGCAACTATTCTTCGATGGTGCCTCCAGGACTGGTCCCAAGGGAAAAGTGGTCTCAGGAGTAGAAATCGTCCTGGTTACTCCCGACAAACTCGTCATCTACCGAGCATACTCTCTCAACGAGCCCTGCTCCAACAAACGTGGCAGAGTATAACGCTCTGTTAATCGGGCTCCAAGTCGCTAAAGAGCTGGGGGTCGAATCCCTGGAAGTCTTCGGTGATTCTCTGCTTATCGTCAATCAAGTCAGAGGAATATATGAAGTCCAGAATCCAGACCTCATCCCCTATCACCAAGCAACGGTCGAGATAGCCGTGACATTCAAAGGGTTCTTCCTGGAGCATGTACCTCGATCCCAGAATCTTGAAGCTGATGCCCTAGCCAGTCTAGCCGCAGATTTAGCTACTCCTATAAGAAGGCAGGATTCGGTAATCCTTCTTAACAGAGATTTATTCTGTGTGAAAAACAACTCTCACATAGAACGCAGCTACGCTGCACACGCCGATCCTCCCAGAAGAGATTGGAAGAGTCCCTTTATAGATTTCGTGGCATACGAAATCTTGCCAGAGGATCCCAAAGAAGCGGTATCCGTCAAAAGACGATCTTTACGCTTCTACTTCGATGCATCTTCACAATGCCTATATCGCCGGACCTATGACGGACTGCTATTGAGATGTCTCTCTGACGACGAAGCACAGCAGATTATTCGTGGAGCTCACGACGGCGTATGCAGAGCGCATCAGCCGGTCCTAAGCTACATGATCGTATCAGGAGAATGGGCTATTACTGGCCCACTATGATCACAGACGCGATCAACTATGCAAGACAATGCAGAGCCTGTCAGGTCCATGCAGACTTCATACATCAACCATCTGAATATCTACATCCTACGGTTGCATCCTGGCCTTTCGAAGCATGGGGTATGGATGTCGTCGGTCCTATTCACCCATCTTCTTCCAGGGGTCACAAGTTCATACTGGCCATCACGGATTACTTCTCCAAATGGGCAGAGGCGATCCCTCTTGCTGAGGTAAAGGCGTCTAATGTGATCAGCTTCATCAAGCATCACGTCATCTATCGCTTCGGGGTACCTCGGAGGATAATTCACGACAATGGGCCTCAGTTCATCAGTCAAGCGTTTCATCGGTTTTGCGATAAAAATTGGATACATAATATTGCCTCTACGGCGTATTATCCAGCTGCTAATGGTTTGGCGGAAGCCTTCAACAAAACCATTATCAAACTCTTGAAGAAGTTCATCTCTTCGAACAAAAGAGATTGGAATGAGAGACTGGGCGAATGTCTCTGGGCATACCGCACAACGGTACGAACGCCGACAGGTTGTACTCCATTCTCACTGGTCTACGAGAGCGAAGCAGTTCTCCCCATTGAAATCCAGATCCCGTCACTCAGGATAGCCGTGGCTAACGAACTGACTCAAGAAAAGAATGACCTTTTAAGGCTTCAGGAGCTAGAAGGATTAGACGAGAAACGCCTCCAAGCTCAACAGCGCATCGCGCTCTACCAAGCACGCATTTCCAGAGCTTTCAATCATAAAGTAAAGGAAAGAGTGTTCAAAATCGGCGAGCTAGTTCTAGCCGTAAGAAGGCCGATGATTCTTACTCACAAGAGTAAAGGCAAATTCCAGCCCAAATGGGAGGGTCCTTATGTGATCGAGACAACCTTCTCAAATGGCGCTTACAGGTTAGCCCAGCCTAATGGAGACCTGTTAATGGCTCCTATCAACGGCAAATTCCTGAAAAGATACTATGCTTAACCTCCTCTGCTCAATTGGGATATAGCGAAAACCTCAATTCTGACAAAACTACTTTCAGAACAAAACTAGTTGGAGCATATTCTATCATGTCCGTATGACCTCTGAATAAGTATGTCCTGCTAAAGTTTCTTGAGAGCCTATCATGTCCATATCACCTCTGATATCTCCCTCGCCAAAAACCTGTCATTTACATTCCGAAATGATAGGTCTACAAAGTCAGAAAAGAGTTTGCTTTATTTTTTCCCAAGAAAGAGCAAAATTACACCGTGAAGCAAACAAAAGAGGGAAGGGTACATCATTGTGGGGGAGCAGTCAGATCGCGAATCAGCTTCGTTAGTGCAGCTATCCTCTCATCCCTGGAGACCAAGGCATCGGCGCGGGCCGGCTCCAGCCGTGCCTCGTTGTCTCCCCTGAGGGACAATTCGGCCCTCGCCCGACGAACCCCCGCACGGGCAGCTTCTGCACGATCCAGATCCCGTCGCGCTGCGCTCAATCGAGCAGTCGCTACGTCTAGACCTGCCAACGACTGGGAAGCCCACTCCTCCGCCTGAGCGAGCTTTTCTTTCAACTTGCGAGCCCTCGCTACGTTCCCTTCATGCTCGGATTGGCACCTTAGTTGAAGAGCAAGGGCCTCCTCCACGACAGTCGTTCTTTCGTCCATCTCCAGCTGACGTGTTTGAACGAGTTTATCCAAGCTTTCCATCTGTTTGGTAAAACACGCAGTCATGGAGTTGTATCTGGACTGGACCTCAGCTTCAATGCCGTCCCGAGTTAGCCGCAGATATTCGTTAATGGGTTGCTCCAAACCATTAACCATCGCCTCTAGGGCATCAGCTATCCCGGTGCCGTCAAAATCCTGGATCGCCTCTATCGGGATCCGAGAGGACTTCTTCAGGCGCTCGAGGTCCAGATTCCCCTTCAGCACCATCGGTATCAACGCTTTCAAAGTAGCATAGAAGATGCTAGTATATTGCTCAG
This sequence comes from Iris macrosiphon, assembly GCA_036927795.1. Lineage (NCBI taxonomy): Eukaryota > Viridiplantae > Streptophyta > Magnoliopsida > Asparagales > Iridaceae > Iris > Iris macrosiphon. The sequence goes on from JAYESA010000020.1 coordinate 113,396,254, forward strand.
TCAACGCAGCTAGATCCGATTGGGCGCCAGGAGTGGCCGCAACATTGGCAAGTCCCCCTCCAGGAATGATTGCGGACGAAGTGGTCACAACCGTCGCTTCAACAGGTGGTACGACCAAAGGAGGTGCATCTACAACGACCGAAGTGGTCGCAACGGCAGGCTCTCCCTCTTCTTGGGATATCAAAGCCTCTTCAACAGGCGAACCGGCCCCCGAAGATATTTCTTCCTCAAGGTCAAACGCCTCCGTATCATCGCCAGGAGCCGGAGCAGAGCCAGAAGGCACTTCAAAGCTGTATTCCCCGTGGAAGCCATCCCCTGGGAAGAGAACAAGAGAGTTGATATCAATATAATGGTACTCTTTCTAAAAAGGAGACATAAAGATGACATTTACCCATGGCCAGCGGCATATACGGCGCATCTGCAGCCGATGTAGCTAAATCACGCCTTAATGACGTAATGCGAACTGTCATACCTGGAGAAGGGGGTGGGCCAACCGACATCGCCAAGAGATCTACCAAGCCTCCCCCAAGACGCGGTCGAGGTTCGTCAGCTGGAACCTCGCCAAGCATGCCCACAGGCACGGCAGGAGTTTCATCCGTTACTGGTCTAGGGAAAGATTCTCCCATCTGCCTCGGTCACGCAGGCGATCTCGTTCCACTACCTGGAGCGGTAGCAGCGACAAAAGCCACTAACGAAGATTCTCCAGCACCGCCAGCCGAAGCTGGGAGTCCCTCTCTAGAAGTCGGGAAACCTCCGATCAGGGAAGCATCCTCGACAGGCGAGACAGCAGGTCCCTCTCTAGGAGCCTCAATACCGGGAATCCGGAGAGAACGATTGACCGTTCTCTTTCTCTTGCGAGAAGAAGCCTCCTTGGGAGCAGAAGCCCTTCGCTTCCCAGAGACTACCAAGGCCCCCGCAGGCAGAGGCACTTCACACCTCGGCACCGACACCAGCAGCTCATCAGGAGTAGCAAACTCCTCACCCTCGTCGGGAGAGATCGAAGGAATTTTGACTCTTCCCCCAGGCGTGGAAGACGGTACCCTAAAACTCCCACGCATGTCAAAATCGCGGTGGAAGGTGTTAACCGCCACGTAGAACTGGGCATACGAATGTAAGATGCGCGGCTCCGTGGAGGGTGTGACGACCGGCACGGTAAAAATTGCTCCAGTGCATCCCATGATGAAATATCGCCATCCTTTGGCTCCATCAATGAGTCCGCCCCTGGACCTGAAGCTGGTGACGGCGTTGCCCACATGCAACTGGTCGTACCCAAGTTACCTGGCAAACCGACTAGGCAAGTAAGGCTCGAAGAAGCAATGGTCTTCACTTCTATACAACAAATGGGAGGGCCTGATGCAGATCAACCATTTGAAAGCCTTCGGAGAAAGATTGGTCTTCTCTCCGCCTGAATCCTCCAGCCTAATCCCCGATTGATTACTATGTACCGAGGGGACAATGCAAAGGAGCTTCCAGCCGTGACTGAGGCTCAGTGTCAACCGACAGTCTAAAACTGTGTTCACATTCCAGGAAGAATCCTTGTAATTCAGCAGGAAGCTACCCCCCGAGCTACTACTAGAGCCAGGAGACATCACCCGAGGGTTGTGCAGAATTAACCATCCCATCAAATACAAGTATGGTAATTCCACCCGGGGAAAGCTTTCACGCCAAGTCTCATCGGCGAGCAGCCCGTCAGTCATGGCTCTCAGGCCAGCCTGTATACGGCACACCATAGCAGGGAGCAAGCCCAGTCTTGCCCCAAACACCAGACGCACCGCAGGCCACAGGATATTCCGGTGAATGCGGTCCGCAGATGCAGTGACGGGCACCACTACCCGACGCAGCCATATGGAGAGGAAACCGGCCAGCTGGGCTTTCTTAGACAGAGGCCTGCGGCAACGCCTCAAGTAGCTATAGGCCTTAGTGCCTTCGGGATACTTTCCTACCCCGTCGTCAAGAATCTGGTCCGGAGCCTTGGCATCATCCATAAGAACCTCGACGACCTGGGCACTAAGCACTCCCAAACAGTTCACGGACTCATCCTTGCCCCCCGAAACTTTCTCCGGCTTAGCGGCCCTGGCCCGGTGGAAGAAGAGGTAGGACGTCCACTTGGTGGTGTGAGCCAAATCAGAAGGCTCGTCATAAAAAGCGGTGCACGCGAAGTAGTGGCACATCAACTCTTGATACACCTCCACCACCCGAGAATCCGAATCCCCCAACTCCCGATTGGTGGGAACGTACTCTTCATATGTGGTATCCCCCATCGGCAGCCTCGAGATCACTGCCATCTCATGAAGGGCCAATCCCAACTCCCCCAGCGGAGTGGCGAAAGTCCCGGTGAGCGAAATGTATCGCTCCATCAGCGCCAGGAACAGGTTAGGGTTAGGAGGCAACCCAACACTGGTCGCACTCACAGCGGCATACAGCCCAATGCCCTCCAGCTCTCTCTGACAGTGCTTCAAGGCCCAGTCAACTAGGCAAGCCCATCGACGGTTTGTTGGGGTGATCCACCCGTTGCATCGAGGATTCTCCTTGAGATATACTCCCCCTCGCCCCATGAAGTCGTTGTAGAAAGTCGGCAACTGGACCGGCTGGATCACTAGACTATCTTCGCTCGGGACACTGCCCGGGCACAGTCCCCTAAACAACGTCACAAGGCCGGAAGGACGGCTGACGAACGACCCCTGGTCAGCTCCTTTCAGATGAAAGATCTCCCCCGGTTTGTCGTGAAGATCAGGCGTCAGCGTCCACGACATCCTCCTAGGATGTGTCGCATGGAAGAAAGTCGAGATGGGATAATCTCTCGGCATCGTTGGCAGGTACAAGACCAAGCTCCCGGCTGGGAAAACCCAGGGCTCTCTCTTAGGCTTCGTCTGGGACCGTTTATCAATCATGTCCCCAAAAAGAAAAGCTGGCTTTATGTACTGCTCCCCGTCTATATACGTCAGGGGCTCCCCGTTAATCATATTCAGCAGCGTCCGCTCGCCCTGAGCTGATATCAAAAGCTCTCTTCCCTCAGGATACTGGGGTCCGGAGATAGGAAATGCCACGTGGGACAGATCCTCCAGATAGTTCGAGTGCAGCATCCGGACAGCGGAACCCATCACCTCGGCCAGTGGAGACTCACCCAAATTAACTGCAAAAGTGCGAGAAAAATACATCATTACAAAATCTTGCAACATGGGGGCCCAGAAGCCACAGTTTGTGCTTTACGCCAAGACTGTACAAATTTGGCCATTTTACGCAGGAAGTCTCATCCAGAGACGTAACTGGCAGCGTACGATCCGTGTTTTACGCCGGGCTACCAAAATTCTAGTTATTACGCCGGAGGCTCCGCCCCCAGGCGTAAAACTAAAATTTTATAGTATACACCAAGTTTTCGGCAGTCAGAGCTGTTACTCTCGAAACTGCGGAAACATGGAACTCTTACGCTGGCACATTAGAAATGTGAGCGTAAAAGATGAAAACGTCTCCGTGCATCATCTTCCTCAAAGAGGCTATCAGCACAGAAGATGACCTAGCGCGGTCACGTTCAACGTGTGCGAAGGATTTTTTGTCATTTTTTGTCATCCAAAAGGGCTCTACCTCTAAGGCTGGGAGCGCTGCTCGTCGGCGGGATGCTTTGCTCAGGATGAAGTTCGCCTTGTCCGACCGAAGACTCCCTCGCTGGGGCGAAAGAATGAGAAGAAGGACCTACGCTCTTTCCCCTAGTGGAGGGGGTTTGCTTCGGCGCCATTTCTGAAGACTCTTGAGTGCTCGGAGAAGGAACGGAGAAAAAACTCGAACAGACGAAGACTCTCTTTCGCAGAAGACGGATGAAAAGTTTTTCTCTCAAAAGCTCGAGATATATATATAGGGTTCGGATCGACTCCTCGAATCCTCGGACGGACTCCTCGAAACCCTAACCAAATCTCGCAAATCAATATTTGGTTATGATTGGGTACTACGGCCGCCCACTACTCTCGAAAGACGGACAGTCAGCAAATTCGAAGAGTTTTTCGTGCAAATCAGATTCATGGTTCTATGCTAAGGAGCTTTCTACGCTCGACAGCTACAGATCTACGATTTTACGCTCGCAAGCTATAAGTCTATGGTTTTATGCCCGGATGCCTTTTGTGCTCGGTAGCTTTTACGCTCGAGAGGCTACAAACCTATGACTTCACGCTCAGCAGATACCAAACCTATGATCTCACGCTCGGTGGTGTTTAGTTCACGCTCGAAGGCAACAGATCCACAATTTCACGCTCGGAAGATTTCTTTTTCACAGGCTACGAATCTACAGTTCTACGCTAAAGGAGCTTTCTACGCTCGACAGCTACAGGTCTACGGTTTTACGCTCGCAAGCTATAAGTCTATGGTTTTATGTCCGGATGCCTTTTGTGCTCGGTAGCTTTTACGCTCGAGAGGCTACAAACCTATGACTTTACGCTCAGCAGATACCAAACCTATGATCTCACGCTCGGTGGCTTTCTACGCTCAATAGGCTACGAACTCAAGATTTTTGGCTCATCTACACTACGGATCTCTGACTTTCCGCATGTCCGAACAGCAAGGCGGTCAATTACAGGAGTTCATACAGAAGATACTCCGTCTTGGCCTCAACATATCCCAAGTACTCGAAGCATACAGAGTTCAAACATTGAGAAATTACTCTTCTTGGGTCAAATGGAGGTTCATCCAGACTCCTGTCTGAATATCTCGTCTATCAAGATGGCAATTTCAGTTTGACAGCTATTCCTCGACCCTGTTCCAAGGGATTTTCGAGAAGTCACTCTTGAAGACGAAGTCTGAACAAAATTTCTGTTCATAAGAAGACAGTTCAGAAACTCTACGCGGTTCCTACATTCCTAAAGCAGCTGTGCATCACTAGTTATACATAAAAGACAGGACGGGACCTAATACTCTTTCTATCAGAGTCGGCGTAAAGAGTCAGACGTGTCGAAGCTGCACATATTCAGACTTCACAGCAACATATGGCAAAGACGATCATATGCGGAGAAGAAAGACGACTTTATTAAAGTTAAAATCATAATTACATATGAGGGAAATCCTGTCTACAAGGGATTTTTTTTCTTCATTTTCGTGATTACATATGAGGGAAATTCCTTCTACAAAGGACTTCCTCATCGTCGTCTGAAGATCACCCAGAAGCTGTTCTGACAGGTTCTCGCCTGGGCGTCAATTCTTCATCCATCTTCTCCTGGAAGAACTGCCGCATGAAGTTGCTGATTATCCCGAGCAAGGGAGGCTAAGATATCCTTCCATGATTCATCGTTGCAGATGACACTTGCTCGAAGACGCCGTCTTTTTCGGCCCCTTACATGCTGGAAGAACATGGTCTTCTTCTTCCTCAGGTCGACCCGACGAACTCCGGCGATCATCTCAGCATGGTGAAAGGAAATGTGGGAAGAAACAGGTTAACTCCTCAGCCCTTTTATAGGAAAGCGAGGTCACACCTACCCCCAATAAATCTGCCATAAAGACCGGCCTGAAAGAACGTGTCAAAACTTGACCGTTTCGTCCTCCATTCAGAAGGAAATTCGAGTTACGAGGGATGGTTCATGCTTCATTCAAAGCGTTTCAAATTCTGAGAAATTTAAAAGCTTTGAAGGGGGTCTTGTAGAAGCATAAAAAATACGCCGAATGACTATACACAACTTATTGGTGTGGGGCAGTGTAAAGAGATGACCTAAGAGCCATCACGCAGGCAAAACAAGAGCTTCTCAGGACCATCCGCGTAAGTGCAGTATGTCCGGGCCGCCTCAGAGCGTAAAGCAGAGGGCTTCGTCGCCTATATGGCGTAAAACACATCCGCTTTCAAATACGGTATTAAAGAGTACGAGGAACGCTTCGTGCTCCCCGAGATGAACCTGTCAGACCCTGCAATGAACCTGACGTCTGGACTTCTGACAAAAGGATACGGCTCGGCTACCCAGACGACGGCCATAATGATAATACGGCACTGCGACCCAGGCTGTCAGTTACCGCCATCTCCCTCGCGTAAACTGCTTTTACATGAACGAGGGGATATGCTGCCTTATTTTACACAGGCAGACATGAGTTGTTTACGCTCCGCAGTAGACAAACCGCCTGCCACGTCAAAAGCGGCGCTTTGTACAGGGCTCGAGGCACGTCTCTGCGATTGGTGCACAAGACGGTGACAGTCTTCTCGAGGCACGTCTCTGCGATTGATGCACAGAAGAGCTGCAGACCTTCAAAAACACGCCTTCGCATTTAATGCGCAGAATGATGGCGGATCACTGCATTTGATGCAGGGGATTTGATTAAGAATTACCGAACCATCGTGTGGTGACACCCCCCTTGCGTAAACTGCTTCTTCGCATACAAGGGGATACGCTGCCTTGTTCTACACAGGCAAACGTGAAACCGTCTACACACCGCGAAAGACAAACAGACTGCCACGTCTAAAGCTGCGCTTTGTATAAAACTCGAGGCACGTCTCTTTGTCTGATGCTCAGAACGGGGGCAGACCTTCAGAACACGCCTTCGCAATTAATGCACAGGATGGTGGCAGATCTCCGCATTTAATGCGAGAGATTTGATTATATCTTCAAAAGCCGTGATTCCGGCTAAAGACGTCCACGTCAGCACTCAGCATTGCGCAGCGGCTTCTACGCCTCCTCAGCATCTATGCTCTCTCGGCTTCTACGCCTCCTCAGCTGTTATGCTCTCAGGGCTTCTACGCCCCCTCAGCTGTTATGCTCTCAGGGCTTCTACGCCCCCTCAGCTGTTATGCTCTCTCGGCTTCTACGCCTCCTCAGCTTCTATGCTCACTCGGCTTCTATGCCATCAGGCTTCTATGCCTACCTGGCTTCTATGCCTATTTTGGCTTTTATGCCATGGTGACAGACATTGGCTTTTACGTCCACCTCTTCTACACGGAGGATACCTACCTACGTGGCTTTTACGCCGTGATCTTCGTAGCAACAATACGCGTTGTATCCCTTAGTTGGACCCGCGTTATACGCTCATTCAAAAGATCATCTATACGTAGGCATTGGTTATTTTAACCGTCGTGTAAAAGGGTGCTGTGATTCCACCCCTCGGTTTTTACACCGACTGAGTGGTCACTGTCACTAAAACTCTATAAATAGAGACCACTATCAATGAGGAAAAAGGTCGAAAATTGGTCAAGAAAACCAATATCAGATCCAAGGTCGAACTTCCAAGAAAGATCGAACCAGAGGTCAAGAGAGAGAGAGAGAGAGAGAGAGAGAGAGAGAGAGGAACCCGGAGCTCAGGCAAGGGGTAGGGATCGGCGACTTTGGCATCGTGCATCCACCCTCTTTTGCAACCTTCGAAGCTACCTCCTTTCTTCTACGGCACTTCTTCACCATCGTGTGGTCCAAGGGCTAAAGTGATCGACTGCAGATCAGACATCTATAACAATTTATATCCAGATTAAATAAATTGTACTCCCACATCCTCGTATAGGATTACATTGTACAAGTTTGTTTGTAAATAAAAGAACACAGGTCTTGTGTAAACCCCGTCTTGAATACATCTTTCATTCTTTTCGTTTTCTACCACAAACAACGCCGAGCAGTCCTTCCTCCACCCAACCAGGCACCCGCTGAACCGCCTAAGCCCGCCGCTTGAACTCCTCCACAGCGACAACCCGACTGCAGACCTCGACTTCATCTCCGCCTCTTTTCCCGACCGAGCATCCCTTCTCCACCGGATCTCTTCTACCACCACGACCTGGACCACTGCCACCTCCTCTTCCCCACGCCTTAACTTGACACAGCCACCCCGACTGATCACAGCCCCTCGACCTCTTCTCCCCTCCTTCCTCAGGTGATCATCGATGCCTCGCACCACCACCCTCTTCACCACACGACCTCCTCCTCTCCCTCCGGTCATCTTCCTCCGCCAGGACGACCACGGCTACACCCCACTGTTCTCCTCCTCCTCGACACCCTGAGCACAACCGTCTCCACCACCTCTCCTCCCTGTCATCCCCTCGCCAGAATGTTCTCCACTCCGACAGCCTCGCCTTCGCCGTCATCTTCACCATGATGATCATCACCATCATCTTCACCATGATCATCACCATCACCTTCATCGTCGTCATCATCATCGTCGCCATCGTCGTCGTCATCATCGATCTCGTGCACGTGCATAGGTTCGAACCTATCCCCACTCCTTCATTTTATGTGATTGTGTGTGTATGTGTATATATTTAGGTATCCCATTAGTATTTGTTAATGTATATAATTGGTATATATACGTATAGTATATGTATTCCCTAGTATATGTTTAATATAAATATATAGTATAAATTCAATTAGTGTACATACACATATATATATTATATATGTATTTAATTGGTATATATATATAAATTGTAAGTATTAATGATATATGCTAGTTAATAATATGTATATTATAAATGTACTAGGTGATCCGAGTGTAATTACGGATACCCCATAGTTACATTGACCTGTGACCATGTAATATGTTAGCAGACTGACATATGTACACCGACGTACTGGCAAGACCCTTATTTTGACTGTCTATTTTGCACAGCAATTACAGACGCGACACCCGCGCACTTGACCCTAGTTGACCAGTGTCATACCTAGCGAAGCCCCTGAGTTCAATGTATTTATGATTGTGTGTTAGTGTAATGTCTGATACAAATATTGTATTATATAATGTCTATAGGATTGTTGGATTGTTCAAACACGACTTCGGAATCAGGTTATTGGTATTGCCAGCAGCAGGACCCCAGGCGAATATATTCTCTGATAGTTTCTTATTTATGATACCCTCTATGTTCATTGTATCTAGTGTAAATATCCATATTTCTCGACACGATGGTTACACGGATTGATATATCCGGATCTCGTCATGAGATGTTATTCCTTGTATATGGTGTATCTTGTACAAGTCTTGTTTCATTGGTTATCTTGTGCATGTACAAACACTGATTCTCGGGGAGACTTGCTACCTTCCTAGAGAATCCCGTGCCATAGCGTACCATGGTTGGATCTATTATACCAGTCGGGGGTGGAGAGTATTTTAGTGTTGATATGTGATCATACCCTTCATGTACGAGTCTTGTTCTCATGTTAGTGTTGGTCAGACACCGCATGTATGACTAGCCAGGCCCGTACTCGTGTACAAGTTTCCAAGCCGATCACATGTTAAAGCTAGTACTCACACACTTAGTCTTAGCATTCTTGTTCATTGACATATTATTCATTTTCGTATTTATTTCCAGTATTTCCTTTATTGCGTATCTCTTATACATGTATATGCATCTTGTATATTTACATCTATTTACTGCTACATAGTTTATATCATTGATGTAGAACTGCTGTTAGAGATGTACTTTGCTCCAATCCTGACTGGATATTTTTTTCAAACTGTGACATAGATGACTTGTTTCTAGCATACTTGGAGATTGGATGTTATTGATTGCAGGTTAGACTATTTATTGTTATTTAGACTTGTCTTGTATTCCATTTGTTTTCTTCGATATCTCATCGTGCCTTAGTTTATGTGATTGAGTATTCCGTATTATATTATGATATTTGTGTCTCCTTATGGAGTTGGATATTCATGTGAGATTGATTAGATAGTATTATGACCTAGACAGTGTTCTACCGCCGATGCTGCGGCGTAGGCTGGACGTACCCACGCACTCGTGCCCCTATACTTGATACGGGCCGTGACGCATTTTTAGTGGTGGCTCATGCAGGTCAGACTTCACATATTGTGCGATGTCGTGGTAGTACGACGTCTTAGTTGTACTACTGCATGTCTGCGATAGGATATATGACATAGGATACTAGGATGAGAGCGAATACCCAATCACAAATTTCTTGAGAGAATCTTGGGACGACCCTTGAGAATCTCATTATAATTTCCAATTCAAATCTTTTTCCTTGTTCCGTCCGTTCTCACTTGTTATTGAATTTGATTCTTGTTGATCAGTTATTAAATTAAAATCTTGGTGTCAGTGTTGAGTTTGATTTCTTATCGAGATAAACTTTACAGGCTAAAATTTATGGTATCATCTGATGACATATATTGATAAGGACAGTGAGAAAGTTAAAACGTCTACTTTGGTTATGGAGCCTAGAATTTATTGCAGCCATATTAGCTGGCATGTCGAAAATGTAGGTACCTGACTTCAGATGTATATAGCTTAGTTATGAAATTTAGAATTTCTCGCAGCTATACTCGTAGGCACAGCGAGGATTCTAGATGACATGCTTATAGAGTTGCATACCTAAGTTATGGAATCTATCGTTCATCACAACTATGCTTACTGGCGTGGTGTGGATTCTGAGTGTTATGATTTCGGACAGACGTGTATGATTATTATGTTGTATCTTAAATTTGTTCTTAAAGTATCATCTCAAAACTTATCCATTTCTATTATTCCAGGACTTTGTTCCATCGTATCTTTTTGTTTGATAGCAGTAGAAATACTTTCAGTTCCTCAGTCCAGTTCCTTCTTGAGCTTCTTTCCATTAGGGTTCTTTGTTAGTGTGATAATGGATGACTTGCAATTAGGTTCGTGTCTTGAGTTTCAGCATTGACTGCTGAGAATATGACTTGTGAGTTTGTAAGTGTTTCTTGGTTGGACATGTGAGCAATATGCATCATCTAGAGTTAACCCATAGCGTAGTACCTTGTAGCAATGGTTCTATGATAATGTGTCATTATTATAGTAGTATTGGTATTATAAGTAGGAGTAAAGAGTATCAGTGATGGTTCCAAGAGTAAGTATCAGAGTCAGCATGCCAGTCCTAGATAGTCATAAATTTATGTAATTGGATGATCTATGTAAACAATTAAGTATCAAGGGCTTATATTGAAAATTAATGGAGCATGATATTCAATTTGATGGTTGATACTTGGGTGTGTCAAGAGTAAATAAATGTATATGCATAAAAGGTATTAATGAGTGTGTCATAGGTAGAAAAAATATCAAGATTGGTAATGGAGGATATATAATGTATCACTGATTAGTATGTAAAAGATTTAAGAGAAAATACGTTACAACGATTGAGATATGGAACCATATGCCTGCCTTTGAGGGTGAAGTCAGGCATGTGTATTATATAAGTTATAAAAAGTGCAAATGATCGTGAGTTCTAATAAGTGTGATGAGGTGATCTAATGATGAAGCTAGTGTTACCATACCAAGAGAGTTAGTGTTTCTATATCAACGGTTGGTGCTAATAACAGTAAGTACCTCGTGTGATGATAATTAAATTGGTGTATCAGTTAATATGGATAAAAATTATTGGAAGTAATAGTGCAAGTTATCCGAGCAGTGCAAATTTTAGTACACAATTGAGGGTTGTAGACAACTGGTGTATTTGTGTGTATCTTGTGTGTTAGAGACTGTGAATATATAGGAATACTTGGATAGATGTGGATTTAAATTTTATAAATACGCATCGATTGGACTTAAATTAGAGGAGCAAGATGATTAATGGATTAGTGTTTGAGATTCAAACTTTGCGGATGAGATTTTTTAAAAATTTATAAATATGCATTGATTGGATTTCAATTAGAGGATTGAATATTAAAATTTTGTATTTAGTTATTAAAATTTTGGAGGAGATTGTGATAAGAATAGAATTTGATAATTATTTAAAGATTTTCAGGAATATGATGTTTTAGAATTTTGAAACTTTTGGTCAAATAACAATATGAATTTACTTCATGATTATATGGTTGATGAATTTAAATTTTTATGGTAATAAATAAATAGACAAATACAACTATTGAGGATTTTAAATTTCGAGGACAAAATTCTTTTAAGGAGGGTAGACTTGTCACTATCACAACCTGAAAATATGGGTATTTTTATCATTTTATATATTATAGGTATTGTGTGTATTTATTTTAATTAATTATATGATATCTGTATTTATATATAAATTATATAATGTTCTTAATGTATGAGTTAGTAGACTAGACCTAGAAGCCCACTAGATGAACCCCTGACCGAAATGTAGGATTGTGGATCTAATTTGTATTATTTCAGGATTAATTATTTAGGGTTATAATTAATTAACGTGATTTTATTTAATTGTTGCGCCTTACCGTTGCTTCGATATTTGGAGCGCTACCCTAGCTTTTGCCTTCCAACAAATTTTACAACCTTATCCTAGACGTGCATGCCTTCTATTATGACCTTTGTGTAACTCATAATTATGCTCTCTGGTGCTTCATTTTAGTCGCACAATATTCGTCGTAAACGTTATTATTTAATTCTTAATAAATCCAACTTTGTATCATTGTGTATTCCAATCGAAATTGGAGAAACAATCTCGACCCATTTCGTGCAACCCAAATTAGGGTAATATTCTATTCTGAGTCTTCTTCATTCATGACACTTGTGTCCCACTTAATTTTAGCCCCGTATACTTCTAATTAATTTTAGAACACCTATTTTATTTATTTTAATTAAATAAAACCAAAACCCTAACTTTGTGCAATTTTTTAATTATTGGGCACTTTTATGCAAATGTGCATTAAGGTGTCCACCACGTTGGACACGACACGTGAATAAACCCATTTCTCCTTCATGTATATTTTTCTATAATTTTTGGGAGTGTAATTCAACATCAACCGACATTGAACCATGGCCCTCCAAACCTTGAACCAATGCAATCCTAGCCTTTCGTTTTGAATCCATTTGAATCCTAGCCTTTGAAATATCTCCATGACAAGGCCCAATCCCAAGTCGGATGTTGACCAAACCCAATAGTCCTAGGTCAACCCAACACCATGTGTATATAATATTATTTTCTTTACTTTTTTCCTTTTTCTAATTTTCCTTTAAACCATACTCTCAGCCGACTTCCCTATTCACCCATCATCAACCCCCCGACCTGAACCCCCCTCGCCGGAGAGCCGCCTGCTCGACTCCGGTGATCCCCCACAGCGCCCAACCCGCTCCACGACTTCCTCCAGACCCGCCGTGAACCCCGCCGATCACCGATGTCACCTTTCCTCCATCTGCACACGCCTGAACACCCCTCGATCCACTGCTCACCGTTCTTCCTCCGCCCGACTGTACCAAGCAGATCCCCCGCAACGCCGAGCAGTCCTTCCTCCACCCGACCAGGCACCCGCTGAACCGCCTGATCCCGCCGCCTGAACTCCTCCACAGCGACAACCCGACTGCAGACCTCGACTTCATCTCCGCCTCTTTCCCCGACCGAGCATCCCTCCTCCACCGGATCTCTTCCACCACCACGACCTGGACCACTGCCACCTCCTATTCCCCATGCCTCAACTCGACACAGCCACCCCGACTGATCACAGCCCCTCGATCTCTTCTCCCTTCCTTCCTCAGGTGATCACCGACGCCCCGCACCACCACCCTCTTCACCACACGACCTCCTCCTCTCCCTCCGGTCATCTTCCTCCGCCAGTACGACCACGACTACACCCCGCTGTTCTCCTCCTCCTCGACACCCTGAGCACAACCGTCTCCACCACCTCTCCTCCCTGTCATCCCCTCGCCTGAACGTTCTCCACTCCGGCAGCCTCTTCTTTACCGTCATCTTCACCATGATGATCATCACCATCATCTTCACCATGATCATCACCATCACCTTCATCGCCGTCATCATCATCATCGTCGCCATCGTCGTCGTCATCATCGATCTCGTGCACGTGCACAGGTTCGAACCTGTCCCCACTCCTTCATTTTATGTGATTGTGTGTGTATGTGTATATATTTAGGTATCCCATTAGTATATGTTAATGTATATAATTGGTATATTTATGTATAGTATATGTATTCCCTAGTATATGTTTAATATAAATATATAGTATAAATTCAATTAGTGTACATACACATATATATATTATATATGTATTTAATTGGTATATATATATATAAATTATAAGTATTAATGATATATGCTAGTTAATAATATGTATATTATAAATGTATTAGGTGACCCGAGTGTAATTACGCATACCCCGTAGTTACATTGACATGTGACCATGTAAAATGTTAGCAGACTGCCATATGTACACCGACGTACTGGCAAGACCAGTATTTTGACTGTCTATTTTGCACAACAATTACAGACGCGACACCCGCGCAATTAGACGCGCACTTGGCCCTAGTTGACTAGTGTCATACCTAGCGAAGCCCTTGAGTTTAATGTATTTATGATTGTGTGTTAGTGTAATGTCTGATGCAAATATTGTATTATATGATGTCTATAGGATTGTTGGATTGTTCAGACAAGACTTCGAAATCAGGTTATTGGTATTGCCAACAGCAGGACCCCAGGCGAGTACATTCTCTGATAGTTTCTTATTTATGATATACTCTATGTTCATTGTATCTAGTGTTAATATCTATATTTCTCGACACGATGGTTACACGGATTGGTATATCCGGATCTCGTCATGAGATGTTATTCCTTGTATATGGTGTATCTAGTACAAGTCTTGTTTCATTTGTTATCTTGTGCATGTACAGACACTGATTCTCTGGGAGACTTGCTACCTTCCTAGAGAATTCCGTGCCATAGCGTACCATGGTTGGATCTATTATACCAGTCGGGGATGGAGAGTATTTTAGTGTAGATATGTGATTATACCCTTCATGTACGAGTCTTATTCTCATGTTAGTGTTGGTCATACACCGCACGTATGACTAGCCAGGCCCGTACTCGTGTACAAGTTCCCAAGCCGATCACATGTTAAAGCTAGTACTCACACACTTAGTCTTAGTATTCTTGTTCATTGACATATTGTTCATTCTCGTATTTATTTTCAGTATTTCCTTTATTGCGTATCTCTTGTACATGTATATGTATCTTGTATATTTACATCTATTTACTGCTACATAGTTTATATCATTGATGTAGAACTGCTGTTAGAGATGTACTTTGCTCCAATTCTGACTGTATAATTTTTCCAGACTGTGACATAGAGGACTTGTTTCCAGCATACTTGGAGATTGAATGTTATTGATTGCAGGTTAGACTATTTATTGTTATTTAGACTTGTCTTGTATTCCATTTATTTTCTTCGATATCTCATCGTGCCTTAGTTTATGTGATTGAGTATTCCGTATTATATTATGATATTTGTGTCTCCTTATGGAGTTGGATATTCATGTGATATTGATTAGATAGTATCATGACCTAGACAGCGTTCTACCGCCGATGCTGCGGCGTAGGCTGGACGTACCCACGCACTAGTGCCCCTATACCGGGTGCGGGTCGTGACAAATACCGAGATAATCTAAATACCCAAATCCAAGTTTAGACAATCAACGTCAAGGTGAACTAAATTTGAAATATTATTAACATCTCAAAATACGTTTTCGGAGACAAATTCGGTTAAATACTAGATAAGAAAGTCTATGCTAAGCTAGATATTCGTAGCCTGAAACACCGCTAAGATCGCTCCCTGATCTTCCTTAGTACCCGAATCAGTCTCCACTAGGGTGTCCTCCTAGGGGCCATAATAAGTAGGCCATATGTCCTCAAACTCATCGCCTAAAAATATGGTTATCCAGTCAGGATTTGAGCAAGTACATACAGGATAAACTATTCATAACATGATAGAAACTATAAAACATGAAATAGAATATAAAATACATAATAAACTGATTAAACTGGAATCATGGTATGACAAGTGAGGTGAAACAGGTAAATACGAGTAATCATGGCATACGAAAACAAGAATAAGGTGAAACAAATAAATCTTTATCTAACTAAGTATTTTGAAATATCACGTTTGATATATAAATGACTAGGGAGTAAGTACGACAGCCCGCACATGTGGTGTGGATTGTTATCTGTCCAGATTAGACCAGGGGATATGGTTTTGGGAAGTACGATAATCACGGGCACGATAATCACAAAATATACAATAAGCATGAAACCATGATAATTACAACTATGAATCCATAAAATGCTAATCACGTATAACAAGTGTGTCAGGAATCAAGTAATGCATATCTAAATCATGTAATAGAGTAACTATCAGAAAATAAAAGCAATCAAAGTAAGTACTTACCTGAAGTCCTGAGCTGAGAATATGGGTCAGGTATTGAGTCCGAGCCCCAAGAACCTATATTTAGAATTAATCAGATTAATATAGTTTTGGAAATTGTCACGACCCGCACCCGGATGATCAGAACACGAGTACGTTGGTACGCCCAGCCTTTACCACCACATTGTCGGTAGAACACTATCTAGGTCATCACTATCTAACTAACTATCTTACACAATATCCAACTCCATAAGGAGAACAATGATATAATAATATAATATACTCAATCACAAGCTAAGGAAGAAAAATATGATATGATATAAAAGAAAGGAAATCTAAAGTCACAGAGCTAACAAGTCTAAACAATAACCAACAAATCTAAGATTCAAATATAATATCCAAGTCTTAAATAGTTTCCGAAGACAGATCCGGTACCAAAATAATAACAACGTAACTAAGATAAGTAGAGACTCCGGCTAAACCTTCCAGCAACCCCTCCAAGCTTCTCTTGAGCTACATGACCCAACTTTGTTGTTATACCCTCCTGGGGTCCATAATAGGTGGGACACCAGTCCTCCAGGCGATCACCTAAATATGTTATCTAGTCAGGATAGAATGAGTACAACTCTAATAACAGTTTCAATTAAATGATAAAGACTATAAAACAATAATAGTAAATGTAATACATGATAAGAAGACAATAAACTGATATCATGGTATGGCAGTAATGAGAGATAGGTAATCAAGAGCAATACGATATAATCAGTACATATATGAAGTGGAATAGAAAGGAATTGTAACTACACTAAGTGTGTTGAAATATTAGTTAGATATTTCATCGGCTTGGGCTATTCATTGTCTACTTTAAGGAAAAAACTAACTTAATCATACGTGAAGTGTATGATTAGCTAGTAACCATTGTCTACATTACATTATCTATGGATCTGATCACACATCTAGCTAGCACTTTTCTGTCCCGACTAGTACGATGGATCCAACCATGACACGCCATAACATATGAATCTAAATGCAAGGTCTAATGTCAGCATGATAATCATTAGCTAATATCAATATGATAATATGAGGAACAATGTCTAAATATGAAAGTAACGTCTCATGACCGAGGATCCAAAATATACCAATCTGTGTACCATCATGTCAGGAATCAAGAATAATATCACTAAGTACATGTATTATAGTAATTATCAAGTAAATGAAACTATCAGAGAATGTACTCGCATGTGGTCCTGTGTTGAAAATACCAAACAGTGTGTGAACTGGAGTCCAAGTGACCTATATATGAATTTTCATGTTAACAGGTGATTTGGAATCATAAACATGCTTAACTAGTCTTGTTTTAGGTTTCTAGGTCAATTATAGGTCCTTAGGGTAAAACTAGTCAATTATCTACTTTTAGGTTCACCAATTATCTATTTAGTTGGCCTATTAAGTCAAACTAGCTATATCTAAGTCAATTCTAGACTTTCTAGTTATAATATATTGGTACTACATATCTAAAGTACTCTAGTATCTCATGCGCGCACACACACACACACACACACATATATATATATATATATATATATCACTACAAGAAAATTATTTTTTTCCAGCGTTTTATAAACATCGAAAAAAGTCAAAAGCATTGGCATAGGCTAAGCCGACATTTTTTCTACGTTTTCCACAAACATCGTCGTTGCCCTAGTCAGGAATAAACAAAGTTTTAGATAAGCGTCGATATAGGTAAAGCCGACGTTTGCTGCAACGTTTGATAAACATCAGAAATTGTACAATGATGATTGACAATTTTCTAACGTTTTAACAAAAACGTTGGAAACTTAACAACTTTTCCAACCTTTTTGGAAAACGTTGGGATTGCATTTCCTAACCATTTTTGAACATTTTTAACAAAAACATTGTTAAGTGGAAACTTAACTACTTTTCTAACCTATTTAGAAAATGTTGGGATTGCATTTCCTAACAATTTTCCAACGTTATAACAAAAACGTTGGTATATGTAAAGCCATGTTAAAAAAATTGAATATATTTGTGATGCACTTGTATTCAACCAGCTTTCCAATGAGTAATTAAACCACACACCAATTAACATTATAAGTTCAACAATATATAATTCACAAAATAAATATTGATCAAAATACAACATTTTACTATACTACAGAGTTTAACAAACTAGAACAAGTTACAATTCATAGCTGTGACATCCCATTCAAACCAGTTTTAACTTTAACCAAACCCCAAAATATTATAGTTCACAAGAACAATTGGTCCACAAATTCAAACTTCTAGTGAGAATTTGGGCTTGAACCATCTTTCACAATAAACAAGGTGGCTATTTTTTGTAGTGAGAATCTGGGCTCGTGCAATCAGTCGAAGGAGCGGAGCGCGGGCGCACTCACTCTAATGGCGTACCTTTCGCATGATGGGTCAGCGAGGAAATGGGAACAGCGGCTTAAGCCATTAGGTGTAGGCGCTTTCCAGAGGTGGAAGATGATAGTTCTTCCTATTTGACTATCGATCTAGCCATGAGCAGGTTAAAGAGCTCATCCTACTTTTTGAAGGATCCACTTTTGTTCTGTCTGGGCTTATGGAGCAAGAGAAGGCTTATATGAAGGGTCGGTCTCCCTCTATACTGAGCCTATTTACCTATCTCAGGTCCCCGTCACAGACAGGAACCGGAGCAAATGCCCGCCTTTCTCCTTGTGAGAGGAATCAAATCAAGTGAACCCCAGTTTATCAACTTTTTCAGAAATGATAGAACGGAAAAAAAAAATTGTACACAAAAGAAAAACTATCTCACGGGAATCTCTATAACTATTGGGTTTTTGCCAATGAACAAAAAAAGTACAACTTGAACAACGAATTGAACAGTCGAATCAAAATTCTAGAAAAAGAAAAGGTTTTTCTAGATATGGTAGAAAAAAGGACCAGATTATGCGATGATGAGAATGAACAAGAATACTTACCAAAAATGTATGATCCTTTTTTGAATGGGCCAATCTTTCACAATAAACATGGTGGCCAGTCCCCAGGTGTTGTGGCGCTCCAAATGGCAATGGATGAACTAGACACCTGAACAAGTAGTCTCAGTTATTATCCATAAGTCAAAATAACTGAAGATGATTCAATAGTTTCAATTACCTTGTATAGCACACAAAGTTTGCTAGTATAGCACACATAGTTATTACCCGTGCCATATATCTCCCCGTTCCAGGTTTAAGTGACTGCCTCTTCCTGCATATATCTGTTTTCGTCATGCAACCAAACAAATAACGAATTTCAACTTCTAGGCTTAGCTATTATAATAGCACCGGACCAGGAACTTAAAGGGTAAAGTGTCTAGTATCTAACAAGAATTGTATATTTAAATACCAAAAGGAATAAGTAAGATGTTAAGATAAAAACAAATGGATAGTTTAACGAATAATTAAGTCCACTCCAAGAACACCACATAAAGAATGGACTTCATTTACATATTTCAGAACCTTATGGAGGCGATCAGACTGGAAGAATAGAATTGCAGAGTTAGTAATCCTAATTACATTAAAGAAAAACAAGTAATTGACATGATGTGCAACATTTATTCATTTTTATATTTTGCAAATATGTTTGTCATAACTTGTTAAATGTTATATAATACTCTGTTAAAAGGATTTCAGAGATTCATGATTCCATTGAACTCTTGACATAAATTTTAGAAAGCATCAATATCAAAAGTTGTTACATGGCACAATATATGAAGAATAAACTACAATCAACAGTTGCATATTGAAAGTAGAGTATAAAAAAAAAAAATACATACAACGTCTTACAACTCTTTCCGTCCACGAATTCAGAAGTCATCACTCCACTAATATGCTAGAAGAAGATAATCAAGATATGAGTACACCAAAATTAGCAGTTGCATATTGAAACTAGAAAACTTACATAATTTTGTCCAACAATTTTGTCCATCCATAAAGTCAAAAGCTATTTGTCCATCACAATTTGAGGATATCATGGAAGGTCCTTGTATTGAGGCCCGTAGCAAAATTAGGAGGACCTAAAAAAGAGTACAATATAAGAAATAACTGTAAATTACTAAAAAACTAAAAATTATGTCCTCATAAATTAGAGGCTAACAAAACTATAAATTACTAAAAAACTTAATACCAAGATAATGTTGGACCAAGACTTACCAACCCAGCACCTGGTTATCCATAATGACAAGATGCATCCAGAGCACTTAGGCATGCTCTTTCAATTGAAAGATGTGTTTATAGGTGAACACTTTATAATAAGACATGAATACCAACATATCAATGACACGTTACCATGGTTACATAAAAGAAATGAACGCATTATAATTTAGTTTTGTGCAGTGAAGATTAACTAAGTACGTCATTTACTTACTGAGATAATTTTTTGGATTACCAATTTGTTGGCTAACTATACCAGCCATAGAGAGTCCACAATAAGATTAAAGGGCACCCTATTAGGCTTCATCATCCTACTACAGATTATTAATCATATAAAGCATGTACTTCTCCAAGCACACAATACAATAAGTATGCTAAAAACTAAAAAGCTTAACATAAAGGTTCCAAACCAAGAAACTGTTTGAAGATGTCATAACAATTCAAAGGTTGCAATTGACCTATTCTTGTTAATAATGTTTGAAGATTGACGTGCCATCACAATTTAGGATTTTAATGTTCTTCCTGTGAATGCTATTTTTCGGTTTGACAGTAGTTATACTCGTATCATACATGTAAGGGCATACGTTATGGTATTTGCTACACTAGATGAGCATACATGACATTGATGTTCTGGTTTAGTTAGCCTTCAAATCAAGTGTACAACATAATCAAAAGTATTATAAGAAGTGCATAAAACCCGCCTTCAAGGGCATTTCATCGAGCAGCTTCTGCTGGTATCCCTATTTTCTGCACTCAAGAACACGGCCGGAGTACCCCTATTTCTGCAAGCCAGAACAGGGGTTGAATAACGAGGTCGTCACCTAAGACGACGACAACGGTGTCGCCAACCAGTCGATCCTTCTAAAATTGAAAAGAAAGAGAGGGCTGCAGCCGAAGACCAGGGGGTGAAGGTGCTCGATATTCCCGCCAATGGTTGTTGAGGCCACTGCCAGGAGACGAAGAAAGAGGGGTTGGCGATGGCGGGGTCAACGGTACTAGCGATTGGTGGTGCTAGACACGAGGAGAAGGATATCGAGGTTGTTGGAGGAGTTGGTCACCGGTGAGGGTGAGGAGAGGAGAGTGGGCGATGGCCCAGTTTGGTCGGGGGTGATCCTCATGCACTGACACATGAGTATACACATCTAATTACTACCCTCACATGCTCACATAACCATGGGATCTTGGCACTTACTATACTTACTCAACTCACTTAAACACACACACACAGACATACAAAACTTGACTTCCTATATTTATACTCATACACCCACAGACACTCTTGTGATACACTGGTTGGTACACATGAAATCCCCTTGCACACACTCTGACACACTACACTAACTAATACCTCTATTGGCCATCATTCCACACATACACTAGCTGATACTAACTTGCACTCATAACCCAAGATACCCACTGCTACACACCTGAAGCTACCCAAACACTAATGCACATAGATCTGCAGTTGCAACTACCAGACTTCCTCACCACTAAATACGCATGGCACTAATCACACTTGATACACAGGTAACACAAACACTGCAGTACACTCAGTTATCAGTCTAGTAATTACACACTCACTGCTATACTCCCCAAATCATGTACCTACTCTTCTACAGGGAACACTTACTAACTCATCTCACAGTTTCAGCTCTACAATACACACAAAGTTCTGCACTCAAACACCTATCTCCCATAAACATTACAGTTCTTATATATAATATGCACACACATTCTACACTTAACCTAACACATGCTTCATATTCCCCCTCTACTGTGCAACACAGCAATACATGTGCACGAAGTGTACTACACTAGCAGTCCTCACTGCTACTGTGCAGCATGCTGTGGTGATCCCCCTCTCTCTATACATAGCACACAAAACACACACACACACACACACATACACTCTAATGCATACTCTACACTGTCCACTCTTCACTACTCACTATAATGCCACTCCATGGACACCCAAGTATCAACTATGATACTTAAACTCTAGTACCAATTCACCAACACACAATACAACTCTCCTTACCAACAACCCTATTCACCAACACAAATACTTCACATGCACTCCTCGATATACCATGGTACACCACTTTTATCATGATACACTAAATCTCAACCCAAAAAACCATGTTTATAATGACCAGCCCCGTTCATCCCGAGAGCCGATTCAAATGGCGCAAGTGCGATGACCTGTCATGCCCTGCTCGACGAGATGACTCGTTTGATGCAAATGCATTCAGACTTGCCCATTCAAGAGTTCAGACTTAGACTTTTCAAAGGTGCGCTTGGAGTCTCGCTCGGCCGATGCAAATTATCGCTAAGGTTGGTGGCTCCGGTGAACCTGTCTTTGCTTAGCCTGCACACCTAATAACTTGAATGATACATGCTAGTCACTAGACAAATCACCAATGCATGTGTAATAAATAGTTCAATGCACCTAGCTAAGGGATTAATCCCAACTTATGTTATATTGTATAGAACACGGAGATAGTAACTTGCTACTAGAAGATATAGATTTTGTTATGCATTTTTTCTCGAGTAGAGATTTTTCTTATGTTTTAGTAGTATTATTCTGCGCACTGTTGTAATGCGCTTCACTTAAACTATGTCACTGGTTGAAGTAATTCACTTATTCTTGATTCACTCAAGTGAGACAGGAAGACTATCAAAATAGTCATTATGAGCCAAGTAATAAAAATATGACAAGGCTTCGAGGCCATAAGGTCATCAAGGCAGTTCCCGTACCGAGAACTACGTAATGAAAGAAAGATTAAAAGTATCAAAATGACTGACTGAAATGTACTGAGAAAATATAAATGATTGAACTGTACTGAGGAATATGAATGACTTAACTGTACTGAGGAATGAGAATGACTGAACTGTACTGATAAAAAAGATAAGATAATAACATGCATAGTCATGAACAACTTGTTCGCAAGATTTCTGAATCTGGTTTCGCGGACGGTACGTCGGGGCACCAAGGCCGATCCGATCTGGACAAAATATTCTGATAGTCGTCTGTATCGGGAAAGATGTCACAATGGCTACCTGGTACCTAGTGTTGCACCAATCTGCCTCAAGACTATAACTCATCCTTTATGGCTATGCTAGTGACCTTATGTCATATAGATTAAGTTTGGCTCGATTACGGCAATCCGAATATGAGTCATTGCATTGAAACAAGTAATCTAAAATATATAAATAATCTGAGTAACACATTTGAATAGTCTGAGTAAAATATTTGTACGTCTGAGTGTAACACATCTGAATAGTTTGAGTAAAATATATGTACGTCTAACTGTAACACATCTGAATAATTTGAGTAAAACATCTGTATGTCTCAGTATAACACATCTGAGTACACATCTGTATGTCTAGTGTATCGTACACCTGAGGCAGAAATACGATCGTGATACATTTAAGTTATCATATACAGTTCTTTGATTCGTATCATATATACTAGTTAACTTATTTTACCTTGGACAGGGACAGACCAAATGGTAAGTTGGTAAGTTGCATCATTTTTTTCTTAGTGTATGGCACAACTGTAACACGACTAGGCTTGATATCATATGCCATGAAACTGATCCTAAGGCAAGACTAGTAAGACAATATAATGATAGCGTACACATAACATATCTACGTATTTGGTTTCGTTGAGTGGGCGAGAAGCCTTCCCACCAGTGCATTCAATGTACTGATAACCCACCAGATTGCTTGTAGGGTGCGGGAGAACCTCGTTCCGTGCGGAGTATCCTTCGTGTGCGCTAAGACGTGGAGTTCGCTTTAGAGCCTTGGAGCGTTACGGCCGGAGTTGAAGTACATATACAGGACGTAACGTATTGGAACATCGTCTATGTATCATCCCCAAATTGTAAGACGCTTGGCACATTTATTTATTTAAAGAGAGAGACAGCTTGAGCGACTTATAATCTCGGCCTAGCGCAGCTTGTAATATTTCTTTATTATCAATAAAAAGCTTGTTTCTTGTTATACTTGTGTTTGATTCATATTTCTGCTATATTGGGACTATCTGTGCGACTCTGTGGCTTAGATTCTCTGGCTGTTTCAGGTTCTTGCCTTGCATGGGCACAACTTAGGCTCGTGTGGCATCACGCTCATGCGAGGACGTACGGCCCTGCGGGGCCGATGCATGGCATTTTGGTATCAGAGCACGGCTTTACGTCCTTGGTTTCGTATCAATTTCTCAGTTGTGAACTTCGTTCGTGGGTTATGTACAAACGGTCTCTCTCAATGTCCCATAGGATATTCCATACAATGAATTTAAATATTTTTAAAAATTCATACAGATGACTACTAAACGAGATAGATATGCGAAGGAATTTGTGTCGAGATGTGTTGAACCTTATATGAGTAAACTAGTGCTAGAGTTAGCAAGTTACGTACGGACCAGAATAACCTTATGCTAAGACTAGCAGACAAGTATGCGAGACTAGAATATCGTTCGGACGAGATAGTTATGCATACATCCTTTTGGCTAAGTCGTGCTGCATTTCGCGCACCTAGACCCTTTGGTGCGAGCGAGTTTGCGAGCGAATTGGATATCGTTTGGATAAGGATAAGTCAAACTCAAAATAGAAATTATTAGAGATGTTATCGAATTATTGCTAAGACGAATATAAAGGATCGTGCTTTGATTTTGAGGAACGGTTCGGTCGGTTATATAATGCCCTACCCCGCGAAAAGGAATTACGCTGGAATTATAGATGGATTAGACCGATAGATACAAGTGATGCAAAAAATTGAGATACTTGGTGTGATGATGATGTATTGCTTAACTTGGCCAGATGGGATATCTTATGCGACGTGGCATAAAAATAATATTTATATAAGTGAGCGGATATGTCCCTTCTCCTCTACTCCTTCATGCCATAATAAAATGAATGCTAGTGTTGCTTTGTTATATGTCATAACTATATGCTGCTCTAGTCCGCACAATGTTAATGATGTCTTATGTTCAATGCTACTGTAATTAATAAAATACATGAATAATAAACTGCTAGTACTATTGATACAAAAATGCTATAAAGTAAGTCTGCCATGAGAAAGAAGTAATATTATGAATTCTACTTCACATGCTGGTAACACTAAGAATGGAACATTGAACATCTGTACATGTATAAGTGCATAAGTGCACAATAACTATGAAGGAAATGCTTCATATGCAAGTATAATTGTGGTTTGGTACCACCGGGCCACGAGAAGGTCTGTAAGTTGGGACCTATGGGTCAACAACCGATATGAGAATGGGCAAAACAAGAAGGATCAATAATGCGAGGCTTTACTTATATTTTTTTACCATACAATTTATTCTTAGATTTTATTTGCATAGTCGTTGCATGGTCAGGGACAACTTGTGCACAAGGTTTGGTAAGTTTTCTCGAACGAGATACAACGGGACACCGGGATCGTTCGGCCTAGGAGGAAACATAGTGCTTTGGTAGCACCACTGGGTATAAACGAGATATTTATTGGGGATCGCAACCTCATAAATGGCACTTTATACGTCATTCAAAGTCTTATATAGCATGTCCCTCGTGATGCGAAAGCATATCACTAATGACCCTCATGTAGTTAGGTTGCATACTATTTAGAATATTTATGCAGGATTAACATTATCTCTGTAAGAACGATACGTATTAATTATGCTATGGCTAATCCTTGTTTTGCAGGTATACAACGAGTGAGCTATTGGTAAGAATCGCTGTTAGGCGATATGTACATATATTTTATATATATTTAATGTATACTGCTGTTTTGAAAGTATGTTTTATTATGTTACTGAATACTCTGATCATTGAAATAAACCTAGTTTCTAATAGAAAGGTCACTAAGTTAATATGCATGCTTTTCACAAGAATACTTAGTATCGGTTTAGACGAGTGGACTAGTTTCTGCTTACCAGTACGCGATATGTACTGACCCACATTTGTGGGCATCCCCAGGTACTTAGCATTAGGGTATGACTAGAACGGTTTCGAGGCATCGAAGCATTGTTGGGGCACACATAAGCTCTTCTTCCATTGTAGGTATCTTCTGTTATAAAGGACATAATGTATGGAATAGTATAATTCAGTTGTATCAGTGAGATTGTAAGCCAAGAAGCCAAATATCAATGTAAGCCAATTGGCCAAGTATCAATTGTATTTGAGAGCTTTATAAAATATTTTATAAGCCATGTACTCAATTATCACTATCAATAAAGAAAAGGTTTTTATTATATTCATTGTGACTTCAATTTATCTGCTGAATTTTGCTACGATGTCATTATTTATGAGATATACCATGACTTGTCTATCTTCTTGTCTTGTACAAGTGCAATCTAGGATTGTACGGCATTATGCCAGTGGCTACTTTCGGTTCTTTGGAATCGGGGCGTGACATGTTATACGTGTCCATAATTTGAATCAAATATGGTTTGTGTGGATGACTAGAGATAGAGGTAAATACGAGACTAAGATTACCGAGGTTGATGCAAAGGGATCGTGCTTGATTTTTAAGGAACGAATTAGATGGATATGCGAGTGAATGATGCAAATGCGATTGAGGATTTATTTGGATAACTCGATCCCTGAGTGGTGTATACGATAGCCTCAGGGAAGAATAACGATTTAAGGATAGAGTAAGTTTTTAAGGATCTTTAGAGCATCTTAAACCCTGAGTGGTGTATGGATCGTCTTGGAAATATTCGAGCAATCGAGGATTACGAAGTAGCAACGAGTCTGACAGCAAGCGATATGATCGCGTAAAGCCTTAGAACCAGTTAGTCGTAAATTAGAAGGTTTCGTATAAAGTTCGTTCGGACGATTGAGGATAAGTTGTTCGAATCGAATATGGTATCGAATTAGGATTCAGAACGATGAAACGAATAGATATCTTGGTTGAAAAAACTTAGTGGATCGTACGCGCAATTTCAGATTGAATCAAATGGATGGAAACTTAAATTATTAGATTTGAATACTTGAGGATGTGATCGGAGTTTATGTGTGAACAATTTGGTCTTGGACTTGAATGATTTGATACGATAATCAATAGTTGGTAGGTATCACAGATTGATGCAAGTTATGGAATTGTGTGGTTCGATGATTTTAGGTAGGCGATAACATGATTTGAACTTGAGTTGTACGAGCGATCTTGAATCTCATTTGGGGGATATCATGGAGTAAAAAGAATATGATTTTGTACAAATGGTTTTGATACTTATGCAAACATACTTGAGGACTTTGAAATATGCAACATGGAATGACTTGGTAAATTTTTAGGATTGTTCTAGTATTCAGTTTGGCAATAATGAGGATACAAGCGAGACAGAGGTGCATGTCGAGGATAAGTTAGTCTATAATTTGATACAAGTAGTATCACGACCTGCACCCCAATCGGGGCACGAGTACGTGAGTACGTCCAGCCTACGTCGCAGCATCGATGGCAGAACGGTATCTAAACCTCAATAAAATCATACTAATATAATTAATTCTATAATGTACTCAATCACAATATTCTAAAAGAATAACTGAACAAGAAAAAAAATCTAAACAACAAACTAAGAGAAATAATGTCAAACATGAAACTGAAATAGAGAAATACTAGCCTATATCTCACTAGTGGTCACATCTAGGTCTATAATGCAAAAGCAGTCATGACTATAGCATCCCTCCGAGGTCAATATTGAAAAATATTATCCAGTTGGGATGGAACAAGCACATCTCTAACAACAGTTCCAAATAAATTATGAAGACTATGAAATAGTAAATCATAAAGAAATACTTGATAATTAAATAAGAGCAAGAAACAAAAACATGAACTAATAATAAAAATACAAATGCTAAAATGTAAATAAACGGGAGTACTATATATATGAAGCAAGAATAAGGAAAAAACCTGAGTGTGTGAGTACTAGCTTCGACATGTGATCATCTTGGAAACTTGTACAGGGATTTGGCTTAGTTAATCATACGTGAATTATATGATTAACACTCACAGGGACATGTACAGGATAAGGGTATGATCACATATCTAACTAACACTCTTTGCCCCGACTAGTATAGTAGATCCAAACTATGACATGTCAGGATATATGTATCACAGGGCAAGTTTGAAAACCTGCACAGGAATATCATGCACATAAATGACATGCACAGGGATATCATGTACAGGAACGACATGCACATGGATATCATGTACCGAAATAACATCTCATGATGGGGATCTAGGATATACAAATTCATGTACCATCGTGTCAAGAATCAAGTATAACTATACTAAGTACATGTAACATAGAAGCTACCATATATAGAAAACTATCAGAGAATGTACTCGCCTGGAATTCGGAAAGGAAATATCAATAGTGTCTGTATTGGTGCCTGAAGAACCTAAATATAAAATATCAAGTCAAAATAGTATTTTAGAATTATAAACATGCTAAACTAGCTTAAAACTAGGTCTCTAGGTCAACACTAGGTCAAACTAAATCAAACTGAGTTAATCTAAGTATTCTAGGTCAATACCTTGCTAAACTAGATTTTTTATGTCATACTAGTCATACTTTGCTAATATCCAAGGTATACTAGCTCTAGCTAATACTAGGTATACTAGCTAATACACTATACTATATATATCATATAATATATATATATATATATATATATATATATATATATATATATATATATATATATATATATATATATATATATATATATATAAACTCTAATATATCACTAACTCATATTATCTTAGTCTATATACTCATTACCTAGCTATTACCTTAGTTTAGAACCAATACTTAGCCCTGTAACTTAGTGTTTCAATCTGTATCCTAACATTACCTTATATCCTAATAATTACCCATATTTAAGTATCTTAGTATCTAGATACCCTGTTGTCATGCCCCAGAACCAGATTTCTGGATAGCGGGACTAACAAGGTCAGCTACGTATACTTAGAGCACTTCGGTACTCTACATATACGGTGAAGCTGTAAGACATGAGGGGTCACTACTACAAACCATCAGTCAAGCCTAGTCCAACAAACCCTAGTAAGATCAACTGAAATAAAATAGTAAAGCGTCCCAAACTATAATATACAGATGATCGTGATGCTAGTAAACACAGAATGAATAAACTAGCCAGAATCTGAGTCATACATGATCAACCCTAGGATATGTCAATCATGCTAATGCCCGTATGCTAACTGATCAAACCAAAATACGAGCTAAACACGTGCTCGATGGCTAAATACCCACAAAATATAATGTATATCAGAGTGGAAAAGTAAGAAAATCTATTCAAGCGGTCTAGTGTTCTCGGTGGCCACCATCCTCAACAAAGTAAAAAAGATCCTCCGGTGCTGATAGTGTATATGGCCATACAAAACTAGTGGGGTCAGATCCTCAAATAGCAAGTACCACAAAGAAAGCCAATGTAGAAACTTAAACCAACAATAAAAGCAATACAAATACCGAAAGTAAAAAAATTGAATGTAAAAGATCTCAGGATAGTAATAAAATACTGTAAACTTGCAATGAGACATCATGAGCTGATAATCAATAGAGTAATAAGTGCAAAAAATAAAAGTGTGGTCATATAAAGCCTAGACTGTCCATCATCCATAAATTACGACAAATTATATAAGTACAGCTTGATACTTTAGCTAACTAGGGTTATCAAAATCCTAATTACTAACAATTATAATGCAACGCGATGCTAGAGTTCTTTCTGATTGCATGCCCCTGCAGTTTGTCTGGGGTATCCATACGCACAAACCAGCACCAGATACTCCTCAAGATACTCCACAATATAAACCACTGGATACTTCTCACGACCCGCACCCAAAAAATTGGGCATGAGTCGTGGGTACGTCCATCCTACGCCACAGAATCGACAGTAGAACGCTGTCTAGGTCCGTTCTAGGTCACAACTATATATATCTCACAATAACCTGTCAAAATAACCTCTCCAAAAGGAGGGCAACAATACAATATATATAAACTCAATCACAATAACTAGGGGAAGAGTAAAAGCACGATAAGATATCAACAATAGAAACAAACAACCAAAGAGAGCAAGTACAAATCCAAAATATACAGTCCAAGTCTAAGGGTCTACAACATC